>BMAV01009819.1:0-29258 GCA_019973955.1 Trichonephila inaurata madagascariensis | reverse complement strand
ATTATTTTGGGCCCAAAAAAACACGAAAGAAAATATGTGTCAAAAAAAAATAAATTTTATTCAGCAAATTGCCACCATCGGCAAAATCTTGGAGTTTAAAAAAAAAATACTACGGGGAAGGGCAAAAGTCGGCGTCAAGTGGGCAAAAAATCGAAAAACCCCTGAATAAAGGCACTGGTTGACTTAAAGTCCACAAAATTGCCCAAATTGGTGAAACAGGGGATAATCAGTGGATCGGGTTTGGAAAAAGGTGGGTTGGCGGAACTAACCTCAACTAGATCTTTGCCGGCTCCCGAGACGGGGGTTTCGGCCTATCTCAAAAAATGGGACATGCCCCCTTTGATCAACTGGCTGTTTGATGGGTTTCCTGTGACATTCATCAATTGAGAGGGTAATGCCATGTTAATGGTCCCCTCTCGGGAGGAATTTCATAATGGACCATGGTCGTGGCTTTTCCCCAAAACGGGTAGAGAATTTTTTTGTGGGTGGAGGTTTGATTTGGCGATTTGCTTCGCAAGTTAACATGCAGCCACTTGTTTTGAGCTTGCAATAGTCCACAACATCCTTTTTTCATACACGTTTGAGTAAGAAGAAGAATGGCTTTAACCTCGCGCTCCTGTAAAGATGTACGGTCTCCAGGCACCAAGCCTCCTCTGTCGGGCATGTGGTCCCCATGTTTTGGTTTTTCCCCGTGTATTCCCGCCAAATGTCGGGAATTGTCTGTGGTATTCAGAGGTTTGGCTCCTACTTGGTACTGTTGATTTTTTGATCAGTCTCGTTTTTTGTTAAATAGCCCACTTACCCCCCACTGGGTGACCAGCAATTTTTATGGTCTCTCCATATCGCCGTTGAAACTTAGAAAACACTACGGACGTCCATCCTTTCCCCGTGCCCGCACTTTACGCTTTGTGGACATTGGACACGTTCAGCCGAATTCAAGATGGAACTCGTGCTGTCGGTTACCGTCTCGTTCCTATTTCTTTTTAAAAAAGTTTCCCGTGCCTCGACTGGGTTTATAGGGTTTAGACTTTTCCACTTTACGTTGCAGGGGGTTTTTGTTTATGCATCGGTACTTTCCGGGCAAAAAGATCTATAAAGTTCCCATTTCGATTCGGTCAATAATTTGGGAAAAACCCATTCGAAAACATTTTCTATTTTTTTAACCTTTTTTGTATTTTAAATAAGTTTAAAATGTTTTCATGGTGGAAAATGGAAAGCTAGCAGAGGTGTCGACTACGTCACCAGGCCACGATTCAAAATTATGAGGAGTTGGTTAGTGAAATGTATGCCAAAAAGAGGAAAAAATAATAAAAAGGGTTTGATAAAAAAGGCCTATAATGAATTATTTTTTAAAAGACACAAATCAGAGTTAAAACCAATAGTTAAAAAAAGGAACTTTTTAAAATTTTAAAGTTTTTTTTTCAGGAGAAAGTTTTGAAATATAAATAAATTCATATCGTTAAATGACGGACCATCTTTCAAATGTAGGCAAGGTCTGCATAACAAACAAGCATGTTTTTCCCGAGTAAATCTCACAAATTATTATGAAACTATAGAGTAAATTTCAGAAAATTTAATTTAAATGGAATAAATTAACAAATGTAAATTCCCAATAGTTGAATTTGAAGTTCGAAACAATACAAATCTATAGTTGCAATATTGCATTAAGTCAATGAAAACACAAAATCTGCTTTGAAGCTCAGACTGACTTGTTCTTCTATGCAAAAAATCCTCATACAGGCTAGTCGTGGACCATTCCTTTTAAACATTTCTATTTTCCAAAAAACATCTTTTTTTGTCGCTGGAAATGGGTGACACTCGACGTTTAAAAATTACCCCGTCGGTTCCAAGGTCAATTTGTTTACTATTATTGAAAAAATAATCTTCCTTTAGGGGTTCAAAAAACTTTTTTGGTCCAATACCATTTCGGCAACAAAATTGGTCCCCCTTTTAGTAACAATAAAGAAAAAATTAAAAAATTTTTTCAACATTTAAAATTGAAAGGGAAGGAAAAATGTTCCAAAAAAAAGAGCGAGCATATTCAGTTATTTGTTATGTTATATTTCGGGTTTTTGGGGATAAAGCAACAAAAGGGTATTTTCCCATATTTAGTTACTAAATATTAACAAAACATTAAAAAAATTTAAAGCCTAGCTCCAAGGATAACTTTTTTTTTTTTCTCTGTTTTAAAAAAGGGGGTTTGTGTATATGACCTCACTTCACTCCAACATCGTTCAACCGGTCACTATAAAAAGGGATGCATATGTATTTTTTTTGGAGAAAATTTTTTATTTCTTTATTGCAGCTCCCATCGGGTGGCGCAGCATATAACTTTATCGTTCAATCTTTGAAGTTCCAACAGGGTTGTCCTGATGCCAACTTGACCTATCGCCAACATTTGCTAAGTTTCCAGTGAGTCGTCATTAAATGTACGGAACGGCGCTTCAAATATTAAAATTTTGAACAAAAAATAAATAAATGAAAAAATATTATCGTATTACACATCCAGTTATAAATTATTTACATTTTTTTAAAAACCTTTTCGGGCCCTGTTTTGTCCAAAAACCATAAATAAAAAAAATTTTTTTAACGTCGTTTTTTGGCCCCTTTAGATTATTACACGAGTTGTCAGTTACATTAAAACTAGAATGAAAAACGTTTTTTTTTAACTTACATGAAATTAAAAAAAAATATGACTTATTTTGGGGAAATAAATTTTGTAACCTATTTTTTTTTTTTCCCAAAATTTTTCATTGAAAAAACACCTAAAACTTTAAAATTAAAAAAAAAAATTACGAAAATATTATTTACAAAAAGAAAAAACAAAATTAAAATGAAGCTGAGTGGAAAATCTCGATCTTAAAAAACACTAAGTCCCCACATTGTAGATTTGCAACCATAAAAAGTTTTTTACTTTTTTTTTTTAAAACAGTTTGGACTATACTCTTTTTGGGTTTTTTCATCCTTTTGTTCAGATTAAGGTTGGGAAAAAAGCTTTCAAAACAATCAAATAAAAATTCTGGGTTTAAAGGTTTAAAATAAGAAAAAATACGCGAAATATAAAAAGCAACAAAACGTAAAAAAGAACGACGCTAAAAATCTAAAAAATCCACCGTTAAAAAAAAGAAAAAAAAAAAAAAGCATTGGGGGGGTTATTAGAAACTGAAAGTTTTATTTAAGTGGTTTTTCGAACTATTTAATTACATTTCTTTAAAAACCCCCCCCACCAAAATGATATGCAAAATATCAAATCCGGCAGAATATTCTAACTGAAGGGCAGGTTACTCAACACGTTTGATTTTCAAAAAATGGGCATATATATGGGTGCCATCTACCCTTAAAAAATGTCCCAGCTGAAAAGTTACTTTACCCCGGGCCAAAAAATGCGTCCATGGAATGCATATTTGCAACGCCGTCGGAAGGGGGTTGCATTCATTAAAAAATTTGTAACCTATGCTACTTTTGCTGAGTAGAGATGCTTAGGGAAAGGGGGTTTCGAAAATTGTCCCCAAAAGGGAATTGGGGGGGGCTATAAATAAAAAAAACCTTTTATCGCTATTATATTTAAAAAAATTTAACAAATATAATTTTTGTTCGCTGAAATATAAAAAGTCTTTTTGTTTAATTTGAAATTAAAAAATTAACTCTTTAAAAAATTTTCATTCTTCAATCTGTATTTTTTAAATTTTTTTCAATACCCCCGTCGAAAAAGGGGGTAAGATTAGTAATACATAAATTTGGAAACAATACGGGATAGCATCAAACGATTCAAACTTTTTTTTAAAAAAAATTATAACAAAAAGGGTTTTTTCGTATGTCCTTTTCTTTTTTAAACTCTATGTATGTAATGAACTTAAATTAAGGGCGGTTCTGTTATGAAGATTTTTTTGGGAAATTTACACAATTTAGGTCATTAAAAAAAAATTTCATTTAAAAGCAGCTTTAAAATTTTTATGATACTGATTTTTGCCCTTGTTACACAGCTAAAAAACTATTTAAATTTTAAAAGTTTTAATGAAATAAAAACTGATAATTTTTAAAAAGGCAGTTTGCTAGATATATAAAAAAAACAGCACTAAAAAAAGTCTTTGAAGAATTTCAACAAATGAAACTGACAAAAAAATAGAAGTTTTTAACGCACCACAATTACCCCCCCATCGAAACAAAATTACATAAACTCTTTTCATAATTATATAAAATAAAGTTACATAGAGTGCAAAAATTAAATACATAGTTAAAAAAAGGTTCTTCTAACTCCCCAAAACCTCATCTTCGGTTAAACTTTTTTTTTTTCCCCCAAAACTCGTTAAAGCCAAAAAGTGCGTGAAAACTCACAACACCGCTCATCAGTCATAAAAATTTCATTAAACAACTTCGTAAATAACCTAACTCTAAAATAATTTTTGGGGAAAAATGTTTATTCAATTTTTTATAATTATAATTTTTCAAAAACGCATTTCCCAAAAACCTGCTATAACCATATTTTTGTTTTACCTTCCACAAAGAGCATAAAATTTGAATATTGCAATGAAATCATGTTTTGACCATTAAAAGGTTCCCAATATTTATTTAACAAAATTTTTTTTATTGAATTCTAAATAGAAAAAAATCTTCTCGGAATTTTTTATAGATAGAGTGGGAAAAAGGTAAAAAAAAAAATTTTTGAAAAAAGTTAAAAAAAGGTAAGAAAAAAATTTTTTCTAGATAAAATTAGAAAAAAAAGGTAAAAAAAAATTTTTTTAGATAAAGTAGAATAAAGGTAAGCAAAAAAAAAATTTTTTTAGATAAAATAGAAAAAAGAAACAAATTTTAAAGTAGAAACCTGAACATGTATTCTAAAGATATTCTATTGAATCAAAAAAAAAAATTATTATTAAATATTGGACACGGGAATAAATTCCAAATATCCCCTCAGTATAAAAAAACCCCCCCAAATGCACAACGAGGGTTAACAGAAAAATTTTAAAATTAATAATGTCTGTATTTTGTACGAAAGATTTAATATGTTTCGAATAAAAAAAATAATAGCATACAAAAATTTTCCCTTAAAAAATATATTGTTTAAAAAAAATATTTTCTTAAAAAATTATACTTTAATTGTGTACGCCAAAAGATGTTTGAAAAGCGTGTACCTCAGAAAATATTTTTAAAGAGTATCTCATCATTTCTAAACAGTTCCTTAAAACAAATTTATATGTTTTAAAAATATTAATTCTAAATTATAAAAATACATATGAATATTTATTTTATAGAAAAACCCGTTGCAAAGACATGTTTATCTTTAGAAAGCCAATGAGAACAAGATCAAGTACATCCTTACTAAATCATTTTTTTAACAATTTCCACTTTAAAATTAAAAAGATCACATTTACAGCTCTATCAATCATTTAAAAAATATGACATTTTAACTTCATCAAAATACAACAATTAAAGGGGTCATATTGTCAAAAAGGGGGACCCACCTCTAAAATTAACCAATAAATTGGCATCGAAAAAAGGGCAGGCCAAATTTTAGATGGTTGATGACCTGAAAAGATCTCTTTTTTTGAAATTAAATTGGAGAAACTGCGGGAAAAACTGGCCTGGGAAGGCTTTTGGAAAGGAAGGCCCCCAAAACGGGCTGTTAAAACCCTGAAAAGGAAAGGGAATAGCAACCGTAAAGAAAGCTAACTTCAGTTAAAATCAGTATTTCATTTCGGATGTGTATTATATATCCTTAATAAAAACTTTTATACGTAGTCGTGATATAGAATGTAATTAATCGTAAAACCCTTATATATTTTCCTTACAATTCCTTTAGATGGTAAACATGTAGATAATATCATTTCAAAAGAAATGACACACATCACAAGTAATTCACATCTCTCTCTCCCCTTTCTTTCAAGTAAATTCAAAATTTGTACCCCAAAAAGATTTCACAAATGACCATAACCCCTTTTTTTTGAAATGATGTCGGCTCACTAACTTAACCAACAAAAGCCAATATGATTATTCAGGATTTGGATGAACAGTATAAAATCATTTCAAAATCTTTGAAATTAAGTCCTGTCGACCTTTAATTGATTTTTCTTGTTAGCGTCATTGAAATTCTCTTTTTCTGTGTTGACATTGCAAAATGTAACAATGTTTTGAAAAATATATCAATTTTGCATATTGAAAGAATTTCTGTCAATGCAGTTGTCTTTGTCTCGTAAATTTTTGTTGTAAAATAAACACGTTGCTCATTTTCGAAATGATGGATACTTACGTATTATCGCAACCGTACTGGCGACATTATATGAAACGAAACACATGGTTGCCACTTTAGCAACAAATTCAAGAAAAGCTAGGTATTCAAAGCTTTATATTTTTAGTTCTCACGATTTCTGCCATACAGAAAGCCAACTTTAGAGGTAAATTACTCATTTATTTAAATAGATTTTTTTTACATTAATTTTTAGAAAACTTTGTATGCAAATGGGGCTATTACGTTTAAAAAGATATGTATATTTGAACATAAGCATACAAAAATTTACATTTTTAAATCCATAATCCAGAAATAAAATGAACCTGGTAGGGATTCATTTTGGTAGGGGTCTTTTCATTTTACTATATTATTTTACTTATTGTTTTATATTCATCATTTTTTTTGTGTATCTCTTGAGACGAAAGTAATTTTTACAAGCATGCAATTTTGCATGCTGTGGTACGTAAGATTATCATTCAAATAAAAGAAATAAGTACCCAAGTAAACTAGGAACAAAACCAGCTGTGATATTTTTATTTATTATGAATATGTTATACAAATCTTTAAGCTACTGCATTTAAAAATTTTGATATTGAACTGACCCCTTTCATGATCAAAATGTTGATGTAATTTCTTATAATAACAATGCAAAATCGATAAAAGGGATAAACGAATCTATTTTTGAAATACAGATAAACAGATTTGAAATTTAATTGTTGTGTTTCTTTGTTGAGTTGATATCGGTTAAGAACGGGGTTTGCGAAAAAAAAGGGAGGATTACGGGGGTATATAAGATTATTAAACTTCCGTTTTTGAAACTCAAGTCCTGTAGATTTGAAATTTGACATTAATATTCTTTGTGCGTTTATGAATATTTGCTAAGAAGGAGGATTTAGTAAAAATCAACCTTCAAGAGGGACCACAATGATGCATAAAATGATTATTTTCTCATTCTAAGCTTTAATCTAGAAAAAAAATATACATGGGAATAAAACAATTTTATAATGACAAAATAAATAAAAATGTATAATCACAGTCAAACTTTTTTTTGTTATTTTTTGTGAACGCAGTGAGTTTTTTTAGATCAAAGACAAGAAGAGGAAGGAGAATAAGAATATTTTTCAATGCAATTGAACGTTTAGTGATGGAACTTACTTATATCAATAATTTAATCATACAGCTTCCCGAAATACACGGAGAAACAGGCGGGTAATGTCTAGTATATATGTTGTAACATTTTAGTGCCTCGCGCCTACGTGATCGGCTTTCCCATGCAGATAGCATTACGCCATTCATATACACATGTGCACCGCTAAAAATATTACAGGGTCCTTGTGTAATGGATGGGCTGTCCCATCCATCAGCGTACGAGAGTTAGAAGGAAGATTAGCCATAGTCAAAACAAATACAATTTATTCAAAATTCTCAACAACCCAACAAATCTCAATAACCCAAGTTAGAAAACGAACCTTTAGATAAATATGGGAGCAAAAGCGAGGACGACGATATAATTGATATTTTAATTATAAATTGAATCAATTACTCTTGGAACGTCTTAGCCATACACATTCTAAAAAATCGAAGTAACGTTTTTAGTTAATCTACTTCAAGCCATCACTAATCTAATTTAAATATCAACTTGATCAAATCGTCAATCTTGAATATTAACCAAATAATCTACGAATCACTCTCGATTAGCTTTACGTTAATTACTACCTGCTATCCTTTAGCTCCGAACCTCTCTCTCCTTCGAAGCTGAAAGTTAATGTTTAAATATAAGCCTTGATTTGCATAAGTCACATTTTCTTCTTCGGGAGAAAGTTTTCAATAGAATAATATTTAAGGAAGCAGTAATTCTCCAAAAGGATTAGTAGGAAGTAGCGTGGGGGCCGTTACACTTTCATCTGATATCACGCCGGCAACTGATGGCCATGACATAACAACGGCTGGATTCCACCAGTGATCCAAATTTCGAGTAAAATTCGAGGAGCAAGAAGGCACCGCCCCCACCACAAGAGAATGGAGAGACAGTCCGTTTGAAATACTTGGAAAGAGATGTTGTGTTTGCTCCTCCTTCACAAATAAAATATTCTGAGGTGAAATACTGCACAGTTTTGAATAATTTTGTATCCAAATGTAATACTGAAATTATTATTGGGAGTAATAAATCAGTAATTTAATTTCTTAAGTCTCATTAGTTTTCCCAAATTGTCACAATGCACGTATGCACGCAGAAAAAGAAAAGAAAAAGAAAAGAGAGAAGAGAGGAAAAAGAGAAAAGAGAAGAGAGAAAAAATAGAAAGAGATAGAAAAAAGAAAAAGAGAGAGAAACAGGGAGAGAGAGAAGGGAGAAAGGGGAGAGATGTTGCATGAATCTAAATCATTTGCAAAATTTCTAGTAATTCTTTTCTTTTGATATGCTGTTTACTTTTATTGTTATCACATACTCTTTTTTAATTTTTCATGCGCTCTGTTCTCTTTTCCATAAAACTGTTCTTTTTTTTTATCAGAAAAAGAAGAAAGTTTAAAACAACCTCATCTATTTCCATGCATAAGCAATGTGATAAAAATAAATATACTTTATTTTCCCATTTCATTTATCTTTAAGAAAAAAGTAATTATACATCCACTGCATGAAAGGTTAAAATGAATATTACACTTTTTTTTGTTGGTATCATTGATTCTGTTTGGGGGAGAAAGAAAAAAAAACTGCAGCAGCAATGCGAGTGCTGTAATGTTGAAGTTATTTTTTTCGATGTGCTGTACTGTCTAGAAAAACGGTGTTATTTACACAAAACATATTTTAGCTGAGGGAAAAAAGGCTTTTTAATGCTTTTTTTCATTTTTTTGGTAAAAAAGAACTTTTAACGGCCAACTCAAGCGCTTTTGGGAAAAATAAAAATAAATTTTAAAAAACGGCTTTTTAAAAAAAAATTTTTAGTTTCGGTTATTTTTTTTTGTTCATTTTCTTTCAGAACAGACGGAAAAAATTAAAAAAAAAATAAAATGAGAAAAAAAGAAAGTTTCTTAAAAAATGTTTTGATACGTTTCCTTTCCCCGCAAAAGAATAATTAAATTTTTAATCAAAATCTTAAACGCTGTGAGGCATCTTTGGTGTTTGAAAAATTGAAGCAAAAAAAGTCGACTGAAAGGTTATGTTTTTAAAAAATTCAAATAAAATGATGATTGAAGATATTTATTTTTTAGAGCAAAAAACTTTACAAAAAATTTAATTAGAAGATTCGGCCCCTTTTTTCCCCAAAAGGGATTAGAACTTTTAAAGATCGAATAAAGTCAATTGATAACATTTGGATAAACTTACTTTTGTTAAATCATGTTAAATTTTTTTGGTTTTTTGTAATTATAACACAAGTAATTTTAAAAAAAATTTTAAAGTCAATTCCTACTTATATCCAACAAAAATTTTATTTTAGCTATTTTTTTATTAAATAGTTACAATTAATATAAATATTATAAAACGTATGACGGAATCCCAAACGTAATTAATTTTTTTTAAATCTTTTTTTTTAAAAGTATTTTTTGTCATCCAAAACAATCGTGCTAAAAAATTTTCAGTTCAACTGAATCAAAAACTTAGAAAAAAAAACCTTTTTTAAGTTTTTTACACAAGTCCCAAAAAACGCTAAGTCGCCAATTGACTGTATTTGAATTCTTTAAATAATTAGTTTTAGTAAGTTAATTTTTATTAATTATAATTAAATTATATATTGTATTGTCATCCAAAATAATCATACATATTAAATTTCAGTTCAATTGAGTGCTTTAAAATGTATTTTATTAACGATTGAAAATTCCACCAAGATAAATAAATAAATAAACAAATAAATAAATATATAGAGAGTGTGAGTTAATAGTGTAGGCATTGAATAAATAGGTACTTTTCCGTTTCTAGGCGCAAATTTCGCCAAGCAAGCTTTATTGGCGATAACACACAATATACACACAAAAATGCTATAAATGTTAGTTCTCATTGGTTTTAAATCTATTTCTGATGTACCATGAAAAAGACATTACAAAGAAAAAACCACAACCTGTTTTGAAAATGTGATGGCGTCGGTTGTATCATATTTTTCGACTTTATCGTTTGCACAGGCAAAATGGAAAAGTTCCCATTAATCTCGAGGAATGGATCAAGACAGCAGGGCAAATGCATTCAGAAAGTTTTCCATATGGCCTCCAAGTCACCAAAAAATGGTAACCAAGTCCCCAAATTTGGTTGCCAAAAATGATGCCAACGTGATGCCAAACATATTGATACATTTTTTTGGGGGTACATGTTAATCATTGGAGACAATCATGTTTTTCTTATGCGGAAGCATCAAAGACAAATTAATAGAACTACCTAATGCATGTAAATTACAGTTTTACAATTTATTACAAACAGTTGTACACATTGTACAATAGGGATTGGTCTGCTATTAGAGGGACATGGGGTACTTCTAGTTATAATAAATTAGAGATAACTAAAAAAGACAAATATAGGAAATTATGTAGTTATATTATAATATCTTCAATTTTTCTCTGCCTGAAGAAAAAATAAGCATATACATTAAAAAATATAACCTTAATTCATAAAAAAAATGTAAATTAATTCACCTAAATTTAAATTACCGTAAAATACAGCATAACACCCATTTTTAACACCAAAAGGAGATCAAATTTTACGGATGCGCAAATATCCAGGTATAAGAATGAATTAGAAATAAAAAAGATGAGTCTAAAAATAATTAGACTTCTATATTTTCGAAATATTTAAATTTTAAGGAATGACATACCCAGGAACTAAAAGGGTTGTAGTTCAAAAAGTATACTTTTTTTTCGAATACCTGGAACGATATCTCGAAAAAAGGCCCAAAAACATAACAGCATTTTGTATAATGAACGATTTCTTCAAAAAAGGGGGGTGGTTTTCGGAATATACCCAAAATTTAAAAAAAATGCAGTTTGCAACATAGTTGGGCTTTATCACGCATAGCATTATACGCCTATTTCGCTATATATTTTTTAATGGAAAAATATGTCAATTATCATTTTTTTTAAAAGTATCTTGTAAGAAAAATTTTCTCATGCAAAAAGCAAATATTTATAATAAACTTTTTTACAAATCCCTTTTTAAAAAAGTAGGGGAAAAAATTGATCACACAAAACAGAAACAAGTTTCTGCTAACTACATTAATTTCAACCTTCATTAAGAAGTCAGTTTTATAGATGTATAAAAAGTATGACCCAAAAAAATTAAAAAAAAATTTATTAATTAAAAAAAAAAAAAAGAAGATAAACAATTTCCCAAATAAACAAAAAAAAATAAGATAAATAAAAAGCAAAAATTACCCAAAATTAAAAAAATTAAAAACCAGAAAAAATCGATCGACTAAAAAAGGGAAAAAAATATAAATATGCGGTCATTTTAGTTTCCACATTGGAAATGATGCCCCAAAAGCTTTGTACATTTGCGCTGTCCTGATCCACTATTCAATTGTATTAATTTAATAAAAAAAAAAATTTTAATTACAAAACTTTGGCAACAAAGAAAATTTTTTTTATTTTAATTAATTTTAAATTTAAAAATTTAAAATTTGAAAAATTGTTTTAGATTAAGTGTTTTCCTAAAGTTTAAAAAAAAAAGATTTGAACTCGAGTGGATAAATAAATAAATTTAAAAAAAAGTAAAATCCGGTGTATAACGCTACCTACCTTAAAATGCAATTTTTAATTTTGGGATATACCCGGAAAAACCCTCTTTTCTTTTGAAGAAAAAAAGTAAAGCAAATGCTTTTTTTTATTCTGGTATTATTTAAGTTTTAGAAAAAAAAATTAGAGGCAACCCTTTAAATTCACAAAAATTCACTTCTTTTAAATAAACAGTATTTCAATATATGAGAGTATTTTTTTTTATGCTCATTTTTTTTTATTTTTTAAAACCCCCATGTGTTATACTCGGCGTATAAAGCACCCCTAAATTTCGACTTAATTTTTTTGTTGAAAGTGCCCTTATACGCCGGATTTTTTCGGTATTTGAACAAAAAAAAAAATTTTTTAGAAAAACCCCACGGTGCCATCTGTTTTCAGCTAGTTCAACTTCCGAAAGAACCAGAATAAATTTAAATTAAAAAAAATTTTTTTTAATGGTTAATATTTGAAAATAAAGTATTTAAAGGGATAAGAACTAACAGCAGGGATTGAAAAAAAAGTCTTAATATTTATCGCTCTTATTGGGAATTTAGAAACGGCCATTTGCCAATTGGCTGCACATCAAAATTGGGGTTTCCCAAACCCCGGGTTTTTTTGAACTTTGGGATTGTTGGATATTCCAACTAAAAAAAAATGTCCTACAATTTTTAAATCCTATTTTTATATTACATTATTTTAAAAACAAGAAGTTTCGAAGCCGTAATCAAAATGTTAAAAAATCTACTGTACTATTAGTAGTAATTATTCAAAAGGAATGTTAATTTTATTGATGCATAATTTTATGATAAAGAAGTATAAAGGCAAAATGCAGGTAAATTATTAAAATATAAAATACTTTACACAAGATTCAGCATAAACAAAATCTAAATACAGAAGTATTATTCTTCTGGACTCTGAAAAGCATAAATTTAAAATTAAAGAAAATATTAAAGAGTATATTAAATAACATTTGTGTGGTGAGGGCTTAAATAATCCAATTTAGCCAACCAGATTTGTGAATACGGGATTAAGAAGTTTTGTAAGAATGAAAATTTTATGTTCATCGTTACAAACACATTTTGTAGCTTCAATTTCCCTAAGTCGTCAAGTTTTAATAATTACTAAGAAATAACCGAGGTGTCTGGATAAAATTTATTCCGAGCATCAACGAATCATTATAAAAACTTGTAAATTACAGCTCCTGATGTTGATATGTTTGGTTTCAGAAAGTTGATAGTGAAATGACCCGCAATATGGAGAAGATATAGAGGCTCGAAGTGTGATTGTTTTTTTAATGAATAGTGCCCAGCAAGTCCACCTTGAAATGATGGCTGTTGATCGAAATGATAATTCGTAATATAACACTGCTGTGAAGTGGAAATGGAAGTTGCACTTTCTAGACCAGTAATTCTTAGCTACTGTGACGCGGCACTTTAATGTGCCACCAAATTCTTGAAGTATACCATCAAATTTCTTTAAAGTTATTAATTATATTCAAAGAAAAATATAAAACCCGGAACCGAATCCTTCAGCCGTTTTACAGAAATAAACCAAGGGTATTCGTGGTATATTTAACTTATAAATGGACATTAAAAAATTTGATGGAGTTCGTAATCCACTTGTGATAACGGATATATCTGTATATGAATTAACTTTGAATGAAAAGGAAAAACTAATTTCGCGATCCATAATAATCGAGATTTAATTTCAAAACAATTGCCGAGATATTACTATATTGGTAGGATACCGCAGCATGAAGCGACGTCTTTTGATTTGATGAAATTGGTTGATTATATAATACATAAGTACCGAAAATATTTATGATAAATAATTTAAAGGGGTCCAGCACTTTCATCGGAGCCCATGTCAAATTACGTAAGTTTATGTACCTTTTTCTCAGACACTTCTCGCTACTAATAGATGAAATTTTAACAGTAGGTTATATGTACTATCAATAAGACCTTAATGGAGGGTTTTGTCTTTTTGTTAAAAATTAAAATAATTATGAATTTTTGAAAAAATACCAAAAATTTTTTTCTTTAAGATTTAGTTTAAAAAATACATCTAAAACAGTTCGCTAGATATATCTTATTCCCTCCATTAAAATGTATAAACGTTGAAAGTATGCTCACTGAAAATTTGAGGGTCCTGCATTAATTAATTTTTGAGAAAAAGGTACATAAAGGGAAAAATATTACATTTTGAGAAAACAGGCTTTAAAGTAAGAATTTGTAATTTGTCAATCAGAGTGGCTTCCATTTAAAAATAAATAAAGATACTTCTTATTATCGTATTTCTATATATAATATATCAATTTAAGCAGAAATGTTTGAACTTTTAAAAAATGTAAAAAAGTCAAAATCGATAATGTTTTAAAAATTCATGTGCCGGACCCCCTTAAAATATAAAACTTCGATGTTACACATTAAATTATCTATCATATTCAAAATCAGGAACAATATCTCTATATCATTCTCAACATAAAAACACAAATTTGAGAAACGAAAATAATTTCCATAGTTACCAGTAATTATTTTTTTTTATAATAAATAATATGGAACTAAAATATAAGGCTATCAGTCCCATTTGAATTTCCATTCGTATAAAAACGGAATTTATAAATGAGATTTCAAAATACTGCAGAGAATTACTATTTATTGGCAATTTTTAAAGCAACGCTACTAATTTAAATTCAAAGTTATAATAGCTTGAAATTCTTTCTCGCTTTCTTTACGAAATGCTTTTGTCTAGACGCCGAAAATTAAGACCGATGTGATGGCAATATTGAAAAATATCGTTTGCTAAAATCCTCTTTATTTTGAGTTCCCTTAAAAGGTTTTACTAACTGTTCATTTGACTTGCTCCTTGCAGGAAATATACTTTTAGATATTGCCTTCATTTTACAAGAAAAGAATATTAGTGAGTAACGTCCTTCTTATAGGAGATAATAGACTTTATGCAAATTTCATATGCTTCCCCAAAAGGTAATCTTTAACTCAGATCCATGTTTTGTGTTGAGTTTATCGCTATTTGCTCGAGGGAAAGAGAAAGATTATTTTTGCAGCATCAACTTGGAATGATTTTGATGCAAATCAATCGATTCACTTTCCTGCATTAATTTTGTTCTGAAATTACTTTAATGTAGTTCATGAATCAATTAAATATACATGCGTAAGTCATCACTACTGAAGAATAGAACCTAAATATTCAGAAATTTGGAAGAAAACATATTGGAATATTTTTGCGTTTTTAAGGATTGTTAGTCAATTATTCCTTTGAGCTGTAATTTAAAATATTTCATATATATTTTATTTATATATACAAACACATAGCAGTTTGTCGGGACCGTTGTATTATTTCGTGTTAATCAATATTTCGTCTTAAGCATTTTCGTGTTAAACGTATTTCACTGTATATAACTTGTTGGAATGTAAGTCCTAGCATTAAGCGCTTTATTGTATCGAAAAACATTCTTATAACTCTCACCACTTAGTTTAAAATGGACAGGATTTCTGAATAATTATTTCTAAAATTGAAGTAAGATTATCTCTTACGCATCTGCAACCTCCTCCCACAAAAATGGATTGCCGCAAAACCCGTTTTTAGTGGATCTCTATTATTGAGGTTCCCTGCAAAGTCAGGTTTTGGGCCCCAAATTCAAATACGTACTTAACGTCAGTCAGGCTTTGGGCCCCCTAGAATCCCTACCTCCCGTAACGTGGGGGTGTACGTTACACCACTGCATACGTTGCCAAATACTCGAACAAACAATAACCTGAAACAAATAAATGTGCATGACTTACAATCTCACTAACAGGTTCCACCGACTGCCACTATTTGACTGAATGAGTAATGATGTTGCATGGTGGTACGTGAACGACGGTCATCACATGTAGCCAGTTGATATATCGTCCGTAGTTCCCAGTTTTTCGGAGAATATAATCGGAAATAACATTTGACCATTGAAATTATTCGAATTATAATCTTTTTAGGCTGAGTCGAGAACGAGACGAGGCCCCCATTGTGACCGAGGCCCTGGGCTCCGTTGGCTCAGGCCTTAAGACGTCCCTATTTCATCAGGGAAGTTAGCTTGAACAGTTTTTATATATCTTATATGAGCTGTTGCTCCTCATAGTATAGTCATTCTAGTGGATAAACAGCCTCTTTACCTTTAGTCGGGATAACATTGTCCTCCAAAGGGTCTTCAGGTCCTTTTATTTGGGACAATATACCTAACAAATGAATTTAGAATCTGAGTTACCAGTTTCTAAGTGATATTAGTTTAGTTTAAACCTCCCTGCAACAAGCATAGTTATGAAAAAAGCAAGAAATTTTATTTATTTCATAATAACATATGTTCAGCATCAAATTGCAAATTAAAACGCAATACAAATGCAAAAACTATATTCATTAATACATCCTTTAATAATGTCACACTTTTAACGAATTCGTAATTTAGCTTCAAATATTCTAATTTTATTTAGAATAAAACAAGGTTTTTTCAGAATATAAATTGACGTATTTCGCAATTTTATAAACTTGAATATTTCCTAAAATTGAATTTTAATAACTTCTATTTCATTTTCGTACATTTTTTCGAAAAAAAAACAAAAAAACCCAAACCTGCTTTGATCCCGACAGTTCCATTTAAAATTGTTCAGACAGGAACAACGCAAAATATCGTTTGCGAAATCCGCTTTATGAAAACTCCATTAGAATTCTTTGTGAACTGTTCATTGATGTTGTTCCCCTCAAGAAATGGATTTTTAGATATCTTCACGGCTAGTGAAAAGAATATTATCCAGTAATGGAATTCTTCTAAGAAGCGGGAAAAGTTTATGCAAATTCCATATTATTTCCGGGAAAATGAGTTGTAAAAGTAAATCCATTTGCTGTGTATAGGTGTAATTACTGTTTATGATGGAGGCAGAATGGATTGCATAATTCAGCACTGAACGCATTTTATTTGCATTTTATTCAAAACTATCAATTCAGCCTCACTTCATTAATAACGAGTCGTGCCATTATTTTATATCGTAATAAATCGATTGAATTCTTAAGGAAATTCATCGATATACGAGATAAAGACAGTTCGATTTTTGAATGGAAATATTTTCTTTATGGGATAATTTTCATTTTGGGCCTAGATATCGTGAAAATAATAATAATCAATATTCAGATTGGTGATTTTTAATAGGTGATATTTTATTTTTGTAAATGAATGTTACTTAGACAACATAGGGCTATTGTAAATTCCCTCCGTGTTTTCGAAGCGCTGTAGTAAAAAAAACAACCAAGCCACGGATGCAGAAAAAAGAAAATTTGAAGAAATAAAGAAACAATTCGCTGTCTGGGTGGCGGGGTTTTTGCCCGCATTCTACCCTAAGGTGGGGGTTAAACCCCCCAAGTCGGTGGATTTTCATGATTGAAAATCGGGGCGTCTCTATGCCGTATGATTATCGACGTAAAATTCCGGTGCTCTCGGCAAAAAAAAAATTCCAAAAAAAACTTCGATCCTGAGCCCGGCCCCCCCCCCTGGGAGAATTTACTAAAATTACTTTTAATTGGGGGGTTTTCCCCTTGTGTGTGTGGGGCATGATCCCCCCAACCCCCCGGGCCGTGAATCCAGGTCCCCCAAAACATTAAACTATTCCTTTTATTTAAAAATGGTGCATTTATCTCGGGTTTAACTTTTCCCCGGAAATCACTTTTTTTGATTTCACTTTTATTCATTTTAGGTGTAACTATATTTTATTCTGAATGCATATTTAAATGTAGCTAAATTAAAATTGTTATAAATCAAAACAATCAAAAATATAAACAATCAACGTATTCCACCCTCAGCGGGCCGTGGTAAAATTATCAAACATTGACCAGTCCGCAACGATAAAAAGGTTGCGAAGCACTGCTCTATGGTACTGCATTAAAAAGTGATACCAGCTCTAGGGGAATCTACTAGATCTGCAAAAGTTAAATACAATACACAGTCCATTAAAAAAAATTCAAGTTTTATTTACATACTTTTCAGGGTTCTATGCGTGAAACCTAGATTGAACGGCATAGATGAATGCGACAGTCCAGTTTCTGCCGCACAACTGAGTACTATCAACGTTATTGACAGCACGTTTTACGCTTTCCGTGTACTGTAGAAGAAAAATTAATGATCCATCTTGATTTTCAATCGAATAAACTACTGTTTTCCAGGCGTAAACGTTACAGGCTGATTTGGATGCAATTTTCTCTCTCGTTGTGTTATGACAATGAAAACAGTTAAGATGTTCTTAGAATTTTAATACAGTTTGATAATATTGTTATATTATTAAATTTCTTGATATATTTATTTTTAGCTTGAAAGTGTTTTAGATTAATCAGGGGAAAACTGGGAAAGAAAACTTCTGGGTCGATTAATAAAGAAACTTCATATTTAAAATTTAAGAAAAGTTCTTAAGTAATTCACCCTTTAAATATGATTGAAAATTAAATGATCGAATTTCTCGTTTCGAAGAATTTATCAGCTTTGAATTTATATAAGCGAGTTTTTATAAAAGAAATTTTTTGAATATGTACAATTCATAGTGATTAACCCTTTATCTACCGCATTATGATTTACTGTAGGTTTTTCATACAGTATTTTTTTGGATCACTACACTGAAAATTAAGGGATATACATAAGTAAAATACTCACCTTTGGGAAATTTAATCTATTACAGCTAATTAATTAATTAAAGGTATTCAACTGTAAAATTAATTATATACAATATTCACTTAAAACAAATAGTCAAATCATTTTCTAAGGTTTTCCTTAACATGCAAAAAAAAAAAAAGTAAGGCACTTAAATTTTGACATTAACTATTTTTTCGGGGAAAAAATGATAATCTTTGTAATCAGCTGAAAACGCAATTTCTGCTAACTATTCGCCTTCTCCGCTAAAATACTCGTCATAGAACCCGTGCTGCCATATATCTTGGAAGAGTGGATTTCAAAGAATATTCCTGCTAAGTATCGTTAGTGTATTCGTAAAAAGGGTTATTCTATGTAATTTTAAAGTGAGTGGTACTTATAAGTACCGTCGGTAGATAAAGGGTTAAGAAGACTCGGTACCCTATGAACAATTTTTTTTTGCTTACATATTTAAAAATTATATTTTAGAATTTCATACGATGTTTCGATTCACAAAAATGATGTGATATGAAATATTTTGCACATATTATCCCCACAATTTTAAAAAAAAGTAATTAAAATTTTTTTTATTAGATTTTAAAATCTTACTCCTTTTGTATTTATTAATTTCGTGACCTGAAATTTTTTAATAATATTTTTAAGATGTTTTAAGCAACTTTAGGGATTGATTTTACAATAACTTAATTAGTTTTGGAGGAAAAAAAATAAAATGTTGATATTTACGTTAACACATTCAACGAAAAAGCCAATGTCTCCTATATTTTAATTTTAAAAAAATATTTAGTTTACTGAAAAATAGATCCCTAATTCGGTTACATGTATTATATATAACACACAGGAAAAAGATGGAAGTGATTGATTGATAATTGTGGCAGCACTAATGTATCGAAAAAACACAAAATGAGAAAAACCATTTGAAAGCTTATGTCTGAAAAAATAATTATTATAAGCTTAAATAAACTTAAATTACCGTTTCAAGACATAAGCTATATATTTTTTCTTAAAAAAAATGCATTTTCATATTATTTCAACCCATGTTTTTTGTAAATGATCACTTTTTAGAAAGTATTGATTGCACAAGAAAACTCAAGGAAAATGCTAAAAAATTTTTTCTCACTCATGTCAAATATTTTACAGTTTTTTGCTTCATGTTATATTGAAATATGATATTTGTATGAGTAACAAATAATTTTAAAAAAATCTGAAATTATGAAATAATTAATATAAAATGCCCTAATTACATGTACACATTTCACAAAGGAAAAAAAAACATTATTGTAATGCCTAAGAAATATCCTGTTTTACATGTAACACCTTTCTTCTTTATAGCTTTTATTTCTCATTTTCCAATTCCTACTATTAGCTCACACTCTCTATTTATTTATTTATTTATTTATCTTGGTGGAATTTTCTGCCAGTTTTTAGATGCTCGAGGCAGACGACGCCTTGATTCGGCAAATGATGAAAATGAAGATGACAATGCCTTGTGCTTTGTTTTGTTAGACGATAGAAGAGCAGGATGGCATGACAAAAAATACGATTTTATTATCCTTATATCATCTATGTATATAAATATCTTGTAAATAGTAATGAGCAATTAAGTTCAAAGTTAACTGAAAACGAATTGTTCTTAATTACGAAGACCATCACTGGCATCTCATACCGTATTCAAATAAATTACAATTTTACAATTTGAATATCGAGTATGTACAGTTGTATAATTTGTGCAATGGGGGTTAATCCGCAAAAGGGGGTGGCAAGGGTAATCCCCCTTCTTCCCTTTAGTGTTTAATAAAGTAATTTTACATATAATTTTCATTAAAACTTTAGTTTGAACAATTTCAAACAATTTATACAAGAATATTCTTTAAAATATCGCTTGCACATGCCCCATTTATTGTTTCCTAGATAAAATTAAAAGCAACGCTATAAAAATGGTCTTAATACTATAAAAACCCCCAAGCTCTAAGGTTAAAAAAGGCACTTATGAAAACATATTTCTTGGAAGAAAATTAAAACTTTGTATTACTTTCTTTCTCTCTCTCGGTGAAGTTCTTTTAATATCTGTACATAAATCTCTTTCTCAGAAATGTATATTCATCTTATTCCCCGAATTCTCAACCATCATTAGCTGAATAAGCATAACAAAAATATTTGAAAATTCTCCCGAAATCTACGTGATTGATGGCGTTTTATTTAATTCGCTATGTGACCATTGTCATAATTCAAAGTAAATAGTCATATTCACTAGAACTAAGATATTTCTCGTAAAGCGTTCGTAATTTATCAAAAGAAATGAATCCTTAAGAAACATTTATTTTATAAGACTGTTTTTCTGAGTATTTTTAAAGACATTCAGGAACAGAGTAAGGCAAATCGGAATTCCGCTAATTTTAAATTAAACAAGGTAAAATTTTTTTTAAAAAAATGTTGGAAATTTTGAAAATGTTTATGCCAAACATTAACCATCCACATGTCTCCTGGCATCAGGAACTTTTCCTGTTTTGCAGTCTTTTAATGACTGACAGCGGATAAATGTTATTTATTTTAAGGAGAAATTAGATGATAGTTCAGTTTAACGCCAGTTAAGTAGTTTAAATTAATGAGAGACCAATGTGCTTTTTATAATAATTTGTTCGTTATTCAGGCTATTTCGAATGACTGATAAAAAATAAAGTTTTATGTATTTAATTGTAAATTTCATACTCATAAAGAGAAAGAGAGAGAGAGGGAGAGAGATAGGGGGGAGGGGAGAGTTTCAACTATATTTCAGAAATGTCCACGACACAGTGGGCAGTTTTCCCAATCTGGCCCACGGAAATTATTTTATGGCTTTAAAGTCTTCATAATGATCTAAAATCATAGTAATTAATGTAAATTGGGTATTCTTTTCTGGTTTTTACTAACAAATAAGGTTAATAGGGTCTTAACTAATTTATATCAAGTTTGGATTTGATCAAGAATAAATTATTGCTAAGTGGAACTAGTTTTTGAATACAACGATTTAAGGATATTAACGGAAAAAGTAATTTACACGTGGAAGAATATGTGAAAAAAATAGTGTGACAAGTTAAAAAAATTAAATTTAATAATTCTTAAAGATTAAACAAATGCAAGCAAACATAACATTTTACCTATAAAATAAAGGATAATAGGTAGTGGTTAAAAGGACTCGGCACCCTTTGAGCATTTTTTTTTATTATGTATTTAAAAATTACATTTTAGCATTTCATGTAATGTTTATTCAAGAAAATGATACGAGATAATATTTTTCACATATTATATTGACACAAATTTACAAATTTAATTTCTTTTAAGAAATTTCGAAATTTTTAAAATTCTACTCTTTTTGTGTTAATTAATTCTTTGACATGAAATTTTTGTAATACTTCCGAGGATGCTTTAAACACCTTTAGGGATCGATTTTACAATACCTTAATTAGTTTTGGAGAAAAAAAAAAAAAATGTTGAGATATATGTATGCTAAAATTCAACCAAATCCTAATATTTCCGACATTTAATTTTTTTAAAAAAAGAAGTATTCAATTTACAGTAAAATGGATCCCTAATTTTGTAACATGCATTACATATAAGACACAGGAGAAAAAATGGAGTGATTGGTAAATAATTGTGGAAGAATGCGAAAAACACAAACCGAGAAAAACCATTTTAAAGTTTATAATTCTGAAAAATAATTATTATAAGCTTAAATATATAAATATAAAATACCACACTAAAACATTAGCTATATATTTTCCTTAAAAATAATAAAATATAATATAAATCTTACTCCCCCGACAACCACGTATCATTCGACTCTTGGAGAAGAACTTTTCATTTCTATGGCACCTCATCCATTTTTCCCCTACAAACGAGCAGTAATTTTTAACAATTTTTCTAAATTTTAATTGATGCTGGTCCTCATGTTTATAAAAGTTCGTTGTAGTCTTAACTAAACTTAAAACAACATGTTTTGGGCTAGTATCTTGCTTTTCCTTCCATACATTGAATAAGGCACGCCGAGTAATACCATCGGCCAACGCTGAAAACAAATCATAACTTTGGGAGTAGTAGGAAGTAGCAGCTAATTGGTATTAAATTAAAATCTATATCTACCTATGTACTTAAGTGTTCCCTGCGATCACACACACAATCCGTGTCAATCCCAAAAGTTCTACTCCAATAAACACAAAAACTGACATATGTTAGTAGGAGTTTCATGCTGAGCTAAATGTTATGTTTTTACAATTTTTAACCAAACTGAACTTCACCTTCCTCGTTCTTTCTCTTATTAAATATCTCCTTTCTAGCAACTCAATTTTTGTTCCTAAGCAAAATGGAAAAGATAAATAAAATATTGAATTTCAGTCATCATATTGAATCAGAAGCATAGGCAGAAATCTCAATAAAAATTTTAAAAATTACAAATGCATATATTTACGGCAATATATCCGTACAAAGTATAAACTTACAAAAAGATAAAATATTTATTCAGACGAATGAAAGCACATAAAAATATTCAGATTGTTAAAATTGATGAAACATTTTCTTCTGTAGAAGGTGAAAAAAAAAAAAAAAAAAACACACACACACACACACACACACACACACACACACACACACACACACACACACACACACACACACACACACACACACACACACACACACACACACACACACACACACACACACACACACACACACACACACACACACACACACACACACACACAACACACACACACCACACACACACACACACACACACAAAACACACACACACACACACACACACACACACACACACACACACACACACACACACACACACACACACACACACACACACACACACACACACACACACACACACACACACACACACACACACACACAAGGAGAGAGGTGCTACTGTGGCTTCGAATTACTTGATGCATTGGCTGTATTAAGTGAATACTTCAATCCGGCAAAAATAAGAGGCCGAAATTGTTCACCAATAAATGAACAAAACTCATGTTTTTAAAATTATCAAAGGATTAGTTTGAAAAAAATAGTTTTAAAAGTATTTCAGTTTTTCTGACTGTTAATTGCTTATTAGAAGGCAACAGCTTTTATTTTTACCAGTACATTAGGGGTTAAAAGGCGATATTTTTGTAGAATTTTATTATAAAAAAAATCGATTTTTCTGGGAGATTTTAAAAGAAGGAATATAATTCTATAAAACTTCTAAGAATAATCGAGTTATGGATCCACAAAATACAGAAACTTATTTTGGAAATCTTTCCAACAAATAGTATGAGTTTCGGGTTTAATATTTTTAGAGTAATCTCTGATTAATTTTGATGAAAAATAACAGATAGGTTTTTAGCAAAGCATTTTTGTTCTTTATTTGCATTTATTTTCCAGAATTTTAAGACTTCCCGCTTTAGAGAGAGTTTATTGTAATAATACTTTGTTTTTGATTTAAAGTCTTCCATTCTTTTTATCATAAGATTGCTGTTCAATTCGAAAAGGAAAAGGAAAGAATTCTTCTATAGAGAAGGTATCGAATAAATAAATAAATATCTCATTTTTTTAATCCCTTCCCCCATTGAATTTATTTGTGAGAAAAATGTAATTATACATTCAACGTTATGAAACATTAAAATAATTTCTTTCTTCTTTGTTGGCATCATTGGTTTCGATGTGGAAGGGAGAGGAAGAACGAACACATAAGTAATGCCTTCTTTTTTTTTTTTTTTGTAGCGGTAGCGGTGAATGAATGTGAGGTTTTTTTCCCCCGGGGTGCCTTAAGTCCGAAAGAAAACAGTGTTATTTCTACAGAACATATTTAGCTGATGGTTAAAAACTTTTTTTATTTTTTTTTCCTGTTCTCTGCTTTCGGTTGGCAAGAAGTAAGAACTTCATTAATGGAAAACTCAACCGTGTATTTAAAGATAAAAGAGGCATTTTTTTTACTTTAAAAAAAAAATTTTTAGAATTTTTTTACTCAACTGTTTCTTCTACAAAAGGTGAAAAGAAATTAACAAAATATTTTCCCACTTTTGCATTTTTATAAACCAACAGTTATTTTAATTTATCCAAAATTTATGGTTCAGATTTTTTTAAAAAAAAAGGAAATCGAAACAGAAACAGAAGAATATTTAATTTAAAGATTTTAAAAAGAAAAATGCAATTTAAAACATCCATAAAGAGAAAAAAAAAAATCTTCATTAAATTTAAAATAACTTACTTAAAGAAATAAACAAAAAAAGACTGAAAACATTGTTTATTGGTATATTTGTAATATCCGATTGCAACACCATCATTATTTCCGACGTTAAGTTTCAATTGTAAATATGGCAACAATTCTAAAGATTCTAATAAAAGGTCAGAAAGTTCTATATTACTTCAGTTTTTCAATTGTTTTGATTCCATGAAAGAGTCTTTCGTTTATCATCCACATTTCGAAAATTTCATATTAATGAAAAAGAATTTTCTTAGAAGGAACTGTTTTTCAAATAAAGAATTATGTGTGCGATTCTTCTTAACTCAATTGGTGCAATAAGTTATGTTAGCTACATTGGCTTCTCAAAAGATGCCAATCGAGCTTATTTCATTTGAAACCCATCTTTGTCCCAAACCATATATTTTTGTCTCTCAACATAAATTCTTATCAACATTCCAAGTTGAAAATCAAGCAAATACTGATTGCACTGTAACACTTTGACGAGATATAATATATCATGACTTTATTTCTCTTCGAGAATGTAAGACGTCAGTAGCCAATATCTTTCTACGGGTACATTTTGTATGTGGTATACACATGATAATATTCAATTTGAGAGCAAATTTCCCAGTTTAAAATTCAACATTAATGAAATTAAAAAAAGGAAAAGAAATAGCATTATAGAATAGTCTTAAACTTTTAAAGAAGTCATCTATTATTAATGACGCTAATGGAAAAATAAACAAAATTTCAGGATATGAAGTCTTAGACGTGATGAACATCAACTGAGCCAGTTCAATTCTCAAACCCCAATTCAGTCAAGTTCTCCTCTAACCAGATCATGAGGTAAACATTTAAACTTGAAGTCCATGAACGACTAGGAATGAAGTACATATGTCTTTGTTGAGGCCAAAATTATCATTTCACCGATGGTTGTAGATGTGATTAAAACAGGCTACATTTAAATTTCCGTTTCTTAAAAAAAATGTGTACAATTTTACAGAAAATATCTTTTAAAACTCTAATAGAAGAAAAAGGAAGAAGTACTCCCTGGGATGCCTCTAAGTTAAATTTTGACTAAGTGCATAAAGACTTTCAAAACTGTTATTTTTTTAAAAATTGTTGTTGCAAGATCAAGATGGGCTGAGATAAAAATCAGTAGCAATGATTAAACTACTGTTTATATAATATTCAGGAATGCTTGCAGATATTTCCATGCAACATGGTTATCTCCAAATAATGGTCTTAGATACGAAATATGTAAGTCAGCAGTTCCAATCTTACTGTGCCAGAAATAAAATTTTTCCTGAACTAATTGCTCCAGTACATTCAAATACCAACGGATTATCAGAATACTGAAAAAGAAACGATGATACAGAATCCATTGTCCATCTACGCTAAAATAAAAAAACTTTACATAGATATCGAGAAACTTCTTTAGCAAATAACAAAACTCCTGTAGAAATATACTTACATCGTAATATTCGTATACAATTTGATGCTCTAAGACCAGTGAAACACTTGAAAAAATAGTGAGAGTGAAATTGGTTTAGGCCAATTAAGAAGAACGAGTACAAATTCGGAGGCAAATTAACAACAAGTGTATGCGGAAATTTGAAACAGTACTTCCACAATTTGGCAAATTGCTTCGCGCCAAGTAAAATTGGATGATAATTACATTTAGAAACATGTCGATCAGCTATGGAAAACTGTTAAAACCCTGATTCAACGTCCCTTGGTGATGATTATTCACGCCAGAAATTGTTTTACACCTTCCACTTGTATTCATCATTTGACGTCCGCGAAAGGATACCTGTGGCTTGATGATTTCTGAAAAATGCTGATGTAAGCTCAGATTACCTGTTGTTGTTGTTGTTTCTCATCCCCGAGATCAGCAGAGCTAGATCAGGTCCATGTTTATGCACCCTGAAAAAGTCCAAAACCAATAGGGGATCTTGAACCAAGTCCTGCCTGGTAAGCCAGAAACAAGATAAAATGTGGCCAGGAGGCCTCAGCAGAAGAACACTTAGTGCAAATTTCGAAGTGTTTAATGCCATCGACAAAAGTCAATGACATCAGATGACCTCTAAAGGAACGAGTAAGCGCAGTTTGTTCTCGTCTGCTGCTGCCCCGAGCCAAGGAGCCGCCAGGGCATTCCAGGGATGGGGTAAGAGGTAGCTTCTATGGTCAGAGACCTGGAGCACCGGCGGCAGAAGACTGACTTAGCTCCAGAACCTACAGACTTTAGCTGGACAAAGTGGAGTGGCCTTCACGCCTTGAGTGGCCCTACCAGGAGAATACACTCCCGACGTACTTCGCTCACTCTGCCCAGTGTCATCCCCTCGCCATGGTGAGGCAGTCTGTAGGACTTGAGGGGGCAGATTATCTTATATTCATTGATTGCTTCTTGATTTCTTGACCTGATCTGATTGTCCGAGGAACAATAGTCTTATTAATAATAAATAAATAAGTTAAATGAAATAATTAAATTAAAAAAATGACAAGTAATATAGAAACATTGAAATGGAAGCTTGCGAGTTTGCGTACGCAGAGCACTAAATTATTTAATAAAATTGAAACGGCTCTTATTGATGTAATTAAATCATTAGAAAAAAATTTAAATCTCTGTTATTTGTAAAGATCAGCTAAATGAAAAAATATTAAACTCTAAGGAAATAAAAATTAGATATACAAGATGGAATTCCCGAACCTAATTGAAAACGAAATCAATCGAATTAAGAATCACAAAATGATGTACCCTTGAAGTGAGTGGCTGGGGTATATCAACTCTGAACCAATTAACAATTGGTAATAATATTTATAGCTTATTAAAGTTTGTTAGTTAACTTAAATGAAAGTTATTATTTGATCTGAATTAATTGACTCATGAAAATACTTGACGAATCAGCAAGATATCGAATTGTATTCATTTAGCTATAAAGAAATCTGCAAGGTTTACTACGAAAACTAAATCTGATGAACACCATTCTTTAGAAAACCAAGATTGATCTTTTTTAAAAACCGCTACAGAAAAAAGTACAAAAATTGACTATAAAAAGTTTATATATATATATATATATATATATTATATATAAAGACTTTGATTCTTTAAAAGGGGACAATTTTCACTTTTTTTTTTTTTCTCGCTTTAAAAAATTTGGGGGAGAATTTGTTTCAGAATTTAATCAGATTTTTTTTATCATACCTTGTGATTTTTTGTATACTTTGAATTTTGTTTATTTTTAATACTTTTTTTTTTTTTAATATTTTAAATTTTTTTCTTTTTTTTGGGTTTTTCCCAAAAGAGTTGCAAAGGGGAATTTTTTTGGCCCTTAAAACAGTTAACCCACTTATTCGGTCCTAAGTCCGAAATTGCTTTCTGACCGGGTTTTTTTTAATTTCTTTTAGTTTTTTCGATCTTCATGTTTTGTTTTTTATATTCTTATTACGTTATTTTGTTTTGTTCATTATCTATTATTTCTGGTTTTTGTATTTACAAATTTATTTTATATATATAGTTATCTAGACTCAACCTCAAACCTGATTGCAGGGACAAAACTTCTGTCGATTAAAGCCAAATAATCCATCTCGCTTTTTCTGGGCTATGCACGAATTTATTCAAATTTAATGTAGTTTGTATTTGTATATTTGTAATATTTGTGGCAACACCCAATATTTTTGATTATTGACCGGAACCGTGATTTTTTCAAAGGTAAATGGATAATTTTATGATATTTAGCCACTTAGATTAGAAAGAATATAAAATTGGTTAAAAAGTATTTTAAAAAAAAATTTTTAAATACAATATTTCGGTTAACT
Source organism: Trichonephila inaurata madagascariensis (assembly GCA_019973955.1). Lineage (NCBI taxonomy): Eukaryota > Metazoa > Arthropoda > Arachnida > Araneae > Nephilidae > Trichonephila > Trichonephila inaurata. Next base: position 629 of record BMAV01009819.1, on the reverse strand, counting down.
TTAAAAAACCTTTTCAAAAAGTTTCCTTTGTAAAAAAGCTTATTTAATAATATTTTGTTTGTATATAGCTCAGACCCCTTCACAGAGGTTTAACTAGAATTTTTTAAATATATAACTTAGAAGTGAGTTTAACCATATTTTACACAACAGAGGGACCAATTTAAAAAAAAGCCGATAATTATTTCAATTTAATTTAACTCTGAAAATGTAATTTTTTAAAAATCCAGTTCAGACTCTGTGGAGAAGTCTTTACTTTACATAAGCGAAATATTATTTTTTTTGAAGCATTTTTTTTTATAAAAAAGGAGAACATTTTGAAAAAAGATTATTCTAAGTTAATATTTTGTCAAAATATTGTATTGAAATAAATTTTTTTTATAATGTCCAAAACAATTTTTGCATGTATTCTAATCTAATACACTAAATATCAGAAAATTATCCATTGATGCGTTTTTTAAAAACCCGGTTCCGAACGTATGGATACCCAAATTTCATTTGGGGAATACAGCAGCAGTTATGATATGGGTTTAAAAAAAAAAGGGAAAAATGATGTCTGAATGGAATCTTGATTTCGATTCATATTTAACTATTATGATATTAAAACTGTAATAACCCACTTTGAGTCGTTG
>BMAV01009818.1:0-71551 GCA_019973955.1 Trichonephila inaurata madagascariensis | reverse complement strand
GCTCACTTACTGAAGATCATTGCTGATATGAAATTATCCTCCCATAAGTGCATCTGTTCAACAGAGTCATGTGTTACAATTTTATATTTATGGTTGACAATACGTGCCCAAATAGGACCTCTGCGGTTGATAATATTTTAGAAAGGGATGTAATCGACATAATGGATTGTTAAGCGTGTTCCCTTGACTTAAATTTCATCCAACATGTGTGGATGCTTTGGGTATATGCTTGTCAATAATATGGTATCCTCCATAGAATACCAGATAGCTAAAAAATGATCTTTGAAGAATGGAAGTTCTTACATCAAGAAATGATAAATTATTAGATATTGGGTATGAACAGACGATGTAACATAAATATTGCAGTTAAGAAAGGTCATATACCGTATTAAGGATTATTTTGTTACTCTTCCTGGTGGCTAAATAATGATATTTACTGAAACCATTATCGCAATAAATCATTTTTCTGCTTTGTTCTATAATTTATGCATATACAATTTATATTTTGTATGCTATGCTTCCATCAAGCTTCAAGTGCTATATTGCTCCTGTGCAAAAAGAATTCAATATAGCCCAATTGGTTTTTCATTTGAAATTACGACACAACATAAAAAGTTACAAAGGTTTTGCACCTTAATGTATATGTGTGTGTGTAATCATAAAAAACAAAACACAAACTTAAATAATCATAGTTGTACAATAGCAAACTTTTAGCTAAACGAATTTTTTTTTTTGTTATTTGTGAAAAATTAGATCGAAATATACTATCTTGTGTTTTAAAATTTGGTAATAAAAATTTTAAACAAAACGCTTTCCTACCGTTTACTAAATTACTTTCTAAAGTTTATACCAATTACCTTATATTCGATATAGCAATTTTGGTTGGTAAATGTTCGTGAACTTGGACACAATTCATTATGTTACTAAAAGCATTTCGGACAAAATCGGAATATGAATTGCCTTGGAATATGCACTTTGGTATCTTACGGAAAACTTCAATGTAATTTATCATGCGAAATTGTCATAAAGTATATTTTCCAAAACATTTTGCAGTAAACAGTAGCAAATTCTACCATTAACAAATTTTTCATAAAGTATATTTACAACAACCTTTGCTTATTTGGGTGTGCATCATTTATTATTATGATTAATCACTCAATTTTAGACTGATATAAGGGAGTTTCTAAAATAATGATAAAGGCTATGCTCTAATGCGAAATATATGGAATAAAAATAATATTCTCAAATTGTTTTTTTTCAATACGCTACAGAGAGAAAAGAATAAGTTTGTTGATTTCCCTTTCTGTTAAATTTGTATGAATTAATAGTAGAGAATAAAATATTGTTTGAATTCAATTCTTCATCAAAATATATATAATTGAAAAATTTCTGAAGTGCTAATGATAACAAAAATGAAAATGAAGCTTGGTTAGAAGAAAATACGTACAAAAATCATATAACATATAAGCAATGAATTCAATTTTCCACCTAAAAAATTGTTATATAACTGTAAAGCTTCCTTTTTCTCCTTAGAAAAGTATAAATAATAAATGAACTCCTTTCATAACAAATACTAATTTTTTTTAAAGAAATGCTACCAATACAGTGATAATTTACATAGAAAAATTTTAACGATGAAAACATGATTTGATTTCGAAACGTTTATTTGCTATGCATTTGGAAAAAAAAAATATTTCTTTGCATATCAAGATTTTGAAAAAGAACTCGAAATGAAAATATGTAAGATACTATTTGTTACTTCTTCACAAGAACTTCGTCTTGATAAAGCAGAAAATTCTCGCTTAATTTAATTTAATTTTCTTTTCTGGCGTCTTTCTGAAAATATATTTTGAAAAAAAGATAGAGAAGATATGCTTGTTGCAATAATCGCAGGGAGAATATTTGGACAAAATTTATCGAATGCGCTCATTCGAATACATCGAGAAAACAAAGTAGAGATCTCCGTGCAAACAAAAAGCTGAAGAAGATAAATTAATGCCTACTAGACGAAAATAAGAATTACTTCAACAAAAGGATCGCGAAGATTCTTTTTTCTTCCAAAATGTGTCATCGTCTTCGCTAGTGGGCGACTAAAAAAAGAAAGATGAGCGAAAGAATCTCACTTCAGCCTTTAAGTAGTCATTCGACGGAAGATTGATATTCCAAATCGAAAATTTTATTCTGTTTGTTCACAAATCAAACCATTTGGAAAGAATTCTCTAAGAAAATGACTTAAATATTCTTTTTTCTGGAAGTATTTTGAATGGAACTCGATTCTACAAATTTAATGAAATTTGTATCTTAATATTTTTTTTATTTAGAATCATGATCCATTTTTTTTAAATTTTAAGGCTGTCTTCGGTTAAGGGGTCTAAAGGGTGTTAAATTCTCAAACAGGTATAATTATTTTAAATTTAAATTAAATGATTCGAATCTTTTACACATTATTTATAAAAGAATGGGAATTCAGAAAAGTATAAAATGCTTTAAAAATATAATAATAATTTTAAAAATCGTCAGAATATAAAAATTCTATGATAAATATTAAGTATTTTTTGCGTTGCGCACGCTATTTTCTAAAATAGTAGCTTCTGATGTATATAACTTTATAGAATTGTAAAATGCATCATACTTTTTAAACCCTACCTAATTTTAGTATTATATATCTTTAGTATTTCAAAAATATTTGTAACTATTGTACTTTTAAAATATTTTAAAAAAATGTATTTTTATTTATTAAAATATGTAAGTTATTAATCTATTTATATAAACAAGCTATACCGTAATGAAAATTACATTTAGCTTTATCAATCAACTTATAGCTGCAATTAAAGCTACTATTTTAGAAAACAGCATGTGCGCGAAGTAAAAACTTAATAAATATTTCTATGCTAAAAGTTTTCTTATTTTCATATGCTTATAATTTTTAAAATTATGATTATATTTAAAACATTTTATTCTTTTCTGAAGCCCCATTCCTTTATAAATAATGTGTAAAAAGATTCGCCTTTGTTTAATTTAAATTTAAAAAGAATTATACCTGTTGAAAATTGTTTATATTTTCAGACCTCTAGAGAAATTTAACACCCCTGAGACCTCTTAATATCAAAGAATATGACTAGAATTTGAAACATGTTTTTCCGATAAAAAAGAAATGAAACATTAATATGATATTCTGGCGTCATTATCCTTTAGAGAGCAGAATTTTTTTATTATACTTCAGGTTTTTAACCAAGTTTATTTATTTTTTCTGGTATAAAATGTGTTTCGCGCTTTTTCTCCTATACCGTAATGTTAAATGGGCTATGCTTTCACGTATTATAACAAAAAAGAAAGTATTCACGGAATATTTTGGCATTTTTAAAAACACTATATTGTTAATAGAGGTATGAGTTATAATATTGCATATTTTCATAGAAATTGAAGCATTTTTTCTGTCTGAAAATAACGCTTTGCGTTTAGTTCAAGCTCTCGTACTTTTACCGAAGACAGCCTTAAATTCCTTGATAGTATTAATATTTTTGTATAAATATTGGGAAAATGAATTGAAATTTTGTTTGGAAAAATTTAAAGTATTTGATTCTCAAAGTTTTTTAATACGATGTAATATGTATGAAACAAACATATTTAAAAAATGAGAATCTTTATTTACTTTTTTATGAGAATCATATAAAGTTTTTACCAAGTAATGCTAGACAAATTGTTTCGCAGCTGTAGAAAAGAGTGAAAAATTAACAAAATATTACAAAAAATGAACTTTTTTTCTTTGTATTCAAAGTGTGGAAGTACTGAGTGTGTATTTATTAACCCTGGCGAAATTGCACAATCTACACTAACGTTAGTGGTCGCGGGGCAAACGAAGTTATCCCGATCCCTTCTTCATAATCATTTTTACTGAACAAAATCGATTGATAAAAATCGTAATTCCGGGGAATAATTTAATTAACAGGAAATATATTTACTACTTTTTAAGGTATCCGACTACGTTCGGAACAGTGATTTTAAAAAAGCGCATAAATGGATAATTTTTATGATATTTAGAGTCACTTAAATTAGAATTCATATATAAAATTGTTTTAAGGACATTTTTTTTGACACAAAAAGAATTATTTAAATACAATAAATTGGCAAAAATTAAATCTCTAGAATAATCTTTTCAAATGCTCTCCTTTGAAAAAATGCTTCTCTATTATAATAATATTTTGCCTATATATAGCGCAGACCTCTACAGAGGCTCAACTAGAAATTTTTGAAAAATCTACATTATTTTCAGAGTTACCACCATTTGTTTACCTATCAAGTGTTTTTTTTCTTAAATTGCTCCCTTCAGTTGTTCTAAAATATGGATAAACCTACTTCAAATTATATATTTTGAAAATTTAGTTGAGCATCTGTAGAAAGTCTGCTATATACAGGCAAAATATTATAATAGAAGCATTGCTGAGGAATATTTTTGAAATTGCTCGTTCTATGTTCATTTCTTTTTGTCAAAATATTGTACTTAAAATAATTTTTTTAATGTAATAATATATTTAAAACAATGCTATGTACATTTTCTAATCTAAGTGACACTAAATATCATAAATATTATCCATTTATCCGATTTTACAAAATCACGGTTCCAAACGTAGTCGAGTACCTTAAGGATTTTAAATTTTACTTTGATAAACTGAGGAAAGATCCAGTGAAACAGAACCAAGACGGTTCAAATGTGAGTGAATTTAATGAAGGACACAAATCACAGACACTTTTCGCTAACATTACGAGAATGATGTTTACCGTCAAAACTGTCACAATTTGTTAAAGTTATTGTAGTTTTATTGTTTTTTGATGATCGATAAATCGCACGTAGAACTTTTTTTTGTGTGTGTGTCTTTTTGACAGGACACAGTGTGTCTTGTGGTACATTTGTGGCTTCATATATTTCTTGATGGAGTTTTTTATGTAGCATTTGAAACATTTCTTTGAACTCAAACGCTTCATATTCATCGCTTTTCTTACTTTTGATTTCGCTCTATCACGATTAATATCCATTATTCCATCAAGTTCTTCATTTGCTTGATCAATTTGAGCTTCCTTCAATAGAGATTACACATGTCCATTTCTTTTTTTATGCACGGCTAATTTACATTTATAGCCATAATAAGTCGCACAACACAGCAATTAAAACCACTAAATTATTCCCAGGGGAAAAGCGTAGCAAGTTAATCCTTACAAATATTATAAACGTTATAGTTTGTGTGGATGTTTGGTACTTTTTCACGCAAAAACAATTGAATGAATTTTAATGAAACTTTACAATAATATAGCTTATACATCAGAATAACACATAGGCTATTATTTATAAAGATATTGTGGGAAGTGTCCAAAATATAACGATAGTTGTTAAGAAAGTAGGAAAAACTCTGCCATCTGTAAAAAAGACCGCGGCAGCGTATATTTATCTTTTATGTGTGAAGAAATGCAAGAGCTTGAACAGGCGGAGTGTGAGGCTGATTACAAGTATAACATAAAATAAATACAACAAAAAGTAAAATTAACATATTACACTTTCAGATATAAATTATTTATGCTATTTTAAGCGTTCTTTACACAAAATTTGTAACAATGCGCTACTTTTGCTGAGCAGAAATCAGTTTAGGAAGGAGTTTTCAAAAATCGACCCACAAGACAGTTACGTGGAGTTATAGATAAAAAAAGATTCTTTTTATCAGCTATTAGATCTACAGACTTAAAATTTAACAAACAGGGGTTTTTCTTTATTCAGCTGTGAGTTATATGCAAAAATCTTTTTTTCTTCCTTTTGTTTAATTTGCAATTCAGTTAAAATTAACTTATTAAAAACTTCTTTTTCCTTCAATCTGTATTGTTTAATTTTTCAATTCATCCATGCGAAGAACGGGTATAACAGCTAGTAGAAAATATTTTGGAACAAAAATGGTCGCTTGAGGAACCTTGTCATTTCAAGTACCTTAAGATTGAAAGATACGTTTGTCACTCCTAAAAAAGAGGGAGATATGTGACAAACAGATTTTAATTCTCTTGAAGACTTTCACATAGAAGGATACTGGCAAGGTATAATTGGTAACACATAAACAGTTTTCCTAGAATTAAAGATTTCGTGAGCCTGGGTTGACTCTGTGCCCCGCGCGACTGCTTCCGACTCAAGGGGAAGTTGATAGATAATTTATAAATAACTTCTGGTGAGTAAATGAAAACATTAAGGTATCCGACTACGTTCCGAACCGTGATTTTGCAAAAGCGTATAAATGGATAATATTTATGATATTTAGTGTCATTTAGATAAGAAAATGTATATAAAATTGTTTTAAGAATAGTATTACAATAAAAAAATTATTTAAGTACAATATTTTGACAAAAAACGAACATAAAATGACCCATTTTCAAAATATTCTCCTTTTTGCGAAAAATGCTTCTATTATAATAATATTTTGAATGTATATATCTCAGATCTCTCTACAGTGGCTCAACTAGAATTTTTGAAATATATAACTTAGAAGTGGGTTTATCCATGTCTTACGACAACAGAGGGGAGAAATTTTAAAAAAAAAACGCCGATAATAATTTTAATTGGTTGTAATTCTGAAAATAATGTGAATTTTTCAAAAAAAAAAAAATTGTTCGGACTCTCTGGAGAAGTTTTTACTTTATATAAGCACACGCGCGCGAAATATTATTATTTTAGAATCATTTTTTATAAAAGGAGAACATATTTTGAAAAAAGATTATTCTAAGTTAATTCTTTGCCGAAATATTGTATTTAAATAATTTTTCTTGTCAAAATGTCCTTAAAACTATTTTATACATGTAGTCTAATCTAAGTGACACTAAATATCATGTAAATTATCCATTTATGCGCTTTTTTAAAATCATGGTTCCGAGCGTAGTCGGATATCTTAAATTGTTTATTAAAATACTAACATTTTGAATATAACTGTTATATTACTATTTTATTATAACTGTAACATTTGATATGCAATGTCTTTTATATGTTGATGCATATTGTTTTGTGGTAATTGTAACATTTAATATATTCGATAGGTTAGGTTTATTTTTGTTTCAAATTTGTTATTGTCATTATTACAAATTTTAATTGTTAAATTAATAATTAATTTCCGAAATCTATCGTTTATCTTAGAAGTTCTATGTATGAAAAAATTGTTGTGGATAATTATCCATAAAATCTCTCGAGGCTTAATGTAATCATGTTTGCGTGGTGTGGAAGTTTGGAGAGTTGAAAGATCTACATTAGCTCAGGTGTCATTCTCGTCACTTGACAAGTATCCAAATTTAAACGGCTCGTGCCAGTAAACTTCGTACTTCTTCGGATCACACTGTTCATAAAAAATCAACCAAAGTTAGAAAGAAAATGTTTATAATAATTTTTGCTTATTCCATCTTCAACTGAAATATTTTTCATTTACGATAGTAATATATAATTATTGGTTAAAATAGAATATTTTTTTTACTATACAGGCTCTCTTAAATTATATATAAGATTCTGTATAAAAGTATTAATGAAAAGAACCTGATAGCCGTTATTATAATTTTCTTCAGAACAATTTATAAATTTCACATATTAGATAAGATTTTTATGTATAATTTGTTACAAATTTCTCCTAAATGATTCTTAAATATACTCATAAAAATATACACATTACAAAATGCCATGGCTGTTAGAATGAATTTTTAAATTTATTTTCTCATTAAACAAACTTATAAGTGCTTTGAATAACATTATTGTTTTTCGCTTATTTTCATCCAAATTCGGTCTTGCAAAATAAGTCTTATTACATACATACATAACAAACATAAAACGTAAGACATATAGACAAATTTCATGTGTGTGTGTGTGCAGCCCTTAGTTCCCTTTCAAATTACCCAGATCTGTCAATATTTGGTAGGAAAATATTATTCGTAACTTAGAGATCATAATTTCAGTTAACTTTGCAAAGCACCTAAAATCGAATGTTGTCTTCATCCATGCCAGATACTTGGAGGCCACATAAACTTAAATTATTTTTTATTGTTAGTGAGTCTTCCTCATTTTCAGGTACTAGCATATCTTTTTAGAAGCTTATTTGATAAGATTGCACAATTTGAATAGGTCATTTTTAATAAAAGTCTTCTACTTATGAAGCTAAATAAAAAAGGATAATTTTAACTAGAAATGATATTTTAAAACAATAATACATACTATTGATTTACATTATTGTTGATACTTCTCAACAAATCCGTAGTTATTAGTAATAAATAGATTCACAATATCATAAACACAGAAAGGACCATGGAAGACTATATTTTCGTATCACTAAAACAAAACTGACGATACGCAGTCTTTCACTCTAGGTTTCAATATACAAGTAGTACTATATATATATATATATATATATGTGTGTGTGTATGTACTTATTAATCTAAATTTATATCGGATCACACATGACTGCAATTAAGCAATGAATATTTTTTTTTATAATTAGTCTAATTGTTCTCCTGACATTATATATATAAATACGTCAAAAGTTCATAAGATAAATTACAAACTCCAAATGAAAGTCTCTAAAGATTTATGATCATAAGGAAATATCTTTTAAATACTTGAAAATTCTCTGTCTTTCTAATCAGTTTTATAATAATGCTATTAATATATAATGTAACAAGAACGCAGAAGAAGTATAAACTGATTAATTAAATACAAAACAGAAAATAATTTAATGATCCATGCCAGATACATAATTCCAAAATTATACACAAAATAATAATTTATACAATTAAATTACCTTCTCCGCAGACGATATTTTCACAGATGTATTAGCACCTTGATTACATTTTTGAAAGGTAAATAGGTACACATATAGATATACATTGTAAAGAAATTATATAAATGTAAAATCAGCTTATCTTAATCGAAGGAAGATAGCATTGTAACATTATATTCTCCTTAGTGTTGAAAAATCACTTTTCCTGTTAGAATCGAAACATATTCTTCAGAAAATACCATTGAGTTCAATTCTGATGATACTTATAGCAAAGACGCAAATAGAAAACATTCAATAATATCTTGGTGCCTTCTATGTGGTTAACGAACGGCTTTATTAACAATGGTTTTTCAAGATTCCTTCTAATAAGTGACAAATCTGCCTTAGAGCTTACAGATTTGATGATATTCTTTTATACTTACTTTTACGTACATAGAGCTATATCAGTTCATAACATGAAACTGTTTTATGTCAACTATGAAAAAAATGAATGCACCTGAGCAAGAAAAAAAAATTATTGTAATAATGAGATAAATTACGACTCATAGTAAAACAGACGAGAAAAGTTATTTTCTATTTCGATGAAGAAAATATTTGATTTAGCTATTTCTTTGTAGACGGATTCCAGAATATATGCATTTTTTTTAAATTTATCCTTAAACTACAAATTCCTCATCTGCTTTTGGACCTAATTTCGGTGCAACTTTGACTTTAAAAATTTTTTTTTTAATTTCTACTAATAGTTCCCTCTCTCTCTGTATATATTTTTACGTTGATCGGAGCTCATGGACTTTTCTCAAATCAGTCACAAAAAAAGTTATTTAAGAGCGATGAGAATTTATTGCCGAAAGTCCAATCCTCGAAATAGAGAATTCAGCAGCAATATTCACATCATAAATCTCAGAAGGTCTACACACCTCCAACAGCTCTCAGACACAATTATCAGTGTCTAAAATACACGTATGTAAAAGATTATTCACAAGCACCACTCGTCCGAGCTAATCGGTAATCATGGTCAAGGCAAGTTTACTAGTCGTTAGGCAAAACAATATTCACTAATCGCTGGTTAAAACAAGACTGACTCGTTTCGGCGAGCATCTCTATTTATAGGCTCTGCAGATCCTTCGAGAAAGTTTCGCTTGCGTCATAGATCGTGAAATTAGTGTATTTATCCACAAATTTCTAGAAGATTCAATGAAGTTCCAATCTCACCAAAAATGGTCCCCAACATGGTCGCTAAGTCACCAAATTGATGCCAGCATGACTCTATCGACAATATTTCATCAAGTTCCCATTGAATCACCATTAGAACGTAATGGACGGTGTTGCTTGTGAATATTACAATTTTAACATAAAATAAATATAACATAGAATAATATAAAAGCTTTACATATCAAATACAAATTATTTACTCTTTTTTTCAAAAATTCGTAAATATATTATATATATATATATATATTAAATATATATATATATATATATTTTAATATATATATATATATATATATATATTATATATATATATATTATATATATAAGGTTTATTCTCTGCAATCAAGAGATAACATCCACAATCACTTTCAAAAAACACATAGACAGTGGGGAAAATAACACAAATGAAGGACATATGAGTAAGAGTTTAAAAAAATTATAAAATGGATGCTGCATGTTAAAATTTGTTTGGGGACACAATATTAAAAATAATTTTTAAAAGTGGGTTGAAAATTTTTTTTGGCCCCCCCCCTTTTAAAAAAACCTAAAAAAAGAAAATAATGGATAGGAATATCAAATTTACAAGATAGAGGTAATTTCCAAAAATTCCTAAAAAATCCCTGGTTTAAATCTTTAATAAAAAAGTTATTGCCAAAAATTACATATATATTTTAATTTTTCAATCATTGAAAAATTTTTCTTTTTCCTTAAGTTCAAAAATTTTTTTTTTGGTAGTTTTGTGTTAACACATTTTTTCAAATACAATTCGTTGGTTAAACTTAATTGAAATTAATTTAACAAACCCCAAAAAAAAAGCCCAACCCCAAAAAAAAATTTTTGCCCTCTTTTTTCCCCTTGCGCAATGGATAGGGGTTGGGACTTTTGTTCTAAAGGTCGGGGTCCGAATCCCCCCGGGGGATCCTTTTAGAGAATGTTTTTCTTACCATACTATTTATTAATAATTAAACTGATTTGAAAAATTCCCCCCCCTGTTGGGGAAAATTTTTCCCATTTTGCCTTAATAGTAGGTGTTCGTCATATGTACATAGATATTTTTTTTTGTAACTTTTAAAAAAAAATAACAAAATAAAAAATTTCAGTTGACCTAAGTAGGAATTGAATTAAATTTTTTTGTTATATTATTGATACTGTGCTCAGTCAAAATTTATATTTTTCGATAGAAATAATTGTCTTAACTGTGATAGTAACTGGAGTGTATGTCAAAGGGGATATTCTAACTTCTTTCCATTTATTGTGATTATTCAAAACTGAACAGAGTAAAATTCTTAAACTTTCTTAGACTTTGGGGATACGGTATCTAAAAATACTCATCTTCATTTTCATTTTCTATTAACATACAAACAGGTCGTTTCTCTTCAAGTTATATATTTAGCTCAAAAGACCAGTTGTAAGCAACCAGAATTTTCACTAACATCCGTTTGTAAGAATCTATAATAGACTCTTCTAGTAATATATACATGTTACCCTAAATTCTCTTAGGAAACACACCAGTACGCATGTTAAGGAGGAATTGCCTAGCTTCATTTTTGTCCAAAACGTTTACCTAATTATTCGTGCTGAAGCAAACCAGAGATTCACCCTTAATAAAAACCAGACTTGAGCCTTTTCCGATTGTGAGGAACATTATTGAATTTGTGTTGCCACTTTCTAAGAGCGAAACAATCAGCAGTAATTATCGAACAAGAATAGAGCGATTGGAGAATGTTGATATTATAGTTCGGGTGAGTGCAGAACTAGGAACAAATTCTCCAGTTTGGGAAAGATATACTTGCATTCCTGATAATGTAGCGATTTAGATTGTAATTGGAAAAAACTATTAAGTACTCCAACACACACACAAAATCTTTCCTTACTGTTTGTCTAAGAATTTATGTTTTATAATTTCAACCGGCCCAAAGGGAATTCTTTCTTCCTATTTTTCAATTCTTACTATTAGCTCACTCTCTCTATATATTTATTTATTTATATATTTACCTTGTTCAAATATTCAATCGTTAATAAAATACATTTTAAAGCATTCAATTGAGCTGACATTTTATATACACGTTTATTTTGGATGACAATATGGGTTTTTAAAACTTAGGAGTTAAAAATAATTATTCAAAAATTCGATGCAGCCAGTTGGATCATTTTTGGCGACTTAGGACAATTTTGGGGGTTTAAACTTTGAAAAATTTTTTTTTCCTTTTATGCCCATTTGGCTGAAAAATTTTTTCAAATTTTTTGGGGTTTAAGTTTAATTATAATTCATTAAAATTACTTGAACTGAAACTAATAATTTTAAGCATTACAAATGCAGGCCGTTATTTTATTTTTTGTGACTTGGGTCAAAAATTTTAAAAACTTTTCGTTTTTAAAACATTCAGTTGAACTGAAAATTTTTTATAAGATTGTTTTGAATGAAAAAATACTTTAATGATAACTAATAGAAATTAATTGCCCTTAAAAATTGATTCTGCTTTTCTCTTTTACATATTTTATTTAATTGTAATTATTCGATAAAAAGTAACTATATATACATATATATAAAATAAAAATTTTCTTTGTTGCTTTTAGTAGGAGTTGACTTAAAAAAAATTTCTTTTTATATTTCTTGTTTATATATGGATTTGTCTTAGTATTTAAAATTACAACTTTAAGAGAGAATACATTGACAAAGGACCTATTATTTTAAACATGATATTTTTCTAAGAAATCATCGTGAATTGTAATCATTATTAATTAATTATTTTCATGATACACGTTTACAAACAGTTTCATGATTTGTTACTTTAAACTCATGAGTTATGTTTAAAAAATTAAAAAGTTCCGACAGGAACATGTTAAGGTAAGCATTTGTAATATTATATATCATATCTATGATAATGGTTTCTTATTTATATGTTTTTCTCAATGATATACAGTATTCAAAACCCATTGAAAGTAAAAGTATTGATTCATACATGATAAAACGTATTTGGTTTTCAACCCTCAAATTTTGCAAAAGTCGCTCTCTAATATAGGTCAAACTCTCTTCATAGGACTAGTAAGCCTGCTTGATCATTTGGAAGTAGCATGTACAGTAAAATCCTGTGTATAACGCGCACTTTAAACGCAAAACTTAAGATCGAAATTGACGGGTGCGCGTTATACGCCGGATATAAAATGAGGGTTTTCAAAATAAAAAAAAAAACATAAAAAAAAAAAAATTAGACTTCTTCACATATCGAAATACTGTTTATTTAAAAAAAAATCACATTCCTTATGAACTTTAAGGATTGTTTCTTTAGAACTATTACTATTAGTTAATATTTTCCTAAAGCTTGGAATACATATTATCTCGAATAAATGACTTTAAAACACAAGATAATTGCGCACGTACATTTCAGGTTTCGTCGAAAATAGAGGGGGGGTTTTTACGGGTTTCCTAAAAAATTAAAAAAAATCAGCTTAAAAATAGGTGCGCGTTATACGCCGGATTTTACGGTATATCCTTGGCATATGTTACGCAATCGAAAGCTTATTTTGTGATTCCTTGTTTTAGAAGCCTTTCTTCTCGTTCCATTCTTATATTTTAAATAAAAAAAAATTCAAAATCAAAAAGCAGAGAAAACATGTACAACTAAGTTAAAGATCTTTTTTGATGCCCTTTCACAAAATCTATATTCGAAGGCTGTTTTATTTCCAACAATAATATTTTCATTTTTCTAAAACTGCAGGACTGATGGTTATTTCTCTTTCCCGGAGAAGCCCACCCAACACTTTCTCTTTTGGGAAATCAGTTTGCTTTTTTCTACCATTCGAAAAGATAATCAGCCTTAGTAATTATTAATTAACCTTTTAATCATCCATATTAGCTTCCTTAAATACTAATTACCTGCATTAGTGTGCCGTGTATTCCACTAAATTCCAAGTTGTAATAAGAAGTACATTTACCAGATGTTTTTATGAGTAAGTCGAGAATTTTTGCAACATTTTTAAAATAAGGGAATATCAAAAAAGACTTAATTTAGGAAAATTAGTTTATTTTTTTAAAAAAAATTCCGTTAGCCATACGCAAGCAATTCTAATATTTTGACTTTTTTCGGTATTTCAAATAAAAAAAAAATTTGGTATTCACTATTTGATGTTTGTGAAAACCCTTTAAAACAACGACTTTTTATCCCAACCCCAAAAACGGCGTACCGGTCCCGTCAGTGAGTGAGTGTTTATTAATGTTTCACTTAAGGCAGCGTTTCTCAAACTGTAGGGTGCGCCTCCCTTGGGGGCTTGATAAATCTACGAGGCAGTGCGAGCCTATTGTAAAGTCGAAAAGAAAAGGTTTTAAAAAAGTTATTAATTTACTGAAAGAAAAACAAACAAAATACTATTTGATATAACGAAAAAAATACATTTTACGTATAATAAAATTATAAATGCGTCAGTACTTACAATGTATTTTTTATTATTTATTTAAAATAAAGTCAAGAACAGGTTTGGAAATTATCATGGCCCCATGAGCTTGTATTAACATTTATCTTGATAATTTTGGGTTTTTTAAATTCCTTAACTGCCGTTTAAAAAGTTACACTATTCGCTTCCAGTGCCACCGTTTTCCGTGACGGCGTATTTTGATGTTTTTTTGAGGAGGGGGGGAAAATGAAAAATAAGCAAATTTCTGAAATAAATAAATCCTTCTAAAACTGTCAAGGTCCTCTTATTAATTGAAAGCCTTCGGAAAAATTTTTAGGGATAGCACTGCACAAAAAAAAATCGTACTTCGGAAAGACGACATATACATCCAAAAAAATTAATGTTTTTGGCGGGAGGAGCTTATATACTCGGTGTCCATGAGGGTTTAAGTCGTTTGGTTTTAGTGTCAAATTATAGTATTATTGAATTCAATACATTGTTTCTGTCTGGAGGGGGGCGCAATGAAAATGATGATTAAATAGTGGACACGTATATTGAAAGTTTGTTAAGCACTAACTTAAGGCAACATTTGAGCTATTGGAAATGGGTCTCATAATTGTGAACACCGGCCGAGTGACAAGAATGACATCTAAGCCGGCATCTCATTACCTTAATTTTTACACTACAAAACCGGGAGCACATCTGCTGTGTGTGTGAGTGTGTGCTACTCCGACGACAGATTGAACGTGCATTTGCCCCACTACTCGACTGGTCTTCAGGGGAACTTTTTGTGGTGTTTGACCATGACCCCGGTTTTAAATCCCAATCGAGTCAGAAAAAACCAAAGTGTGTGTTATATTTTTTTTGTTTTGAAAACCCCCAAAATTTTCCCGGTTTGCTGCTGAATTTTCTAATATGCCAACAGTTATTTGCTCATATTCATTGTTTTAATAAAATAAGTAGCTTTTTAAGTTTATGTAGTTCGTTTTTGTTGTCTATTGATTGATTCTGCCCCCTCGCAAATTGATTTCAAAAAGTTAAATAAGTTATTTTTATCTTACCGTTTTTATATAAAATAGTAATCCAGAATTCATAGGAAAAAAAATTAAAGGGCCCTTTGGGTTCCAAAAAATTTAGCCCCCAAAAATAATATTTTTATTAAAACACTTGAAATTATTTTTTCAAAAAACTTTATCATAAAAGAAATTCGTAAAATGACGAAAAATATAAGCTGAAACTGCATTTTCAAAATCTTAAGCTTATTATCAAATAAATTAAACTCTAAAATTAAAACAAAATTGAAAAATTTTTTTGAATATACATACCCAAAAACCCATGCTTAAAAAAAAGGGTGTAACTAAATTTTTGTTTTATATCCCTTTTTGAAAACGGATTAAAAAAAGACAAATGTTTTTTAATTACCTAAATTAAATTACCTTAAATCAACGAATAATGTAATTATAACAATGAGTAATTATAATTTAATAATGTAATTACAAATTTAAAGAAAATGTAATTTATAAGGATATTAATTCCATTTTCTTTATTGACAATAGGATAATAGATAATGTACCGTATTATAGAAAGAGACAAAGTAATCAAAATGTTGCAGATAAAGATGTATTTTAGTCAAGCACCAGTGGTAAAAGATAGTGCATTACTTATTTGAAATCTTTATAATTATGAGGATTTAAAAACGTCTGCCTCTTACGATGATGGATTTCATAGTATGTCTTTCCTTTTGGGAAAGGAACATCAGTTACCTACTCATTTTTGATTCATTTAATAGAATTGAAAACCTTTCGCAAGAAATTTATTTCAGACTTAACTAATTTAATTTGAAGCCTGAGTATAAATGTTTCGAATTCAATTTGCTCTCTCCCACGCTGAATAGATTTTCTTTCCCAAATCTTTAAGATAAACGATTCGAAAAACTAGAAAAAGGGCATTAACAGGATTTCTGAGAAGTTCTCGTTTCTTCTGATCTCTTTAGAGCTACGAAGATTTACCTATCTTTGTCAATTGCGAATCATTTTTTTTTTATTTGAAATTTAGAATAAACTCCTTAGAGGGAAGCGATTCAAGATTGTTATCGATTATATCTAATTCATTCATTTCTAAATATAATCAGTTCCAATAAATACTTTCATCTGAATAGTTTTATTTTATCTGTTTAAAATACAGATAGAAGACAATTTCCAAAAGAGTGGGTGATGCTATTAGCATTTGAACTTTTCAAGTGATTGCAAAGTGAATGAGTCTAAGCAATCACTGATATTTGAATCATTTTGTATATTTTGACCGGGTTTATACTGGATATATGTAAGAATTCAGTAGCGATTAATTTCGGAGTCTTTCGAATATGCATAAAGTATCAAACGCTTAAAATATTTCCTTTTTGAGTTATTTTATATATAGTAGGGGTTTAGAGGAAAAGGGCTTTTAGACATGTTTTAAAATGAATATTCAAGAATCAAGAGAATGTTATAATTGTATGCAAAATAAAATATGTTTTTTCTTAAATATGCAAGCCTAATAATCCCACGCAATATCTAATATTATAAACACATATATACGAGAGTTTTCTTTAAAAAATATACACTACGCAACAGTAAAATTACAACTTCAACGAAGATGTGCTGAGAAAGCATTGAAAATCGTGAAAAGTGAAGATGATATTTAAAAATAATTAATGTCCATTTTCAAGCTATACAACAATACAGGTAAGGCAGCGACAACAGATGAAATAAATTGAAGGACCATACAAGTGATGATATTAGAAGCAGCACACAGTGACATAGAATTAACGAGTGCATCATGCATAAATCCAGTTCTGTTATTGTTGTTTGTACTAATGCCACCCGATTGATGTTCCAATAATTCCAATTTATTCCCCGATAACCAATAAAATACACATACCTATTACTTTAAAGTAACATACACAAAATTTAATACTTATCATGATAATTTGTACGGTTTATAAGTAAGGTCGTATTACAGCTTAGCGTCTAGATACATCATTATTGTACTCACTAAATTGTTATTGTATAACGGGGAAGGAGGCGATGAAAATTTTGATTGAAAATTGGGTCCAAAATATTGAAAGTTTGAAAAGCACTGGTCTATGTCAAACTTATGCAGAACAATGTGTGTCGTCCAATATTAATGCCTGGTAAACTGTTACTTTATCATCATCGTTATGATCCTTTTCCCAGATAAGGATGAGGGAGGGGTGATACTGTGTTCCAGAGTAGTACTAGATACAGATCAAAAGATTATCAGTATCGAGAATGAATCTCAACTCAAGTAAAACAGAACCAATGTTTAAATCAGGGCTGTCCAACACGCGGCCCTCCAGTACGTAAAGTGCGGCCCTCCGACTCGTTTTTAAAATTTTTTTAATATCAGGTTTTTAAAGTTTTTTCATTTTGAATTTTATTTGAGGGGAATTTATATATATATATAAATCTACAATGTGTTTGCCTGTTACCTGTTCTTGTTTTAAAATAAGTCCTTTTTGATAACAGAAACATCCCTTAGATTTCAACAGATTTATATTTTATCAAATAGTTACATTTTACTTTACTATAATAAATAACTTTTTTAATAAATTCCGAATGGCACTATGCATGCCCTTTATTATGTATGGTACATGATTCTCCGTGTGTGCGACTTTCATTTCTCCTCCTCCTTTTTTGTTTGGAGCGCCAAAAAGCAAGGGGAAGTCAGAGATGTTTTTTAAAGTTTAAAAAATATATTCAGGAAGGTTAAGGTAAAGGGCAATGTATACTAAATCGTTTGAGAATAACAGCACAATCAAATTTTAAAAATGAGCAACGAAAGATCGAAAAGGAACTCCGTTATTTTCAAGAAAATGGCAACTGTAATATTTTAAACATTATTTGATCATTGCATTATTATATCATAAAAACATTATTATATTAACTATGTCTGTATACATGTAAAATAATGAAAACAATATTAATCATTCATTTTGTTTTATATTTTCACTCCAATAAATGTTTTTTTTTTTGTTTCTAAATCTGATATAAAGGTAATATTTTATGTGTGGCCCACGAGATTATACTGTTTTTCGGAAGTGGCCCGCAAGGTCATTTGGGTTGACACTCCTGGTTTAGATGAAGTCTGGTCTTAGGTGATATTCTATGTCTTCCTAATTTGGATTCAGTGACACCTCTAAATGTTTTCTCCAATTTGCAAACTTCACTGGGCATTGAGCTCTGAAGTCAAATAAGCTTATGACTAGCCTGCCTCTAAATCCTCCGAAACTCTTCATCTCATTCCTTTATCCATATGTACGTGGTTACTCATTTTACTTGGTGCTTTATAATTTTTACCAAACTCTTTCAGAAAACCCGACCTATGCCATTGAGGAGTTCGTACAAGCAGATCGTACATAACCCTTCTTGCGCCTTTGCTACGCACAAGCTCTGCAAATATACTTACGAGTACACTTATGAATACGGCGCTGGATATTTTCATAATTCTTCAGTGACATGATTTGATTTGATTTGATTTGATTTTGAGGTTTAATGGCGCAAGGGCCAATTTTGGCCAAACTGTGCCAAACACTTGTATAAAAAGAGACATTTTTTTAAATACATTTAAAACATTAAAAATATAAAAATACTGAGAAATTTAATTAAATTTTAGTTAAAAAAGGTAAGATCGAAAATTGTACATAAAATTCAATTTCTTCAGTGACATGATTAGTCCCTTTGATTGAATACATTTTTGTAAGAATATAATCAATTTTAAATTCTGTTAATTCTTCACACTACTGTGTGAGAAATGAAGTAATGTTTTTAGAAGTTATTTTAGATACAGTCATGCCCAAGTGGCGTGATGATTCCACATTCAATAACTTATGATAACTTTGCATGTCTAAATTGGAAGATGGATCATATTTACATAAGTAATGCATAAATATGCTCTAGTATATAACATAGCACATTAATAGGTAATTAAAATAAACCAATGTTGTTGCAATATTATTGAGAAATCAGTAATAACGAAAAGGTCTCTATGGAGGATTGTATTTAAAAATATTTATATGCCTCAATGCTATAAGTCTGATGATGTAGTAGTGTAGCAATAGTGATTTATCTCTAAGATCTAGTTTATATTCTTACAAATTATTTTACTAGTACTAAGTTAGAATTATAGCAATTTTATCACAATCTTCTCGAGAAAAGAAAGTTATATATATATATATATGTCGCAGGGAAATTGCGAAATCAGGAATTTCATCATATCCCTAAGGGGCATGATTACTTGACGGTAGATGTTAAAATAACGTCTCTGCAAGGTCATTGCCCTGATGAAAGTTAGTGATTTTATCAAATACCTGAACTATTTCAGTGAAATGATGAAATGAACTAGTCAAGATTTGCATTGACAAAATGCTATGTGGAGGGGAGACACTGGGGTATCGAGTCCTTGTACTTCCTAATCATACAGGTAGTACTATCGATCCCCTAAATATCAACCCCAGCTTTAAGAAAACGGCACCATAAGATTAACATAGGGGTTGATATTTTAGTTCGTAAGCAACCCAGAGGAAAGATGTTAAACGTCAAAAAATACCAGCCTAATTTTTTAATTATTTGTTAATTAGTTTCGAATAAATAATTTGTATTTCATCGACTATTGTTGTATTACTTCTATGTTTAATATTGCACCCTATTTGTTAAATAAACACTTTTAAACTCTTTACAATATTATTTCATCATTTTACTGAAACAGCTCAGGGATTCATTCAAATCTCTTAATTTTATCAGGAAAATCACCTTCAAGAGACGTTATTTTAACATCTTCCGTCCAGGATCATCTCCCTTACGCATTTGAGATGAGATTCCTAATTTCATTCTTTTCCTGCGACGTATATAATTATTCTGCCACTATCGAAAGTAAACGCTGGACTGCTTCTTTTGAGAATATGGTCAGTCACTATCAGTATATATATATATATATATGTGTGTGTGTGTGTTACCGTTGAAGTGTATAATGAGTTATTTCATAGAATAGCTAGGTATTTCACGAAATAACTAGAAAAGTCAATTAATGCAGTGTTTCTCAAACTGGGGGGCGTGATACCTCTACGAGGGGGCGCAAGCATATTGAAAAGTCAAGAACAAAAGATTCTTTCAATTCACCTTACTCCATGTAAACGAACGTATATATTTTTTGAGAAGGAGGAAAATAAATAAGAAAATTTTAAATAGATAAATCTTATAAATGCAACTGTCAAGTTTTTATTACATTAAAGTACAGTTAAGAACAATTTTTATAGGAATTGCACTCACATGAAAAATTTTCGGTAAACTATGTAACGCCGAAAATTAAATTGCTTTGCCATCGTTTCCCCGTAGAGACGTTTATGTACTTTGAGTAGATAAGGGGGTTAAAAATCATTATTGTAAAAACTTTATGTCAAAGTCTAGCCTCTTATTAATTTTAAACTTAAAAATTTTTATGGAAGGCACGCACAGAAAAGATGATTGAATATTATAGTCCGTTATGTTGAAATGTTTGGGGGACTTAAAATGAGGTTTAGTGTCAAAATAATAATGAATTAAACATTCATATTTACCTGTTATTTCTGTGAATTAACTTTAAGCATTGATTAATGTAATAATGATGAAAATCACACCATTAAAGTAAAAATTAAAACAATTTTTAAAAATGAAATTATTTTATAAATTAACTGATCATAAATAGCTAAAATCTCTAGAAAAATACATTGTATCCCTATTGCGGATGACTAAGTGATAAATAAAAAGTAAAAGCGGATGATAGAATTTATTATTGCTCATATTGCTAACATTAGTTCAACAAAAAGGAAAAAATATTTTTGCATCTGAAACTGGCATAATTAACTTTTCTACTCTTTGAACTTCAAAGATACCATAATGCTTGAGTAAGCAATAGTCAGGAGTACTTTTTTCCTGTGCTGTTTTATCACTTTTTACTTCTGCTATCAAAGTTAACAATTTTGAAGAGTAAGTGCAGCACCATTTTCCTTTGTTCCAAGCTTATTTAATAAATATTCAAATCTCTCTTGCATTAAATCTTTCTTATTTACAGGTTGGTCTCCATTCCTGAAGAAATCATTGCTTCAAAACCGGTTGCAAAAGAATTAGTTAATAATCCACAATATGCAAAACGCTAACATAAATACGCCGCCTAAATTTTAGGTCTAAGCGCAACGGATTGCAGCGCTCACACACACGTGTCATTGCAAAGCATGTATTAGAGGTTAAGAACTGACTAAAAGCAGGTAGAACCGATTCAAAGAACTTTCGAGTGCTTTATTTCATACTTTAACGATCAAGTAATCGTTATTCTATATAATACCTAGTTAAATCGTAGAATTTTATTACTTTATATACTTTGACTCGTCTACTCATTTCATGAAATACCAAGTTATTCTATGGAACAACGGATTTCACACTTTACAGGTAACGTATACAATTAATTTGAACAATATTGCACAGTACTATAAGATTGTACTAAATGAAACGGATGAATTTTATATTTTTTTCTGTAAACATGTATACATAGAAGAAATAAAAATAGATAAAATTGATTTAGTTCTCTTATTTATAATGCATTTAATGCAGGATTTTTTTAATTTTGTTGATAAAGAAAATATAAGAAAGAAAAGTGTTATTTATTGTGTTTAGTATTTTCTCCAAGATAATAATTCTTGTAGTAAAAAAAATTAATTTAATAAAACCTTTTCTTCTGAGCATTATTGTAAAAATGAAGAGGAACAGTAATAAAATCAAAAGGTATTGTGCAAATCCAAATAATGTAGTATAAGGCAATTTTTCAAATATATATATATATATATATACAATTGCATACATTTGAACATTTTGTTCAAAAAAGCGCTTTTGTATCAACAAAAAATTCAGAAAAATAAAGTTTACTAAAAGAAAAAAATCTATAGAAGATTAGAAGAGAAAGTTTCACTTTTTCAGAATGGCATCACTGAGGGATGGACAAAGGACAGAAAAACTAAGTATAAATCTTTGTAAGATATATACAGTCAAACCCAAAACAAAGTTTTACTTATGTTACTAGTCACTTGTTTGTTCAAAGCATTAGAACTTATAAAACTTGTTTAATATATCGCTGTTAAAAATCCTCTAGAGTTTCCTATGATTCAATTATTAATACTTTTTTTGAACATTTGATTTTTTAAAGAGAATTTAGGTAACCGACACTCAAAAAATCAAATTTAATGGGGAGGTGGGATGCTGCAAGCAATTATTAATTGTAAGTGTCTAAATTATTCACAAATCGAAATTTTCTTTTCGCTTACACTTTTTTTGTATTTCCAGGTTAGGCACATTTTGAAAGCTTTCACTCTGGTTTTGCATCCAGTTTTCATAAAATTATTTTTTTTTTAAACTTTAAATAAATCACCGTGATTCTCATTTCAAGCCTAGAAATATTTCACAGCCATATAACTATGTATGAGGGTTTGAGCTATTTCTTAAATTAGAGAATTTTATTTTGCTTTGTTTTATTTTCCATCCATCTGTTACTAACGTTATTCAAAGCCGATGACCATTTTTTCTTTATATATATGAAAAAAGTTTTTATTGAAGCTGGAATAAATTTATTACTTACTATAGCAACAATCCAAACGTTCAAGTTGGTAAATCCGATTTCGCGTGGGTCACACGTGCTAAATTGACAATCATGTGCTTCGTTTCATATAATGTCGCCAATAGGTTGCGGTAGTGCATTTTTGCTAGATCTCGCAAAAAACATCGTAAAGATTACTAGGACTGGAATGCTGAGATGAAAAGAAAAGCATTGTCTCCCATGAAGACTTATTACCAACAAATGGATTTAAAAACTCAACTTTCCAGGAAGCTGCTCGAGCGGCAGGTTTATTAAAATCTGAGGACTTTATCAATGAAGTGTCAATGCAGCTTCAGTGACAAATTTAGCTGAAGAAAGCGCCAAGAACGAATTTTGAAGAAAAGGAAAAAAAAAAGAACAAATAAAAAGAACTACCTAATACATGTTACATTAGGTTACATACATGTTACTAACTAATACATTATTATTTCAGAAATAATTACGAATATTTGTATAATTTGTACAATGGGGTTTGGTTCTACGTTGGCAGACAGGGGGTGCTCCCCCTATTTATATTGAAACTAGCTGTTATATCCGTTCTTCGCACGCGTAAATTGAACAATTAACCAATACAGATTGAAGGAAAATGAAGATTTTAATGAGTTAATTTTACGTGAATTGCAAATTAAACAAAACAAAAAAAAGCTTTTTGCATGTCTTAGCTGAATTAAAAAAAACCCTGTTTGTTAAATTTTAAGTCTGTAGATCTAATAGCTGATAAAAAGGACTTTTTTTTTTATCTATAACTCCCCGCAATTATCTTGTGGGTCGGCTTTTGAAAACACCTTCCTAAGCTGATCTCTGCTCAGCAAAAGTAACACATTGTTACAAATTTTGTGTAATGAACGTTAAAAATAGAATAATTTATATCTGGAAGTGTAATACATTAATATTACTCTTTGTTGTATTTATTTTATATTAGAATTGCAATCAGCTTCATAGTCCGCCTGTTCAAGCTTTCGCAGTTCCTGACACCTGGAGTAGACAAAACAAAATGCAAAGTTTTCCTTCACACATAAAAGATAGATATACGCTGTCGCGGGACTTTTTGCAACTGGCAAAATTTTTTCCTACTTACTTGACAATTATCGTTATATTTTGGACACTTCCCACAATATCGTTATAAACTATAGCCTATGTGTTATTCTGATGTATAAGCTATATTATTGTAAAGTTTCATTAAAATCCATTCAGTTGCTTTTTCTTGAAAGAATACCAAAAATAAACACAAACTTTCACGTTTATAATATTAGTAAGGATATTATATTATATCAATGTAAGTTTTGTGAGATATTAATATCAGTTCTTATATTAAAGATACTCGTTTACGAAATCATAAATCATAAACATCATCTTATATATTCAGGAAGAAAAAGAGGAAAAAATTAAAATGTTATGAATAATCTTTAAACACTCTTTTCAAAAAACATAATCATATAATTAAAATATTTGCATAGAGTTTCATGAAACAGAAATAAAAATAAAGAAATTTAGTACACTTCGCATTAAGCTTTTCTACATTCTGTATGGTATCAGTAGCGCCCTCATGTTGCTTATAAGTGTGGCATTAAAAGGCCATTTACATGTATATCATCTTTGGAGAAAGTGTTTAAGATATCCGAATACGTTTGAGTACTTTGGGAAAAAATAGTATACTAAAACATTATAAATGCTTTTTAGGAATCAATAATAATAAATACTAATATTTAACTAATAATATTTAAATAAGTTGCCTAAATTTTACAAAATATCAGAATTATAAGTGACATTTTAGCAATACTTTTGTAAGACTTTAAAGCTATTAGAGAAAAAATAATGAACTTATATCAGTAAAAGTATTACTAAAATAAATTAGATGCACTTTTCCAAAAACTGTACTAAAGTTTTAATGTTTCATTACAGTTAAATAATTTTAGAGCTGATCGAGTAAATACCTGTATTGTAATAAATGCGGCATTCTTTATGAGACCATTATTTAAATAACAGGCCATAACTCAAAAAATATTAATTCTATTAGAAATATTTTAGTACATTCTGTAGAAAATAATAAAAATATCATGTTCAAAAAGTTTTATACAAATACATTTATAACATTGTGAGTTATCAGACTCACTATGATAGATTTTGAACAATTCAAATGCCCGCATCTGTTAGATTAAAGAACGACTTTCGGTTTTTCTCATTTTGTAAAATAGATTGTAATTTGGCCTCTAGGTAGCGTAGAAACAAAAAACAAAGTATGTTTTGTAAATCTAAAAGATAGCTTTATTCATTAAAATAAAAAGCAAAAAATATGTATTTTGAACAAATTCTGTCATTTCAATATGTTCGAATATCTTAAGAACAATGTAACGAAACAATTTATAAACATAAAACAAAGTAAAAAAAAAAAAATAGAAGCCTCAACTGACGAAATTTTGAGTATCAAAGTGAAAATGATGAATTTTTTATCCATTACTGTATAAAGCAGTTTACATACCATTTACAAAAACCTATAAAGTAGCAACAGTTCCAAGATGCTTATAATCTGTTCTCTAGGAAATACTATGTCTAAAAACAAAAGAAAGTATCATAGGTTAAGCAAATTCTTGGATGGTATGGAATACAAGAACAAAAGTATCATTTACTTACCCTTATCACATTTTATGATTAAATGGAAAATACATTCCATCGAACCGAAGATTGCATTATAGCAAGAGGAACTGCTGCCAACGATAAAACGTTTTTCACAAAATGTGCTGCCCATTTACTGGAATCGAATGGGGATAAAAGAAATATGAAACATTGAATCTATTCCGTGTTTATATGTTTTATCCTTGAGAACATTCCATTTAATGGAATTTTAATGTAGCTACATTTATAAATAATAGTAATATAAAACAGGTGGAAACGATTTATTTTTTTTTACAAAAATGATATTTATCAGATAGTTTTATAAAAAAAATGTTTCCATATTGATTTACTTCATAAAGCATTTTAAAAGTGACTGAGATTATTTCTATTTTTTAATTTATTTCTCTATTTTTTAAATAATATGTGCATTGTTTTATCTTACTAGAAGTGTTTTAATGAAGATTTTCAGATAATTTGATTTTTTAAAATTTACTCTTTCATTTTAAAACAAGCTTCGTATTGGCTTAGGTTGTAAACAGTTTTTCAGCTGACTCAGATAATTTTGAATTATATTTATTTCTTTATTTTAAATTGTTTCTTCAGGTTTTGCAATTAATTAATGTAATTTTGCTTTTTTATCTACTTATCAAAATTCAAACACTTCTTATAAATAACTAATAAAACGGTACTAAAATTAAAATAAAGCCTTTAAACGACTTCTTTTCAAGATGAAAAGGGAATTCTTTCTGTTGGTAGTGTTTAAAATTCTAATGTATAATCATTCCTTATCTCAATATCTAAATCAGTGCTTCTCAAAGTTTCAATGTTTACAACCCAATATTCAATCATAATTTTTATCGCGTCCCACTCAATACAATAACAGTATTTTTAATTCAATAATACACTTTGACGCTAAAGCTACAATACGACTTTAACCTCCTAAGTGCCACCGGCGTATATAAGCGTCTTGCACAGCCGAAGCGTTAATTGGGCCCCAACTTGTATGTTATATACGCTACGAAGGGACCATCTTTTCTGTGCACCGTTATCCATAAAATTATCCTCCGTCCTTTTCCGTCCCCCGCCGAATGCATTACATAAGCGCGCCAACGTTGAAAACGGTGGCATTGTGGAGAGAATCGCGTAACTGTTTTAATCGACAATTAAGGGATTTATAATAAATCGTAGAACTTATCAGAATAAGTGTTAATTTGTATATATAATTTTATATATGACAAGTCCATGGGGTCATTGGTAATTATTAATGTTGTTCTTAAAACTCAGTATTGTTAAATTAATTATAAAATACATTGTGCAGTACTGATACATTTATAAGTACATTACAACAGTGTCAATGTATATATTATTTTTTATGTGTCGGAAGGTATTTTGTTTGTTTATTTTCAGGATGTATTTTGTTTGTTTATTTCCCCTAGGAGGGCGTTCCCCACAATTTGAGAAACACAGACCTAAATCAATATTGTTGTTTTTTTTTTTTTTTGCGAAATGCTTATTGAATGATTTTATTTTACCATTTTTATTCTTAAAGTTACAGTTCATAAACATAAGGACAGTTTTCTCACTATTTGAAAACTTTATGAGATAAATTTTGAACTCTTTTTCTCTCCCCCTTCCCATTGCCTTTCATAAATATGTGAGTGATAAGGCTTTACAACGATCTATTTATAAACTTAGTTGATGAAAAAAAAGCTTTTTTAAATAGTTTAGAAGAGTTTTCATCACTTGTTGAATATATGTAAATCAGTTCCGGTACCATTTTAAGAATATTTTGTGTCTCTTATTTTGTTTTGAATGATTCCATAACAGAAATTATAAGAAAATTCTAAAACTAGTCAAACGGGATAATATTAGTTATGAGAATAAACTTGTAAAGTTTCAGCCAAATATAACTTGTTTAAAAGAAAATAATTATTTCTCTTTAATTTTATTCCTCACATTTTTAAAAAAAAATTAATAGGTTTTATATTATTTAGTTTTAAATGTTTCATCATGCTCTCCTTCTGTATAAAAGTGTAATTGTATTGGGTATTTCCCGTGTATTATACTAGGTGATGTAAACTTTTAAAAGTTTATTTAGTGAAATGTAATTGGAGTTAAGAATTGATTCACGGGTGTGACGAATCTATACGCGTTTTCACATTAATCCTTTTAGGAAATCTTTGGGCTAGCATTCGCGTTTTATTCACAGCCATCCCTCTCAAGAAGAAACCGTGATATTCAGATTAGTTCGACTATATCAAACCAGAGTTTAGTAATTATAGAGAAGGACGTAGGAAGCAGCTATATTCTCTACGCAGGTGAGATTGAAGAAGGTTTATTTTCGCATGTAAAGATTAAGAGTGGTGTTTTGCCGCTGAGTTGAATTAGAAGGTTTGGGATTAGGAATCAAAGACAGATTACGTTGAGTTAAATAAGTTGATTCCACATATTTGCTTAATAATCATTGCTTTCTCCGTGCCACTCATTTGAAATTCATTTTGTGAATAGATTGTTTTGGTTAGTTGGTTTGACTAAATAAATAATTGTGATTATCCAATTTCTGGTTTTTCTTACCCCCTAAAACATTTAGGTGCTTGAGAGAGAGGCGCGGGTCTATTACACGTGTACTCTGTCAAAGGAAATAATATTCAAAGTACAAGGTTATATTTTTTTACTTAAAATGACCAATAAAACAGTAAAAACATAAATCATAAAAATAATGTAAAATGGACAAATGTGAACTGTCGAAATGACCACATGAAAAATAAATATAAATAAGGAAATTTGGGATAATTGTATCGAGAGAGTTATTTGCATTTGTAATAAAAAGTTTATAAACCCGATATAGAAGTAAAAAAAAAATTGAAATTTAGATGTAAAATGAATTTTTAATGATCATAAAATTATAACATTAATGTCTGAGTAAAGGTGTTTAGAGAGCTCCAAGTGAATGCATTTTCCCGATATCCCACGACTGAAAACTCGTGATTCTCTTGCCCATTCCATGTAACTTTATTCTATGGCCGTCGCTTTTTCCACATCCTCAAATCCTAGTGCATGTGGCTATCACGTTTCTATCAAATCGTGTCCCGACCACCTAGAAGAGGGGGGAGGGAGCAATGCATATTTTAAGGCGACATGGTACGATTTGCGCAAACTTTTTAATTTAATGATTTTCATAATGTTTTGGTTGGCTCCTATGTTTATGTATTATGTAAAACAGAGATTTGGTTCCCAAAATTTCATAAAAGCTAACCATTTTATTTTTAAGAGAAAATTTTTAAATTATCAAGTGATTTTAAAATTGCTACTCCTGCTACAAAAATAGATGTGCATGTATGAAATTAAATTTACAAGTACGTCAAACCATGTATAACAAAAGTTGGTATGGGTTTTGCTATAACATGTTTGTATTCACTTCGTACAATACTTCTTTTTATGAATGATTATTAAAAATTCCTTAAAAAATGTGCAAATTCTAAATTCCATTATTTTTTAAAAAATAAGTTTTCTTTTGATTGAAAAATGCATACCAACTTTTATTCCATGTACTATTAGTAAAAAGTGAAAAACATTCCAAGTATTAGGCCGCATTAAAAAAAGCCTCAGCATATTAAATGAAGATAAACTATATAGTTATTTTATCTTTCTCAGATAAGTCACTTTAAAGTTTTGATTTGCCTTGGGATGTGAATAAAAACAAACGTAAAGTTATCACAACTCTGCGTTTTTTAAACTTTAAGCTTTCAAATTTTGTGAGTTTGTAGAAAAGTATAAAGAATAATTACGGATAAAAAAATTAGATTTGATATTTTGATCAACTTTTGTCAATTGAATCGTACTGTGCTCTCTTAGTCAGTCGGTGCTCAAAGTTCTCCCTTGGTGTTGAGTGGAAGTTTGGAAAGGGGTGGGGTGTCAGTTCAAGGTATCGTTCTCGTCACTGTATTGTGATTCAAAATTATGAACTTCAACACCAATTAGTTTCATAATGTGACTTTAACAATTAATCAACGTATAATTTTGCTTAGGGATCGGAATATAAAGATATAATTCTAAATATCTTACATATCCATATTATCTTCAGTTCAACCCGATCACTTCAGACTGATTAATTGATCATTCGCACTGATTAACGCCCTATAACAGTGCTCTTAGAAATTTCGATATTGGCGACACAATTTTCAATTGTAATTTTCATTGCCCCTCCCCCTTACAAAAACAATGTATTGAAAGCAGAAATAATGTATACTACTTTGACGCTAAAGCTTACAATACGATCTTAATTATAAACCGTACAAATTATCAAGTATTAAATTTTGTATAAAATTTTTTGTACATGATAAGCCCATGGAATGTTTACTACAAATTATTAAACTTGTTCTTAGCTTAGTATTTATACTTAGTATCAAATATATTGTGCCGTTCTGATACATTTATAAGTATAGTATATCAGAGTAAAAGTTTATTTTATTTTTCATTATGTCATAATATATTTTGTTTTGCTTCCTTTTGGTAAAATGATAATTTTTAAATAATCTTTTATTTTCGACATGCTCACACCCCCTTGTAGGGCTATCACGACCCCTAGGGGGCGTGCCCCACAGTTTGAGAAACAATGCTCTACTACGAAACAACACTACTGGTAGTGTGTGAGTAATATATATAGAGAGAAAAAGATAAAGATGATTTTAAAACTATCGATTAAAATAGATAAAGAGATGCCTACTTATTAAAAAGTGGGGTTTTACCAAATTTATGTCTAACGAACTTACCCATTCTTGTTAATAATAATGAGAGAAACTCATTGAAAAATAGAAGTTACTTAGTTACAAATTTTGTGTAAAGAATTTTTTAAATAGTGTAAATAATTTATATCTGGATGTGCAATACGTTTATATTAATCTATGTTGTATTTAATTTATGTTAAAATTGCAATATTCGCAAGCAACGCCGTTCCTTACATTATAATGGTGATTCAATTGAAACATGGCAAAATTTTCGCGATAGAGCGAAGTTGGCCCGATTTTTAGTGACCATATTTAGTGAGTTCACAACCCTATGGATTCTTCTGGAATTTAGTGGAGAAATCTTCTTAATCCATAATCTATGACGAAAGCGGATTTTTTTGGAAAGATCCTTGTGGCCTATAAATAGTAAGACGCTTGTTGAAACTGAATTAGTCTTGTTTTGGCCATTGCAGAGTAGCATTGATTTGACCGTGAAGAGTAGACCAGCGATTACTTCGGCTGTTTTGTAGGATGGGTGAGTGTGCTTATGAATAATATTTTATATACTTTTATTTTAGACACTGATAGTTACATTTGAGTGCCATAGGAAGTGTAAATACCTTCTGCAATTTATTTTCTGAATCCTGTATTTCAAGGATTGTTTTCGACAACAAATTTCCATATAGCTCTTGAAGAACTGTCTTGCTCTTTACTACTGATTTGTATAAAATCCTCGAAACCTAATCGTAACAATATATATATATGTGTGTGTGTGTGTGTTTGTTATAAAAAAGGGAAAATCAAATTATCGGTTACGAATAATGATTCAATATTACTACTAATTTTAAAAACCAGAGAGTTTCTAACACTTTAAAAAAAAGGAACTTCAAATTTGTAATACATGAAAATAATAATTTAATATTTGCTTCTGAAATTTATATATACTTCTTTCGACCACATTATTCTCCAAAAGTGATTTCGATGAAATGTAAAAGGGTCTTCGAACAGGTAATTAATTAATTTCAAAAATGAGGAAAAAATCTAGACTCACGAAAACGGGCTTGCTTTTGACATTTTATACTTTGAACAACTTTCTAAGGAATAAAAACTTTAAATTTTATGCTTTGGTGAAAAAAAAAACTTTTAATGAAGTTCTTTAACAGGAAGCTTCTCAAATCGCTTAATACTTTCTCCTGCGTTATTTAGATAACTCGACGTTTCATCACAGTAAATTAACGACGTCATTCTAAGTCTTTACTTAAAATGCTCGAAGAAAAAAAATATTATTTAGTGATAAAATGCTTTAGATATTGTTTTTTATACTGTTGTTCACTTTTACACAGTAACTAAATATTTATTCCCAAAACTTGCAGGTTTAAAACTACTAAACTCTTTCTAGTAGATTTCCATAATCCAGATACATTATTAATTATTCTTCGATAACTAAAAGTATCACAGTTTTTACCTCATTAATTAACAGAATTTTATAATTTTAACTTATTAACTCTTTATGTTCCTAAAATACTGTAAAATAGTAGCATCCTCTTGTCTGTTACTGACACTCCTGAACTATCTTAGTTATATAAATTCGTACTTTTACTTATCTTAAAAGATAATTATTAATTAATTTATTTTTTACTCTTATGGTTTGGTTTAGTGTAAACATTTTATTTTTTATAAATAGTTTTCATGAAAAGTTTTCTTTTGGCTTGTACTCAAAGCCAAAATGGTATAAACATTTACTTTGAAAATTCGAAGAGAGAGAGAGAGAAAAGTGTTTTCGGTAACTTTAAAAAAAATCCAATAAAGTAAATATTTTGTAGGTGCCAGAAAAAAATTATTTGATGTAGGTATAAACTGTAACAAGGAAAAACAGTTTCAGGTTCAAGTTAATGTAAGAAATTGTCTGAAAGTTGTTTATGTGTGTTTCCCTCATAAAAGATTTGTTAATTATGATATTCAGCAACCTTAAGTTTCAAAAGCATAAATTTTCTGCATTTTAAGATTTTTGGTCAAAATAATAGTTATTTTGAAGGGAAATGTTCATTTGGACTAAATAAACATTTAAGCTGTACTTTAATTATCTATTTCAATTATAGGATTTTTTTTCATGAGGTCAAACATGCATTTACATACATTTATGTACGTGAATTTTATTACACTTATGTATCTGAATTTTATTTCATTTATGTGTCTGAATTTTATTACATTTATGTATCTGAATTTTATTACATTTATGTATCTGAATTTTATCACATTTATGTATCTGAATGTGTAAAATAAATGTATTGAATATAATTTGTAGCCATTTACCTTATACCATAAGAAGAATTCTTAACCAATTTTAATGTCCTATATGTGTGTGAGAAGATTCTCTAACATTAAGTTTTACACTTTAAAAGTCCTGCATATTTGATTAATTTTAATAATATAATACCAAATAATTTGTGAGTAAAATACTCTAAGTATGTTTTAAAATCCATTATATGATAAGGGCATTAATCAATATACCATAAGACAGAAAAAAATCCACAAACAAATATAAAAAAAAAAAAACAACTAATTCTTCGAACAGAAAAATATGAAGTTAACATTTCAACCACATGAGTATATAAGCTTCAATTACGCTTTCGTGTTAAGCTGATGCCTCAGGTTTTACAAATGGTTTCTAATGGGAGTTTCTAAGGAATCATTGTGAATAAATAAATAAAAAATACTATGCAGAGGACTTAATGAGTGTATATCGTCCACAATTAATACAAAGCATCAAAAGAAACCACGATTTTCATAGTTAATTGAATTTAATTGTATTCATACATTCAGCTTGTGTTTTATTACTGCGAAAAATTATACTTACCTCTTTTTCAAACTGCAAAATTTCTAAAGCATGTGCAGTCGTTGTCTTTAATTAAATATAGAAGTAAGTTTTTATTTATTTTTTTATAATTTCCACAAACACTTATTTTTTGCTATATATTTAGTTATATAAACAGCTAATCGACATAGAAAGGACCTTTATATAAACTTTCTTTCTCAGTAATTGATCCTGTGGGATTTCAAATCCAGTGCACCTTAACAAAACCCATTACAACAGTTTGGCAGAAATCAGCAGCATATTATATAGATCTGAACCCTGAGTTCTGTTTCAGTCTCTTAGTTAAGCATATAACATAGCTAAAGAAGAGACAGGTCTTTGTTAAAAACCAGATTGCATTCTTTCATCAGAGTTAGGAAACGTAATTGAATTTGTTTTGACTTCCTCAGGGTGAAACAGTCAGCACTAATTATTCAGTGGTGCCTCACGGAGATTGGGAAGTGTGGTCGTCATTTCGTAATGAAAATAAGCTAGAAATTTCACAAAGCATTGTTCTTGGCATAGAGCTGAGCGCGTGGTTGCTGTTTTAAGTTCATTTAGCTCAAAAGTAGAAGTTAGAAGATTTCACGGGTATAACTCGTACTCATTGTCCCATGTTACATTTAATTGTTTTAGGACGATTTTAAGATTCGATAAAAGTCTTTTGAGTAGAAAATTCAAAGGTGATTATTCTCATACTTTTAATTTTAGTTTAATAATCTAAACTGTAAAATCTCTAAAATTGTGAAGGAAAATCTGACTTTCCAAAACATAATGATTTGTCATAAATTAAGCAAGAATAATTATTCCTTGCTTTGACAAGTAAATTTTTTGTACATTGATTAAAACAATTAGAGGAGCACATGGATTTAAAGAAATTATCTTAATTTCTTTGTCATAACTGACATACAACAAAATATCCATGTCTGAAGTGTAGCAAAAAGTAGAAAAAAAGGACTTATGCAAATCAACGTTCATGACGTCAAAACCGAGAAAAGGACAGAAATGCAAAAATCGGGGTTTTGTATGTCACGAAAACGTGATCTATAGGAATCCATGAAGTGTTTTATCAGGAGATTTGAATCCGAGCAAACACAAAGAACTGTAGTGGACGCTGTTGAAATGGCAAGAAGTGCTATTGCAAGACTGTGGAATAGATTCCAAGAAACAGGGTATGTTCGACGTCCAAGAGGACAAAGTCTCCATATGTTACCACATCAAATAATGATCCAAATATCATGTTAAACAGCTCATCAGGGAGAAGCAATTAATGTGTCTCAAATTCAAAAACGGCTTCTTTCGGCAATATAATGAAAGGTTTCTTGCCAAAATATCCGAAATAGGCTTCATGCAGAGTTTCTGTATGCATGTAGCCAATGGTGAGTATTCTGTTCGCAGCCAGACACCGTGCGACCGGAAGCAAGTAGGCTGATGAACATCGAGATTGCACGCAAAATGACTGGTGGCAAGTATTGTTTACGGACCAGTCCCTATTTAATTTAGAGTGTGACACCAACCTTTTTTTGGTATGGTGAGAAAGGAGCAATTGAAATAACCCTATGTTTGTTCAGGAAACATCACATTACAGAAGAGGTCGTTTGATGGAATGGGCTGGAATTTTTTAGGTAGATATTCTGACCTACATATCATTCGAAGGCAATTCGACAGCTGAAAGGTATGCAGTCGAGATACTGAGACCCATGTCATACCTTACGCTGAAGCCGTTGGTAAATCTGTTGTTTTAAGGCAGGATAATGACAGATATCCTATATCTTATCATGTGTAAAACTTTCTTGAAGGTGAAACAATACAGTGTGATCAGCGTGGTCTCTTGATTTTAATCTGATCAAGCTGTTAGGGACACACACACAGACGATGCATTGCTTTAAGACCAAGGCCTCCTGTTACTTTCTAAGACTTGGAGATGGCACTTCGTCAAGAGTGAAACATTATTTTACAGAATCTCATCAATAGCCTTATCGCATCCATGCTAAATAAGTGTGCGGTAATGGTAGCAGTTTGGGGGACCACACCCAATATTAAATATCCTATATCATTTCCAGATAATCAGTATTTGGTCATTTGTACGTAATCAAATTGTTGCTTTGAAGCCTCATTTCATGTTTTTGTACCTATTCCAAAGTTAAGTTTCCATAGCATTTATTCATTTTACTTTTATTCCTGTTTTGTGTTTTGTTACACATGTATCCCCAATGTATGTGCCATACAGGACTATGTCGCAACGGTTTCTTCCACTTTTTTTTCTTATTCCCATTATATTTTGAGCAGTGTGTTTCAATTAGAATGACATCTGAAAATTTTCAAATGCATAATTTCAAAACTCCCTTGCTGTAAGAGAATAAAAAGTACTTTTACGCTAATTTTGGTATCGAATTATTTCAACACCTTCATTCTTAAAGATCTGCATTTAAGGCTATCTCGATCCTGACAACATGAATAGCTAAATTTAAAAGGCACCTTGCACTGTTTTATATGCGATAGTTGAATTGCATTATTAAACAATACAAGATATGAATGTGGTTTAAAATATCGTTTCGAATATGTTAATCCACAAAAATTAAATTAATTCTTTTGACCTCTTTAACACTTTCTGGTTTTCGACTTTTAAAAGTAGCTTCCACAATCAATTACGAATATTACTTCGTTGCAAAGATGCAAAGGATTGCAGTACACAGTTTTGAATTTATGAAGTTTATAAACCTAAAACATTAAATAAACTAATATTAATTATAAATGATAATTTAAATTAAAATTCCAGTCTCAGGATTGAATAATCTCAGATAGGATTCGATCCACGTGTGCCCAGGTCTGGAGCCACGTACTATTCATTAGAGCTAAGTACACTACTAGTAAATTTATCAGTGAGTCGCTACTAAATTATCGATTATCAAATTTCTATAAAATGTGCATCCAGAATTTTAATTTTACTTAATGATTATATATAAAAGTCTCAGTCACCAGCTGCATGAAGGCTATTGTCACTGATTCTTAGTCAAGTGTGCATCGAATATGACACCTGAGTTGGCATAACATTTTCCAGTTTTTCACACCAACATAAGGACTTAAAGCCTAGACCCCTCTATATAGCTGGTCTTTAGTATTAGCAAGATTCGACCCCTCAACATGAATTCACAACCATGACAACTCGGCTTCACATTGAATTTTATATTTTGTTCTTTAATTGACCCTAAGTATACCCTTTACCAATAAGTATTTGGTCCCCTATATAAATAAAGATATCTCCGGGCATGATCTACCCTTCTGTATTGAATTTCGTGTAGGAAACAGAATTATTATTAATTCTGTGCAAGTACCACAAAATTCAGAGCTGTCTAACTTCGAGAAGAGCGTAATTGACGGATATCATAGAAATAGCCGATTTTAAGACATATCTAGTGAATTAAACATTGAAAATTCAACTGTGGTTTTGGGATTAAAAAGTGGAATAGGAGTTGGGATGTCGGAATGTGTTTTGACCCACGAAACTGAGATATAGAGACCGACAAAGGCAATTAGGAAACACCACCTCAAATCGAGGCCCATATACTCCAGGAGCTCCAACAAACTTCTCGAACCGTTGCTTCAATAAATGCCATCCTTAAGGTAGCACATTTGCTTCATTTCCATGGTCATGCTGACGCCCATAAGCCTTTGATAACAAATTGCAACTATGCAGCTCGGTTGAGATGGCGTAAGGCAATTTAAAATTGGATCTTAGATAAGTGGAAACCGGTTCTCTGGAATTATGAATCAAAGTTCAGTCTCTACCAGTTGGATGGAAGAGTATGGGTTTGGCGTATACTTGGAGAAAACTTTTGACAGAATGCATTGTGTCTACTGTAAAGTTTGGCGGGGTGGAATTATGGTCTGGAGATTCCTTGTAAGCTCAACACCGACTCCTACTGCACCTTTTCTGACTTCCTACGCCGCTTGTCATGGAGCGAGGTTCCCCAGGGATTGCTACGAGGACATTAGGGTAAACCTACTAGACTGACCTTCATAGATACAGAGTTGAATCCTGTAGGAAACCTCTGAGAAGAGTTGGATCACTGAATTAAGGGCTACAACAACAGTCCAAAATTGGTGAAAGAACTTTCATGTCTTTTCATAGTCGAATGGAAGAACATATTATCAACATATTATCATCCATAAACTTTGTTGAAAGCATGCCCCAGAGTAATTAGGCATTAATTGCCTCAAGTGAAGACTCTACCTCTTTATTGAATGTTAATGAACTTTTTTTTATCTTTTTATGACAGATGTCTAATTACTTATACATTTACTGAGATTTCAAAATTCCTGTCATATTAATTTTTATTATATCGAAATAAATTGATTATTCTTTTTACATTTCACTTTGAAAATTTTGAAGCTATGTGAGGTATTATTTGAATGGAATCTCTCTCGTGTCTATGAACCTCGGTCATGTGACAAGGACAAAACCCAAACTATTTTTATATCCAGTGATTTATCGGAACTAAACCAAGTTTTGGGGCTTTTTCAAGTTCCCGGTTACATGCCACAAAGTAATATTCCTCACAATCATGAAACAAGTTTAGATGATGGATGAACTTGAACTGGTACCTGACTCTATACGGATGTAATGTCTTTTCAGAATAAGGTTTTTCAGGCCCAAGAGGCTTAAAGTACATTAGCC
The DNA here is from genome assembly GCA_019973955.1 of Trichonephila inaurata madagascariensis. Classification (NCBI taxonomy): domain Eukaryota; kingdom Metazoa; phylum Arthropoda; class Arachnida; order Araneae; family Nephilidae; genus Trichonephila; species Trichonephila inaurata. Next base: position 33,616 of record BMAV01009818.1, on the reverse strand, counting down.
CTTCTTTAACTATATGTCATAAATAGAATCAGCATTGGAATATCTCCTTATACCTGAAACATCTCCAACTGCGAGTTTCATTCAATAACTCGGTTATCAAGGCTTCATTGGAAATATGATTATAGGTCTGTAATGTAGAAGCGTTCAGTATTGGTTTTCCAGATTTATTTATCGAAATTCTGTAAGCTCATGGTTAAAAGCCATCGTAAATATTTGGTGATTATGGATTTGTATGTTGGGGTGTATGTTTCTGTATTAGTTTCCTCGTGTGAGTAGTGTATCGATTTAATCCCCAATTACGTTATGTTCAACTCAAGTGCAAAATCAATTTCCAACACAACTGTATGTATCTTTTCATGTATCTATTTTTTCCTAAACACAAAACTGCATTAAATAATTAAACTCTCATATCCATGTGTAATAGTTCAACAAATGTTGTCAGAAAGTTTACTAACGAACTATGTCATTTATTGGGTTTAAATAAAAAGCAATATAAAACGTTAAATAACGTACTAATTAAAAAAGAGGTCAGATTGGTATCTGACTAGTTTATATATATATAAACCCTGATTTATTTATTTGAATTTACAACGCAACACGATTTTGTAATTTTTCTTACGTGAAAATGACTTCGTAAAACCAGTGCTATTTGTTCGATCATGACCTTCGAAAGCCTATTTTAAAACAAAGCCATTAACACTTAATTAATGGTTACTTTACTGTATTTTTGAAAACTAAATCCGAGTAAATTCATTTTTCTAACTGGTAAGCCACTTCTGGCAGCAGTGTGTCATCATTATTTCGAAAGTTTATCTTCCGAGCACTTGTTTCGGAAGCTTCTCCCTGTTCTCCTCCTAAAGGCCGCTTCTGCGGAAGCTCAAAATGAGAAAACGCAGAAAGAAAAATGAGGACAGTAGAAGAATAAAATAAATTTGGAATTCCTCTCTGAACAGAAAATTGTATATCCCGTAAACTAGACTAAGGAGCGTGTTTTTCATTCAAATAATATATCGTATTTATAATGGAAGTGACCGAATAATGATTTATTTTCCCTTCATCTTCTCAACACCTAGGACATCTCCTTTAACGGAAAGTAGTTTGATTTTTACCCATACAAAAAGTATTAAGTAATAAGGAGCTTGTTCTTTCACTCCTTTTCCTTTATTAGGGAACAAATCAGAATCATTAATCCCTACATTCGAAACACACACTTTGATTTTGCACCTTATAATACCTCCTTTCAAAACTAATTTTGCCACTCGTAATTGAAATTCTTTCGATTTACATAAATTTAAATTATTTTTAAAATCTAACAAAATAAGGAAATGTTTCTGTTTTCCAAATTCATGTATTGTCCTTTTTTTTGCTTTTACTCCTGAAAAGATATTATTTTAGCTGCTATTAAGTTAGTTATCCTTAATCATTTGTGAAATGCTTGCTTTCCCCAATAATGAACGTAATTTTCAAAAATATATTACAACAGTTATACATTTCTTTTACAAAACAATTTAGATTAAATAAGTTTCTTTATAAAAATAAAGCAACTTTTTTCTCAGTTCATTGAAGTAGGATGACTATTTATAGAGGAATTCTCTAATCAAAATATAAATTTTACACCAGATATATATGAAACTGACATATTTATGTCAAGAACTATTCCTTAGTACTTTGCATTTCTTCTTGGCAATTTTTTTTTGAGTCAAACGATGTTTTTTACCTGAAATATTTGCATAAAACAACAAACTTGGTGAAATTTATTTTCTGAGGTAACTCTATGTAGCAACTTTACAATAAAACATATTGTAGTAAAAATAAATTCGATCGTTTGATATTTGAAATATATTTGTTTACATCTTATGAAAACTCGTTATGCGTGTAACAACATTGGTTGTTTTGGATACTGAGTCTTTGATAACAATCTAAAACAATTGACTATATTGGGGTTTTTTTCTGCTACGTAATATTTAATAATATTTGCAACTTAAAATTTCCAGTTTCACAACTTTTTTTTTTAAAATAAAGCTTGTATTTATCATTATTTTGAAGTAACTCAATTATTTAAATTATTACATAAATATCTAGAGATGGTTGTTGCTTTGGTTTGCGAACAAATCCTCGGAAATAAGTAAATCCTTCGCAAAGACTGTCAAGCCAAAGCCTTCTGAATAATTTTATAGATAGCAGTTCACAGAAAAGGTCATGCTTCGGGAAGACTTATATATATGTAAGTGGAAATTAACGCACTGGCTGAGCGAGATGTTTATATACGCCAGCAGCACTTAAGAGGTTAAAGTTATTGTAAGTTTAGCGTAAAAATGTAGTATTATATTGAATGTAATGCATTGTTATTGTATGGGGGGACGCGATAAAAATTATGATTGAACATTGGGTCACAAATATTGAAAGTTTGCAAAGCACTGCTATAGGGAATTCTCTCTCTCTCTCAAGTTTTCATGTCACTAAAGAAATGCCATAAATTAAGGCTTGACACACATTAAATCGGTTGAATCTCAAAGTCTTCAGACTGGCATGTTACGCAGGTTTTAATACTGATAATATTCGAGTCACTTAGTAAAATTTAAGTCTTTCTCTTCACTCTTTACTTTTGAACACAAGCATTACTGATGTTATAATCTTTACAATCAGGTAGTAGATCTAGCTTTTTTTTTCTAGTAAAGGCTTAGTTTAGGTTAATTTTTATATAGATATGTATTGCGGATTTACTCTTTAGAGCAGAGAATGGATTGGTAGCTAAGCTATCGTCATCGTCATTTGACTGTGGTTCAGAATTACCATGCTTATCCATCTGCTATAGCCCACGTGATGTCTTAGAGCCTGATGTTAATAAATAATTAGGATTTTTTTTTCTTGAGAAATAAATTTTAAGGAAAATTTATTTAGGAGAACAGAGTTCCCTACTAAATTTATTTTCAGGATTACTTATGCATCACTTTAAAGTGTTTTAAAGGATAATGCAGCCGCTATAGCCTACATCAGGGATGGTGAACCAGTGGCACGCATGCCACTAATGGCACACAACACAATATTTTGGGCGCACCAGCAATCAAAGTTTTTTGCATTTTATTTCTAAATAACAAAGTTCACCATGAAGTACTACGAACGAACGCTAGTGATCGATCAGTCAACGGTTGAGAGCACACTTCGTTTTGTAATTATCTTGCAACAGATTGCGATAAATTGGACTACGGGCCTTTAGCGATGCAAAATTTGTCTACGCATAGCATAGACAATTTTTAATTGACACAATTATATTTTGAAGTTTATTTGTGTTATATTTACGATTTTTAACTGTTATTTAATATAGCTAGTTCAGCAAAAGATCAAAAATTCTAAAAGAGTGTGTGTAATCGTAAATTTCAAACTTGGTGAATCTAGAAATATGGCATTATATATATATTAGTAAAGATGAGAAGCGGTGTGTGTTTTCATTTCTGCAGGGTGTAGGCAATATAAACTGCATAAACTGCATTTTTGAAACAAATCATAAAATCCTCTTGTTTAAAAAAAAAGAATAGATAAAAGCAAAATAATTAATTGCTGAAACTAGGCATTTGGCGAATAACTCCAATTCAGCATGCATTGTACTAAAAGGCCATTTCACATTCACAATATAAGTTATTTGTCATCCAATCCGCAACAACAAAAGTCACACTAATGTTACTTAAATTGGATTTGCACGTGCAACTAAAACATTTACAACTGTGTTTTGTTTGTTGTTTCTTATGCCAACTGATCTCAACTCAGATTCAGGCCATTGAAATTCATCATGGCAAGCGGCTAGATGTACGTCTGTAATTGGCCCTAGCCTTGAGCACCATACAGGTGACAGTACGATTTAGCTCGGTTCCACCCCAATTTTGAGGGAGGACACCCAGCGGGAGGGTCAGGAGCCTCCCACCTCTTCCATCAACTTCTCGAGAGGACTTGAGGCTCGACGGCTATTTAGAGTACCCCCACGCTACGAAGGCACTATACATTACACTTTACTTTGCCGCTTTTACAACATCCATATGCTGTGAGATTCAGGCCCAGTCCCAGCGGCACAGCGTCGCTAACCACTGTACCGGATGGGTGATATTTACAACCGTACAGTGGAAAAGGTGTTTTTCGTAGTAAATAAAGAGTTGCTAATGTTTTGGTTTGTCCTTTTAATAATCCTGCGATATACGGTTTATTTTGACGGCTTTGCCTTTATATCTCATTAAACACTTCTTTAGATAAAATGGCATGTTGATCCGTGAAGATTCACCTCCCCTGGCCTAGATATCCTGATCATGGACTCTTGGCCGACGTGTCATGGTATCGAGTCTAGCAGCTAGAGGGGCTGATGCTCGTTAAATATATAGGGGACTTCAAAGTCTCCTTTGGCGATGGGATGGATGTTCGGAAGGGTTATACCAGACTTCGTTCTTATCATTTGACTGAGTTCCAGGGTCAATGCAGCAACACCCATTGTTGCTTTATAGTGCGACATATGCAATCCTTAAAAGATAGTGCATACCTCAATTTTAAACCCATTAATTTAGTGCTTCTCAATTTTTACCGCTTCCCTCCATACAATAACAATGTATTGAATATAATGATAACGTGCTTTGACGCTAAGACTACAGTACAACCTTATTTAAACATCGTGTAAATTATCAAGATAAGCATTAATTTTGCTTTTGTTTCTTTTTAATAAAAGATATTTTAAAATTACTTTTAAATAATAATTATAATAAAAAAAAAGATTTTGTCTTTTTGATATGCTCGCTACCCTCCCTTGTGGGGAATTTATCACGCCCTCAAGGGGGTGTGCCCTCTAGTTTAATTGTTTTAATTTACCATACTGAACACTTTACACATTTTTCTGATAACTAGATTAGTAAATTACTACAATAACTGGATTTTAATTATTTCGCCCTAACCATTATACCTTATAACATAAAAAAAGCCAAACATCAATATGTTCAAGTAATAAGCCATTCAATCATTGATTCGGTTTAAGAGAAAGATGATTTGCCCCAAGATGTTTTCCAAAATGACCTTCAGTGGCATTAACCATGTTTTAAATTTCTCCATCCAGACAAGTTTCAAACATTCCCGATGCTGAAAGAGAGCTTTTAAAATCTGCTCAATTTAAAACAAATCTTACATCCCTCCTCCGTGACCCTATTCCACCTTTTATAGGCACGAGGCATCCCTAGCCCTCATCACGAAGAAAAACGTCCTTTTATGGTTCCACCAGATAAGGATGATGAATGACGGCTCGTTAAATTGGCTCTCCATTTTTGGGGCTGTCCAAATATTGATGACGCGGTGGACAGGAAAGAAGTAAATCACACACACGGGGGGTGGAGGAGAGGGCCCTGCGGTTTACGGTAATTACCCGGACACACACGGCCCTGAAAGGATCCTCTCGTTTGCTCTACAGATAGGCATTCGCGTCACTAATTGCCTACCCTTTTATACCTCCTTGGGCTCACCACACGAGAGCCATTTACTGGGGGTATGTCAACAAGGCTATTAAAATAAAGGGATCGTTAAGATTTAGGTTTTTAATGGGAAGTGGGAAAGAAAAGGTAGAGTTTGTGAGACTAAGTCGATTTAAACTGGATCGTATAAACAAGAGCATAAGACTTAAGAATCCTTGAAATGGATTTTATGTCGAGCACTCTGAAAGTTCTTAACATAGTTCTCTCAAGATTTACTTGATTTTTGTTTACCCCAGACAACTCTTATAACACACTACAGTTTGCTTTCGGAGGATAAGAACGTGGTACGTGGAAAGCCAATTAAATGAGTTTCGACTCGGTGAATTTTTGTAAAAGTTTTTTCCATCACTCAAGCAGAATAGAAACTGGCAGAATATTTGTTTTGGTAGTTTATTTTTAGAAATTGCAATTTCGGGGAAATATATATTCCATAGGCGAGGAACGTTCAGCCTTCATGAGTTACTCATAGGATGGCCTTCTAAGAAGCTAGATCTCATAATATTAATTGGCACATACATCTACCGACGGGTGCACTTTTTCAAATTACCACTCACTTTCTAGTATATAGAGGCCAACCATTTTACGAATACTCTGACGATGTTGCTTAAGAACACTCTTTTTAATTTTTATAACCAAGGATTTTTATTTAATTAGTACCAAATTAATTAATTAGCTCTAACGGATTTAATTTCCCTAAGTTGATAATTTTATTTAGATATATTCCTTAATTTTCAATGTTGTGATTCAAAAAAAATATTACACAAAAAACATTGCAGTAAATAGTATTGCTGTAAATAATATTGCTGTAAATAAAGGGTTAACATTCAATTATTATGATGAACACCTATTGGAAAATTTAAAGAATTAAATAAATACTGGTATAAATATGTAATTTTCAGTGGTTAGCGGTAGTCATAATGCTTATATTTCAAATGTTGCATTTCCTCACATACAGTAATAATACTGTTTATTTGATCTCTATATCTAAACTACTCTGAAGTGCCACTGAATTATAGGGATAGCAAGGGCTATGCAAATTATGTAGTGCTGTGCATCATTTATGCGCAAGTGAGGGCGCTGTCGTGACTGCATATATAGCGCGTACTGTGGTTCTTCAGATTTAGTTGTTGAAATTGCCAGTATGGGTAAACTGCTTGATTAAGACGTCTTCGATCACGTACAAATCGAAAGTGCGAGACGCACGGGCCATTCAATTTCCCAAATCGTCAGACAGCTAGAATTTTTAAGATCGACAGTGTCAAGAGTATACCAAGAATGCATGGAATATGGACAAAAAACTAGCAATGGAACAAACTGCAGAGGACAATTGTCTTGGTGTGTAGTGGGGTTTGGCTCAGGCTTTTGCCCGTACCCAGTAAAAACCAAACATTAGCTAAAAACCCCCCAGTTGAATGATTTTTAAATCGTGGTCAATAAATGGACTGCGCAACGCTCGCTTCACCGTATGGGTTTAGGGAGCCGTCGACCTACGAGATTATCATTGCTCAATGCTCGCCATCGGGTTGCACGTCTTGCCTGTGCAAGAGAGCACAGAGATTGGAGTGTAGAGGAGTACAAACGAGTAGCATAGAATGAGATGAGTCTCGACTCCAAGGACTTGCCGACGGGAGTCTGAGAATATGGCGTCAGGCTTATAAAACCATGGGTCCTACATGCCAGTTTTTAACTGTACAAGGGCATGGTGACTCAATCATGGTCTGGGGTGTTTTTTGGTGGCACTGTTTGGAATATTTGGTACGTGTACCAACCTCCCTCAATGCAATTTGGTACGTAGATTTGCTGGATGATCACTTTCATCCGTTTTTGTTGTTCTGTTATCCGCACGGTAATGGAAAGCAACTGTACTTCTCGCAAGTTCCGGTTGGCTACTAGCTGATTGTATGAGCATTCTTCTGACTTTTCTGTCATAAACTGATCATCTAGAAGCCCACCCTTAAATTCTATTTAGAATCTTTGAGATGTTTTGGAACAAAGCATAAAAGCCCATCACACAGTACCAACGAACCTTACTGAATTATGGACAGCTTTAGCCAATATTTGGCAAGTCATTCAAATGGAACGTTTCCAAAAACTTGTTGAATCTATGCCTCGTCGTGCGGTAGCCTTTATCAATGCCAGAGGAGGCCGGCCCAACTCGTTACAAGGTAAGTATCCCTCATTCAGTGGCAATTCAGTGTATTTTGGTACTGTTAATGTTCATGAAAAGACAATTGTGACGTTATTTGATGAACTTGTATCGTTCTAGTAGTCATACAGTTGTTATTATTATACCTAATGTCAATCATATTCAGTTAAACATGTCCTGTTTGTTTCCAAACATTGCATAATTGTAAAACAAATGAAAATATCTCACTAACCTAAATCTTCTATCGTATTGTGAAGTTATTTCTTGCATTGTTGCTGTGTTGGATCTTTTAGGAAGGCGACATGGTACCACCTTTACAATTTTTTTTTAAGTAATTACTTCTTTAGGCTCGATTTGTGCTGGAGAGTGAATAGAATGATGCGTTTTAAAAAGCCAAGCATTGTTACGCTTCAGTTTGTAATGCTCGTAACAATGGTAACAATACTACTCGTAGCAATACTACCGAATCATTTGGGTTTAATGAGTCATGTATCGGAGAAATTTGTGCAGAGAAATGTAGAGCACAAATGGACATATAATTCTAATGGTTACTATTTATATTTCATCAAATAAAAGTGTAGAGCAAAATATCGAATTCATTCACAAAAACAGTTGCCTACACTAAAGCCGATCAACTCTTTTAAACAAATTGCCTATTATTTTAAGTGGGGATTTTAATATAGATTTTTCAAAAGACAAATCAAAGCCTTATTAGATTTTTGAAAATCAAAATTCAATTTAACTATGTCAAATGATCCAAATGAAAGTACGACAAAATACAGAACAACGCTTAACGGAGTTTTTTTTTAGATATTTAAATAATTTTGAATCTAAACTCTTCCAGCTACCATAAACCTATTGTTTCCTTCTTAGAATGCAATTAATTCACAAATATAACTATATATTTCGTAAAAAATTTTACTTAATATGTACAGACATATAGATAAATAATTTTATATGACAATACAAATATCCCCTTGCTTTTTATTCACCTAATGTGAATCCCTAAATGGCATTACAAAATTTGAAGTTTTCACTTCTATCGTGTGGTCATAAGCACACACACTCTTTTTTTTTTTAATATTTAGAATTTGGTTACGATTGTGTGTGAATTTTGTAAAATTGATATTAAATAACAATTCCATATAAACAATTTGAAATCTTTTGCAAAATTCTTAGTATAATTTAAATTTTTTGAAACGTTTTAAAAAGTTTTTAAATTCTTAAGGCTTTTTTAAATATGTATATTTTCTTCCGAATTTTTTTTCGAAGTACCTTATAATTATGTCATCAAAATTTGTATAGGATTTATTTTGCTGCGGTTCTTTAATATATATTAATTTTTTCACTGTCAAACATACAAGAAATTCTCAAAAAATTATTAATTTTAATTTTGAAATTTAAAAAGACTATTACTACGCGTATCTTTTTTTTTTGTGCTAATTCCATACGCAGTTGTATAAAACATACATTTTAGAGTGTGGATAAAGAATTTCATACTCCTACTTCGATTATCAAAAAACCCCCTCGGGTTTTGAATAATAGTATGTGAACAATAACTCAACACGGAGAAATATCACTTTAAAGATTTAATCCAATGAACAGCATGATATAAAATTCATCAAAGATTCTGAAAGTTTTATAAACGGATACTTAGCTTGCTTAAACTGCTTACCACAAGAAATTATAAAAATTTAGAGCAATTAAACAGTATAATGAATATATAAAAGAAAACAAATGAATGATGAGTATTTTACGGGACTAGGGATCGCTCCATGTGCCCGACCGAAAATAATCAAAATGGTACTTACGTATAACCGCAACCTATTGATGACATTATATGAAACGAAGCGCATGGTTACCAATCCAGCAAGTACCGGAACATAGGAAATCGGGTTTGGCGAGTTATTAATAGAGTTGGCGATTGTTGTGATGATACGTAAGTACCCACAACACTTACAAAATATTTTTATGCCTATATTTTTCATTTCCATTTTTTAAAAGCCTTCGCATATTAAAAATTGTACACAAAGGAAAGCAAAACCCGCCCTCTAAATGTTCATTTTTATTGCTGCAAATAACAGGTAAAATATATCAAAATCGAAGAATTGCGTCTATGCATTTGTTTGAATAAATATCTTTACACACATTTCAATAATTATTGTGTTGTAATTTCATACATGTGATAAATATATAATCGAAAAGAAGTATGTTGAAATGGGTTTTGCTTTGAACATATAATGTTATTCGTGTGAATTAGAGTTATAAAAAAAATGATGTTTAGTACTTTTGATTTAGGAATTTGTTTTGAAGTTTTAATTTCCTTCATAACATTATGCAAAATCAACGTATGTTTTAAGTTTTGAGAAAATCCATTTCCTCTTTCCATAAACTAGAATTTTTGCATCATTGCAAAGTTCTTTCTTGAAATGACTTGTTACTGAAAAATATAATTCTACATGAGCTGATAACTTTTATTGACCTCGGTATTTGTCTTCAAATTTTAATGAATTATTGCATGTTTCTTTCAAACTTTGATCAATTCATGTCGGTGTTTTGAAACATTTTTAACTTGTGTTCAACTGAATATTTGGGTTACACCTCTCAGGAACTTTCACTTTTGCATCAATAGGTTTCCTTTTATACCGAATCATATCCATTAGATTTTTAACGACGTTAAATTGAACTCTTCAATAAAAAATGCCTAAGGAAGCACAATTTATAATCATAAAACATATTTACTGGAGTATTATATACTCCCAAACACATACATGTAATGAAACTCTTTCCGATTCCATAAAAGTCATCAAATAACTCACAAGTAATAAAAAGTGATTGACTTTATATTAGTTTAATCACTTATATGCGTGGAGTAAAATAATAAATGCATTTTTATCCGGCTTTTTTTAGCAGATGATCTGAACAGTAGGTTGTGGCAGTTTTGTTTTTTGTCCCCTGTCATACATCAAAAATTGTTTCATAACTTAATAAAAAATGCAAACAAAGTTTTAAAATGTTATAGGCATATTTAGAATTATTCGAGGTATCAGTATGAACCAGTCTCAGGAAGTCATCGACAGACCAGACGTCGAGAAGACCTCCACATCGTAAGAAATCAACGCGTACAGACCAAATGACTCCATCCAGGCACCGGTAGCACCTTCAATAGGGGCCCCTGTGTCTTCTCAAACATACGAAGGCGCCTGGCTGAAAGACATTTAGGATCGCGCGCCCATTTCGTGTGCTGCCCTTGACGCCAGCCAACGACGCCTCTGTTTGGAGTGGTGCCATGCACGAGGAAACTGGTCTGCACCGGAAAGGAACCAGATCGTCTTTAGCGACGAATCCAGATTCAATCTCAGCAGTGATGACAACTGTGTTCGTGTGTGGAGACCCGTGGTGAACGCCTTAATCCTGCCTTTGCTTTACAGTGACACACCGCTCCCACAGCTGGTGTGATGGTATGGGGGCCATTCCCTACAATACACGGTCACCCCTAGTATTGATCCGTGGCACAAAGACTGCCCAGCGGTATGTCCATGACATCCATGTGCTTCCACTCATGCAACGGCTCCCAGGATCCATTTTTCAACAATACAATGGTCGGTCTCACTCTGAAAGGGATTCACAAGACTCTTCTCCACTCTGTTACTATCCTTCCTTGGCCAGCCCAATCCTTGATTTGTCGGCAAAGGAGCATATCTGGTATCATTTGGGGAGGCGAGTTGGGCATCTCACGAGTTTGAACGAACTAGAGGCAAGGTTACAGCAAATATGGAACTAAATGTCTCAAGAAATCATACAGAACGTGTATGCCTCAATGCCCAATTGTATTGCATCGTGCATTCACGCTAGATGGGAGTTCAACAGGGTATAAATCTCCGTTCTTTTGCTTTTCTCTGAAATTATTGATCATTTTTCTTTTATTTTCTATTAATTTACATATATCAAAGTAGACAATACGTATGTAAAATTTCGTTTTATTTTGACGACTCCTTCTCTGTGCGTTAATTTTTTTTGTCCATGAGTGTATATGCTTCTTGGCACAACCATTACATTTTATTGACTTTTGCACAGTTTTTAACGATACATTTTTGTGCAGTGGCATGCATTAACTTTTACAGTTTGAAGATCTATAAGATCTCTTAAATTATCATTTTTCTATAGTATACGCATTTTGCTTGAACTATATTATTTTGAAAAAGAAAAGAAATACTTATTCACTCAGTTATTTATCACTGCATTTGTTTCGTTTGCGTCAAAGGAAGAGACAACACCCGTATTTATCAGCTGTCTTACTGTAAGTTTATTTTATCTGCAATATCGTTTTAGTTTGTGTGTTTGTTATTTTATTTGTTAAACTGTCTGAGTCATATTGCTGGCCCGATTTTCCAAACAAATGTTTTAACTTTTTACTGATAATGTCTTGAATTTGATTAAATGTATACTATACAGTTGATCATTACGCTTGTTTTTCTCTCAAATATTGAAATATTTATATTTTGTTGAGAAAGTACAGGGCTTTCAAACCTTATTATAGAAAACTAGAAATGTTCAATCTCATACTATTTGATTTGAACAAATTGTACATATATTATTATATTTTTTAGATTTGAAAAGGATTTTTATTAATCTTTATGGAATTTGATTTACGTAGTCTTGTCTTGGTTTATGTATAGTAGATGATGTTGTAAGGCGTCTGGCCTTAAAGTATCAAAAATTTTCGTCTGGCATTAGAGTGCATTCACCGACTGGGCCTTTTAAAGCTTATATTTTTATAGCCAATTTTATTTTTGTCATTTAAATGTCATTGGAATTGATCGATAGATTCTCTTAGATCTGTTTGAATTATAGTCAGACACTAAAAGCTATATGAAAATTTTACGATTGGTCTCATTGTTTTAAATTACAGTAAATTACCCTTACTTCACATGAAAGGGGTTTTGAAAAGAATGGCATAATTAAACGTTAAACACATCGTTTCAGGAACTATATATAGTCATACTCTTTAACTTAAAACCTACCATTCTACTAACTTATACATTGGATGGCACTGGATTCAAGGAAATTTAATGATCCCCTTACTTATAATTGAAATTCTACTCTTCTCATGCTTTTGCTTTCCCATATATTGCCCCTCACTGAACTCAATGCACCCAAACCAAGAGTATGAGAAATTTGTGTATAGTATTTTGGATAAATAATAACTTCCTAGCTGTGCAATCAGTTCTAATATAATAATAAGGAAATAATAAGGAACTTTGTTATCAAACTTAAAATTACACCTCTTCTTAAATTTCTTTTTACTGATAAGTTTTATTTTACCTACAAAAGTTTAATTTTAAAATCGGCAGCCTTTGCTTCATAAGCAGGACCAGAATCCAATTGAAAAGTCCAAAAGTTTTCATTCGACAGGTTTACATTCAGAACCTTTATTATTGATAAGCACTTGCATGGTTTTTTCATGCTAAATTGAATTTCTGATAAGAGTTGAATCCCAACAAACCATTATGGGAGCCGGATGAAAAGCCCCTACTCACAATTTTTTCTTTTCTTTATCTTTTTCAGCACTCTGCACATGCTGTTCATGTGAACAAATGAATCTGTTTTTTTAATAGTAGAATGTAAGCAGTGGTCAATAAATGATAACCAAGCTTGCTTGGGGACTTAAACACTGGGGGTCTCACTTCAGACTGACCACCTGATCTGGACATCTGCTCATGCAACTCAGCGCCCAATAGTTACGTATACTGGGATGGGCACGGTAGGCCTTGTCCCTCATGGGCTGTTCCGGCATTGAGTTTGAGTTTGAGAATGTAAACAAGAGGTTTGGTCATAGAAGAAAAAAAGAAAATAGAAATTAACCCATATCTCAGTAAAAACTCATAAAACAAATATTTTTATGTGTGCTTGATAGAAAAGTTAACACAGTATTAAAATAAAAGCCAAAAATGAGTTTTAATATTTTGATTTATTTTGTTGTCAGCCCATTATCCGCATGTTGCAGCCCGCATGAAATAACTCTCATGTGCATGCGGCACTGCAGGAAAAAAGGTTGAGTACCCCTGCCCTAGAAAGGTGCGCCCCACAGTTTGAGAGCTACTGGATTACACACAGAGATTTATTTACTTATTAATTTTTCTTTATTTACGTCGGAATTTTAAATAGGTTAAGAGCAATTGGATACGGACCTCCTCTCTTCGAATCTGGTCAAATGACGAAAACTGCACCTGAACTCGCACCCCACTTTTTAAACTTTCTCACAACACTAATGTAAGGATTTTGCCAATCCCGTCTACATGGCATGACTTCAGTAACACCAGGACGTAACCCCGCGATTAAACAAAGCAGGACATGAGTTCACGAACATGGATTAAATAAGGGGAGAAACTTGAGAAATTGGTGGGATGGATATTGTATTTCTGTAATTTATAAATTCTTTACTTCAATTCTAGTTTAAAAATAAGCTCCGATATGCTTCTTAGGGTGTATGGAACCTTCGATTTTATTTGCATTAATTATAATTATGATACCCTGTTTGTATTGAATAGAATGTAAAGTACATATTTGTTACTTTCTATTAAGTCGCAGAGCTATATAAATATAATTAAAGTGTAAAATAACATATTCGTCTGACTTTCTTGAAAATCTCTGTCCCTATAAAAGGAAAATAAAAAGTTTGAATGAAAAGTAATTTTTAATTCAAAGTATTCATAAATTTTGATATTAGAGTTCATTATTATACAATGAAAAATTTAAGAAGCAATTTTTACCTGACTATCCGTTTAAACATCTACTCCCATGAAAAAATAAATAAATGTACCACTTATAATTAGGGAAAATCAAAGAGATAATGCGTCGATTATACCTCTTTTTTCTAAGGAAAAACACCACTGCCATCTTGTTGATGTTTTCGAGGACAGACGTGTTTCTGACTAGCTCCGTATTCTACGCACTGCAGAGAGAGATCTGTTCTCCCATACGGCTCTTTTCATGGTTTAGAGCTGATGATGACCTCTGATTCTGAAAAATCCTTAAATACGGATAGTTCCCCATTGAAAAACGAGCGAATTTCAGCCTGTGAAAAACTTAGAGATATAGTCCTTGGTATCTCAGTCCTTCATTTCAACCCTTCAAGATAATGCAAGATTCCGTACTCTCAGCCACAGGAACTCTTTTAAGGATCTATATCGGATGAACACCGAATCCATGACGAGAAAAAAAGGGAGACTTGGTAAGTGAGCTTAGGACTCTCCCCTGATCTACACTAGAAAGATTGAAAGGCATAGATCCCCTTGTAGTAGCTTAGGAAACTGAGATTAAAACTAAACTAATTGTAGAAGTTAACGATAATAAAACTGAAAGAAATAAAAGCAATAACAAATGCAAAAATAAGAGCAAGGATTCTCCGGAAGAATTTGTCTTACCTAAAAAAACTGCTGGGCGAATTCCCCTGCTAAAACTCCCTTCTCCGTAGAAAGAAACAACAGCTTCTTCGACTTAGAGCAAGACGTAGAGTAGACGATTCCTGAAATTGATGATTCCCCCGAGGAAACTGTTGATAAGCCCCGACACCCCCCCTTTATGATAAAAATAAAGACCAACTACAGAGGTCAAATGAAAAACCTCAATGAAAAAAATTCCCCTACCTAATTTGCAAATCCTCCAATAAGTTTATTAAACTTTTCGCAAATGACTTCCAGGAATATCGGATTCTTAATCACGCATTGGAGGAGAACAAGGATTACGAATTCTACGTAATCCAATCGAAATTAGATAAATCTATTAAAGTTCTGATCAAAGGATTGCCAATTTTCACCTCTACCGAAGAAATTCGGAGCGATCTTGAAGCACTATGCTACGTAGTTGACAGCTTCCGCCAAATGATCTCTAAAAGACCAGCCCTCACCATTTCTCCAAGTTAGTCTGGCCCGGAATGTACATAGCAAGACTATTTTTGATATGGTAAATTGGGTTATATGCAGTTGAGGGCTTCTCCATAAGGGGAATAACCCAATGCTTTAGGTTCAATAACTTTTTTCTCGCCCCCGCTAATTGCCACTTCAAACCGAGATGCTTAAAGTGTGGCAAAGATCATTTGACTCACGATTGTGAAATAAAAAATCGCCAAGAAAACCCATTTTGCAGCAACTGTGAAACATACGGTCTTCCTCATGTTATACTAAATGCCCAAATTTTCCGAAACCCAAGAAAGGTTTCCCCTTACCCGAAGTAAATAAAAATAAATATAACTTCTAATAGCAATAACGTTAGATAAGGGTTATCCTTCGCTAGCTCACCAGTGGGAAAAACCCATCCCAAATCAAAACGTCACAAACAGAGATAATAAATATGAAAACTTCCGAGGATTCCTTGCCAAAGACAACAATGTTTCCAATCTTACGCAAGTTCTCGAACAATTTTCAATCATTTCAGTCCTTTAAACTTTTATTTCCTCTAGTGCAATTCCTTCCCTAAGCTTACTTCCAAATTCCACCAGCCAACCAATGAAGAGAAAGAACTTCCTTGACAAAGGCACTCCATTGGCCCGCTCTCTCCGAAGCCACGCTTCTAGTCTCCCAGCCAAGTTTTCAACACATCGATTCTCATTACCAGATAGAGGGCTGAGGATTGCTGGTGCAATCCATATACCTCATTCTCCAAAAACATCTATTTTCTAAGAGCTTGTTGAAGACATTTAAGTACTAAATAAATAAATAATAAACTATTACTAATTGTTAGTGGAGTTAAGCCCCAACTCTTCCTTTCAAAATAATAATGTATCCCAAAGTCATGCCCACGAACAAAACAATAGTTTTCAAAGCATCCAAGGATTCGATCAGAACCCGGAAGACAGTATCTCTAATTTTCTTCAAGTTTTCGAACTTTACAATGTAATTTCTAGTTTCTACTGCGAACATTTTACAGTTACTACCTAAACTAAATTCAGTTGAATCAGATAAGTAAAAGTCCTCTTGGCTAGTTAAATCCATGTGAATTGATTAGTAAATTTTCTTTTACTTTCCAAAAATTACCCTTATATTCTTTTAATTCCATTTCCTCCTTTAATTTTAAACTCCCTTTATTTCTTTAAATCTGAATTGGGCAGTCATCACGAATAGTTCACTCTCAACATCTAATCAAAACGCTCCATTCAAGAACCGAGGTGTTTCTTCCTGAAGCCACGCCTCAACCTAACCATCCGAATCAATAACACAATGCCAACTCTCAGTTCCAGATAGAGGATTGAGGGCTGCTGACGCTGCACAGTTGCCCTGCGAAAATATCAGAGTCAAGTCAAGACTAATAACAAATATGAATGATTTGTGTGTGAAGCTAGTCACATCTAAAATAATGTTCTTTATATCAAAATATCGTTAAAAGATAGCTTAGAAATTGGAGATTAGCAAATCAATATTATAAAATATTTTTGTTTATATTTGTTAATCAGAAGAAGCAACAAGAATTATTTGCATAATTTCAGGAGCTTCCATTTTCTTTTTATTTCCAGCAATTTGAATAACGTTATAAAATCTTTTTTTTTTTTCCTCTTTCATACAGTAATATGAATACGAAATATATTCAGTAGCAAAATAGAGGAATCAGTAATAATGAAATAAAGACTATCTTTCTAGCGCATGTGATTATTTACGCTAGAAATTTATGAAAGCAAAGAGAGAGAGAGCCTAGTTCGACTCAGAATCATTTATTTACTCTTCTTTTGCTGTGAGATGGAGATTTCTACAACATACGCTAAAAAGCAGAAGATGAAAGAAATCAAATACTAAAATAAACTATTCTTTGTTATGTTTTTCCAAGGAGAGAGTTTTCTGTCCGGAAAAAAGCTCATTTAATTTGATTCCATATTCTTCTGCGATACTTCTTTGAAAGGAAACTACAAAAAAACAGCAGAAATAATAATAAAAAAAGTAGTAAAGGACATGCATATCGGAATAATGTTTGCCGGAGAGAATATTTCGACTAAATTTATCGGAAGCATTCATTCTAACATAACGCGCTAACAGAGCAGAAGTTGACCTGCAAACAAAGAGTAGAAAAGGGGAAATAAATTAATGCCTACTGGAGAGTGATAAAAAATATTGAAGAAACTTTTCTTTGCTCAAAATATGTTGTTGATCGAGCAGAAAATTGAATGAAAAATCACTTTGATCATGATGCACTCATTTCATTGCATATTGTCATGAGTTTTGTCAGCAGAAAAAGTGAACGTTTTTATTTTGATAGTGGATAGATAGATATAGTGATAAAACACTCAACATATCGTGAAATAAATGTGTCTCCAAACTCTCCTTAACATTCAGTGATCAGAGTTTTCTACTTTTGTAAGCCAATTGCGTTGCTTTCATATACTGTAGAGTCGAATAATAGTATTTAAAAATTTTGAATTTTAAAGTGATGATAAAAATATGTATTCAAAATTAATTATCACAATACCTGATTTAAATATTATTTTCATCTATTATCTTATTAGGGGAATATATGCCAATATACTTAAAAAAAATATTGATATCTGAGACTTCGCATTAAGCTTTAGGTTGTATTCTGAAGCATTTTTTTCTGTTCTTGCTTCTTAGTTATTAAAAGAACAGACTTGAATTTCTAAAATGGAATATATTTATCTTTTATGCCTCCATCAACCACACCACGGAAGCTGACTACCGCAATATCCGTTATAAGTATATTTCCACTAAACAAAACAAATATGCGTGTCCAAATTTCAAGTTTTTAGGTGTAATAGCTTGAAAACGGAATTTTAATCTATAACACCCGCAACTACCTAATAACCGATTTTCTCAAAACTGCTTCACAAACCCTATTCCTTTGAACATTATCAAAGCTCCCGAAAAATTTTGGAACCATGAGATCAGCGGAGTGGATTTGAATAGGTTCGAAAGAAATATGTAAGAATTCACATTTATATATAAGATATGTATAGGGCAGTGTTTCTCAAACTAGGCGCCCTGGGGGCTATACTAAAGGGGGCGCGAGTATTTGAAAAGTCGAAAACCAAAGTATTTAAAAATTATTAATTTACTGAAAAACGAACAAATACATCTGACATAATAAAAAGATAAAATACCATTACATTCGATATAATACACTTAGAAATGTATAGATACACAATGTGTTTCATAATTAATTTAACAGTACTAAGTTAAGAACAAGTTTAATAATTACCAGTGGCCTTGGGTCGCGAATACTGAAAGTTTGAGAAGTACTGCTATAGGGCATTGAACTCGGTACTAAATTGGTTTTGAAAAAACATAGATGAGCATCAGAAGTATGGAAAAATCTAACAATTTTTGCAGCTAACTGAAAATTTTTATTTTAACAAAGTTGTTAGAGATTATTTACGAAATTGGCTATAAAGGTGTTACTTCAGATACCAATAAATTAATCACGATCAATTTTCACATGTCTGTTTTTACAAAAGTCAACTTTATTTTCAAAAAATATAGCATCAACGATACGTTTTCTCATGTAATTTCTCTATTGCATTAAAGTAAAACTATGTAATACAAAAATCAAGCAATGTTTTATCAATCCAATTATACATTATAATATCGAGAATAAGTAAGGTACAGATTTACAGATGATGAAATGTATTGTAATATATGGAAGATATGAAATGTAATGTGCGCAACCATTAAAATTTTATAAATTAATGTATTAATGTGTAAATAGTAGAGCAGACCTTCCAATATCTAATTATGTTTCTGTAGGTATAAAAATGGATTTGTCTCCCTAAAATTGTTACCTCAAACAAATACATTTGACGCAGTTAACATCGCGAATTTAAATTCATAACACTATTGATCATCCTTATAACCCAGAAGTTGTGGATTTTTAATTCCTATCATGTACAATTTTTGCTTCCTCTCTTAAATTACTATGCAAACCTCATTAGAATACAAATATGTTATAGGTGCATCATATAATTTTAATAATCAATTTAGCATGTAACTGAAATTATATGCATTTGAAAAACAGTAAATGTTAGAAGTGTAACAGAAGTGTTTTAGAATAAAACAAAAAAAAAAAAAAATATATATATAATTAAAAATCAATTCCTACTTGGTAAAAAGAAAAATTTTTATTTTAGTTATTTTTTATTAAATAATTACAATTAATATAAATATGTGGATAAATATGACAGAATTACAGGCAAATATATAGAAAGCGATTTTTCTTGCAATTTTCCATTTTCATTTCTATATATGGTGTTGAACATTTTTTTTGTTACTATTTATTCATTTATTAAATTTAGTTATTTTAATAAAATAGTGTAGTATAAAAGAAATCACATTCTCAGGTATTAAGCCGGCCCAGGTGGGATTCGAACCAAAGACCGTTGGATTAGAGTCGAACGCACTGTCCACTACACTACAGGACATAACGAACAATTTTTCCTTTCTATATAGGCTGTTGGGCTATTATTTTTGCTTGTGACTATTTTTTTCATTTTTTAATTTAATTAATGAATTAATATTTAAAAACTGTATTTAAATCAATGTCACCACTACAAGTTTCAAACATTGTATTTGAACTTGTGTGGTTGAAAAAAATATATATTTTATTAACGATTAAAAATTTGAAAATATATATTAGGTTGGGGAAAAAGAAATCAATTATTTTTGCATAGAATTCAAGACTTTATTTAACAAGTTTCAGATTGTCAAATATGCACCTTTTTGTTGCATAATTTGTCGCCATTTTTAAGACAGCTTTTTAATTCCTCTCTCATAGAAGTCTTGATCCTTATAGGCGAAAAACGCTAGTGATCAAATTTCACAATCTTCTCTTGATCCCAATTTCTTATCACTCAGGAAGTTTTGCAATGCGAGAAAAGGTAGTAATCGCTTGGTGCTAGGTCCGGAATATATGGTGGATGCATTAAAACTTCCTAGCAGAACTCCCAGAGTTTCTGGTGAGTCACTACAGACGTGTGTGGCCTGGCGTTGTCTTGATGGAACACAATACCTCTTCTGTTGGCCATTTCTGGTCAATCACAAACTTCAAACGGTTCAGTTCTTAACAGTAGAGATCTGAATTTAGTGTTTGGCCATACGGAAGCAACTCATAATAAATTATTCCTTTCCAGTCCCACCAAATACGCAGTATAACATTCCTGGCCTTTAGTCCTGGTTTGGCCGCCGTTTGAGCTGCTTCATCGCACTTTGACCACGATCGTTTCCGCACACTATTGTAGTATGCGACTCGTTTCTCATCTCCAGTCACACTCCGCTTACGAAATCAATCGATATCATTCCATTTGGCCAAGGTTTCGCAGATGGAAATTCGATCCATCATGTTTTTTGGTGTTAATTGGTATGGTACCCAAACATGGAGTTTCTTTTTGAATCCAACTTTGCGCAAATGGCTTAAAACTGTTTTATGGTCAATATTTAGCTCCTGGGCGATGCTACGACTACTAACATGCCGGCCAACTTTGATTATTTCTGTGATTTTATCGATAATTTCGACGACAGGCCTACCTGAGTGAGATGTATCTTTAACATTAAAAATGCCTGAACGGAGTCGACAAAACCAAAATTGCACGTAATTAGCTGTTACAATATCGGCACCATAAAAACAAATTCACAATTTCAGCCACCTGGCTTGCATTTCCGCCTTTATCAAAGAAAAACTGTAAAATGTATCGAATTTCCTCTTTGTTGACTTCCATTTTTTTAACACCCTGTAACTCACATCTGAATGAGCCAAACAAAAAAAGCAAAATAATTTATTTAGTGTGAAATGTCACCTTGACAACGAGCACAAATTTGAAATTGTTTGATGGATACTTCACGGTATATCCACACTATAGCTATCTACCGAAAAAATATATAATGGATTTCTTTTTCCCCAACCTAATATATATAAAGTAAAATCCGGCTTAATAATGCGCACCTATACTTTCAAAATGCAATTTTTAGTTTTTATTTATATTAGCTTATAATTCGCACTCCGTTTTTACGAAGGAACCTGACATGTACCAGCGCAATTCTCTTATGTTTTGAAGTCATTTATTCGAGGTATTATTCCAAGCTTTAGAAAAAAAATAGTGTACTTTTAGAATTGCAACCCTTTAAGTTCATAAAAAATGTCATTTCTTTTAAATAAACGGTATTTTTCGATCTATGTTAAATCTTAGTTTTTTTTCTATGCTTATCTTTCTTTTTTTTAAAAAAAAGCTCTTATTTTTATTTTCGGCGTATAACGCGCACCCGTAAATTTCGATCGTACTTTTTGTGTTAAAAGTGCGTGCTATACACCGGATTTTACGGTATATATAAGTAAATATATATAGAGAGAGAGTGTGTGAACTAATAGTAGGAATGAGCTTCCAGTTGACTGTCAAAATTCTCAGGACTTTTTTCCCACCAAAATCAGAAGACTACTATCCCCAGACTGTGACGTCATTCGCCTGCATTACCCTACCAGACAATCTGATCACTTAAACTGACTCTGTGAACGTTGTTTTTCCCTCTCAGGTTTTACACTTGTCAGCGCCAAAATACTTATCAGATAGGGGATGGAGGATCTATTGTAGATCCATATCCCTGTGACGTGAAGAAACGTGAAAATAGTAGGAATTTAAAAAAAAAACTAATGATTTTACTTGGATGTTTTTGCAGGGCAACTATGTTGCCCCAGCATTCAAAGAGAACTAATATACCCCAGAAAGTACTTTGAATATCTGCAAAATACTTACTTATATAAAAACGCTTAGTAAATTATTGAAGTCCTACGTGCTTTTAATGTTAAAGGGCATTCAAAATGATTAATTTAGCAAGTTGTATTAAATTTGTTCTTGTTTATGATTTCACAAATAGAAAAAAAATTATATTGCTACAGTTTATTTTAGAAATAACTTTATTTGTCTCTGTGCTCAAGTTATGATAATATTTCGAAAAAAAAAAATTGTATCTAAATTTGAATTTTTTTTGTTCTCGTTCCGAAATTTGTATAATATATAATACAAAGGATAATTAACTGCTTTGGCTTAATTGGATTATATTACCAAGATTTTTCAAAAGAAATGAGCGTATATCTTTGTATACTTTCAAAGTCAAATTAATAATGCAAAATTTTGCAACTATACATATATTTCTAGATGTAGTAATATGCCATTTCATTTTAAGAGCTGCTTTTATTGTACAAGTTAGGTAATTATGTGTTTATTTAAAAACAATGTGTGTAGTTTTAAGTCCTTATTGTGTGTGTGTGTACTAAAGCGCTATTTTTTAAAACGTATTCACATGCAGTACTTCTTTTAAATTATTACATTCATTAGAAGCTATTTGTTAAAATATAAAGTATATATATACTTAATGTTCATTTGGTGATCTGAATGTGAAATTTAGTTCTCTTAATGTTTGAAATGTTTTTTGAATCTAACTTCAAAAGGAATCTAGAATTAAATCTAAGATTCGTTTTCTTCGAATTCACTATTAATCAGAAAACTTCACTAAAGCAATTTTATCTATTTCATTTGTAAAAAAGAGAATATGTATAGTTTTGAAATAATTTATTGTAACTTAGGTAAGTCATTTTTCAATTGTGCATTTTTGAGTGCAAAACTTTCCTCAACAATCGTGTATAAAATTGTTTATATATACTGTTTGTGTGATTGATAGAGTTTAATTTTAAATAAATTTTGTTTAGTTTTATGTTCTCTTTATGTTATCACATATCTTTTTTTTATATAAAGAGTACAGATTTTACTTCTTGAATTTCAAATTAATTTATTAGGATTTGCGAAATATATCAATCAAAAATCTTCTTTTTTTAAATTTTAGATGAAAATCTAAACCCCATGTGCATGTAATATTACAAATGCTCAAAATGTATAACTGATGATAAAATTATTGACTTAAAAAATATCACTAAATAAATGAAAATTATGTACGTTACCCTTTTTTTTTCTATAGGAAAATTTTTTTGTTCTTTTAAAATTCCAAGAAAAATAAGTAGCGGAAGAAGAATTATAAATTAGTTACATCAAAAATGTTAAGATCGTGAGCAAGAGCTTTCAAGATAATAATCTTTTGTTGAATAGTGGCATTGCCATGCACATTCTTGAAAGTACAGGCATTGTATTTCAACATAGAAGATTTTTATGCCTACTACGTTAGTAAAACAACGTAGCAGAAAGCGTAGTAATGTAATTCGCTGCTAGGTGAGAGCTGCCGCATTATAATTTACCAGTTCATTCATTCATTTGCCGAACAGTTAACTTCTTACTTGTGGGATGCGAATGCATTTAGGGCAACTCCAAACGCACTAAATTTTGAACACTCAAAGGAAATTGTGCAAGTGAAAAATCTGTATTTCTGTCCCGTAAGGTATTACTTTATAATTTATAATCACGAATGTAAAAGAAAATTGTTCTTAGCAAATATTTAGCAATGGTTATTTTAATGAGAATAGATACGAATTTTCAGGAACTGACTCACAACACAAGAAAAATTTTTCGGTGAAGCATTATTCAAAAATGTTATATTCTTTGTAATTAATATTTACGTACTTGTCGTATTTCTGTAAAGGGAGGAAGATATTAACCGTCATGAATGTACAAGTATTCCTACTGGTAGCATGAGAAATTTCTTATGTTTCATAGAATTCGGAGATCTGTTTTTTTTCTTAAGGAAAAGATGAGTTATGATTAATTTACACTGCTGGCCACCATAAATGCAACACCAAGAAAGACAAGAGATAGCAAAACAAAATTTATTTTGTAGATAACATGTAGACCAAGTATCAAATGATTAAATTTATAATCTTCTGTGAAGCGTGGTTCCTGCCAGAATCAGTAGCCAGAATAGCCGCCATTGTTGGAGATCACCGCTGCCACACGCCTCGACATTGTTTCAAAAAGACTTTGGATGTGGACTTTTGGACAAGTAGCTTCCACACGTTTCCAAAGTTGACCTGGTGTGGCAGCTGGGGGTGTAATCATAGTCAATCGTTGAGCAACCATGGACCACATGTTTCCTATCGGTGAAAGATCCGGAGAGCGAGCCAGCCAGGGACGCAATTCAATCTGGTGATTGAAGAAGAACCTTTGGACAATGCGTGCCACGCGTGGTCACGCATTATCCTGTTGAAATACGGCTGATCGCTGTTTTCTACGAGATGTAACTGATCGTTTTTTGAAAAAAACACAATTGCCGAACTTGAAATCGTCGAAATCTCCAAGCCTTAAATAGCGCTTTGAGGTTGCCCCACGGGCGCGCATGAAGTGTGTCTGCGCTGAAATTCTAATTATTTGCATATCTCACCTCCGCTAATGCATGTTGTAAATTTCATGTTATTTGCATGCTTCCTTCAAGGTGTTGCATTTGCGGTGGCCAGCAGTGTATATGCCACTTCATTTTTCATTTTATCATTTTTTGTCAAAAAATCTAGTCTGCAAAACTAATTCTGATGATTCCGATCTCGGAATTGATTGACTATTAACGTCGCACAGTTTAGTCACACGAGGGCTTTTGGCGACGTACCACGTAATTTAGTCAAGTGACGTGGACGAAACCTGAGCTGGCACCCCCCTCAAATCTACCACACCAACGGGAGGACGTTTGAGCCTCGATAGTTTTAAAGAGCATCATTCCCCTACAAGGCGGGTCTTTAGTGGTACTGGGCTCGAACTCATGACATGCCTGCCATAATCCGATGCCTTGACCACTGGGCTACCGTGATTCTTACCGTACGGTGAAATAGGAGTTGAAGCCGTAACTAATCACAAATATACATCTAAGGTGTTTAATTGATCAATTCGACTAAGTTAAAAGAGAAGAGATATAGGAAGATCAACTCCATCATGAAATATTTTAAAGAATCAAACTTATCTCGCATAACTGCAATGTATACAAACCGCTGAAACAAAAACAACCTCAGATCCTCAGAGAAAATTTGGAAGATATTTCTTGAAAATAGATAGCTAAAAGGAATTATATAGGTGGTACGACAGTGTTATTACTATTATTATCTAGCTACACTTCAAATCCCAACACATTTGTGTATCAAATTTTCTCTGAAAAATGATGACAGTTAAAAACTTTCAATAACAGTAAATAAACAATTTGAATTTTATCTTAACACTATATATATATAGAACGTCCGTTTTTGTTAATTTGACACCCGAGCCTGTTGACTTTGTTCATTTTTTCGCATTTTTGCAAGGAATTGGATAATTTTTCGTGACTTTCATTTCCTCTGGTGGTCACGCAAAAATGTTTGTGGTTCTAGATTAATTAGGAGTGATTTTCCAACTAAATATACCTAGAACGTCCGATGGTGTCATTTCGACACCAAGGCAATTTATCATTATAAACAGCTGTCGTTTAACATAGTCCACTACGTAGATACCATTTGTAAAATAAATTTTCCAAAATTCTATTGCACAATTTTTGAACTTGAATATAGTGTTATTGAGTTCACAGTGGAAATGAATCAATTATACTAAAATTGTTGCGTCTAAGTGTTTCGTATTTGCTTATCAGCTCATAAGAAAAATTTCATTCGATTTTCGAACTTGGTGCAGTGCAGACACAATGAAACGATGGCTCA
This sequence comes from Trichonephila inaurata madagascariensis, assembly GCA_019973955.1. Lineage (NCBI taxonomy): Eukaryota > Metazoa > Arthropoda > Arachnida > Araneae > Nephilidae > Trichonephila > Trichonephila inaurata. The sequence goes on along the minus strand of BMAV01009818.1, from coordinate 7,381 downwards.
TCGAACAGATCCATTTCCTGATGAAATTGCTAACTTGTTGCGAGAGCTTTCTGAGAATGATAGAGAATGAATTGTCTCTAATTTAAGTTCCTATGAAGAAATAAGATTGAATGAAAGTTACTGTGAAAAATCTGAAGAAAGTGCTGATGTAATTGATAATATCCCAGTAAATCCTGATATATAAGTCGTTAGGGTTGGCACAAAATGGAACCACATAATAGGAATGTTCCTGGCAGATTTGCGACTCAAAATTTTTTGCGATAAAACAGTGGTTCAACAAACTTTGCAAAACATAATTTGAACGTCAGTTTTTTTACGAAGTAAAGGGTCATAATATGTGATAATTACATGAAATATTATTAAAGTCTTAAAACTAAACCCTATTGAACAGTAGTCCTGCAATTATTTAGTTAAAATAATTTCTTTACATATTTTATATCACTGTGTCAAAATGACATCGGTGGACATTTAAAGGTATTTGAAATCCCGAACGTTCTAGTGTTAATAAGAAAAACATTGAGAGGTAACCCGTTAAAATTTAATTACTCTATTTACAAACGAAAATCCAGTAAATTCGTTTTCCCTAATCGGCAAATCATCTGTCAGTTGACGCAAGAGGGAGAACTTAGCCCATGACAACAATTACTTCAACGGAAATTCCCCTTTCCGCCTGCTTGAATCTGTGATCTCTCTTATCTTTTCCTAAAGTCCTCTTTTGCAAATGTTCAGAAACGGGAAAGAAAAAGAAGAGAGACGAAATAAAAAGAAAGTATAAATTAAAGATTCCTCCTGTCCGTGTGTGCCAAAAGCCTATCTCGGGAAGACCAGATTCGAGGACTGGCTTCAATGACGTAATCTTTTATATCTTTAATGGAAGCAGCGGCAGCTGACGACCAATTAATGATCTTTCATTTCGAAGCTCTTCCCAATCGGCACCTAACTCTCCCTAATGGAAAACAGTACTTTTCGCCCCTTCTTTGGAAAAGCAATCCGCAATTAGTGTCCTACTCGCTTTTTTACGCTGCATCTAACGAGGAAATGATCCAAGATATTTATCTTCCCACATCCCTAGACTACAGATCTCCATAACACCATTTATCTGGATCTGTTTTTGGAATTTTTTTTTCAATGATTAAGTAGATTACCAATGAAAATTCAGTACGGATCCAAGAAAAGTTCAGTTTTCTCAATTCTTTTTCCCACCGTAGTTTTCGTAAATTGACCCCAAGCATTACCTATTTTATAAATTATTCGTTATGTAATATCTGATGTGTAATTGAATAATATGAGGGTTTCAGTGAAAACTGTCTCTAATATAGTACTTTAGATGTAATTATACATGTGCTTAATATTTGAAATGGCCACTGAATGTTAAATGAAGCTAAATTCTGTATATTCAAATACTTCTGTTAATTACATGCATTATAAGTCATTAAATCTCTATTGCATATTAAATTAACGAATTACTTTAAATGTACTTCATGTAATTAGTAAAATTCCATTTTGCAATGTTTCATTTGGTAAACAAAATATGTATTTATGGCTTATATTTAATGTAATTTAAAGCTATTAATTTTTAATATATTATTAAGGTTACATTACAATATTTGTGTAAAATATATATGTATAATATTTTCAGACTACAATTTTGCACAACATCATCTCTTATGATGTATATATTTAGCGCTACAGTCGGGTAAATTATTGATAAAATAGGGTACAATGTTGAGTTATTGAGAATTACTAAATACATACGATGAAATGAAGCAATTTATTCATTAATTAATAATTTACGGTTGCCACTTTGCCCATAGATACTCTTTAAATGCCTTCTTTCATCAAAAGGAAACTTAAATTTCACAAACATGTTATAATATTCTTAAACTTCTTGCAGTTTGTATTGAGATTAAGTAAAACTCGTACAAAAATTAAGCAATGATTTATCAATTTAAATGATGTATTAAAATAAGTAATATAAAATCACGAATTCAAGAAATAACGGGAATAAAATCAAATTTTGAAGAATTTTACGACTTTTGTTTGGTTTCCTATTTATCTCAAGAGCTTTATTTTTTATATTATTCTCAACATATTCTTAGGACAAACAATTTTTCTACTTAAAATTCTTGTGTGCATGATGCAACAGACTTAGCTTTATTGGTTAAAACTTTTTTTAAGTTTTGACTTCTCGAAAATAGTGACTTTATATGGGAAAAAAATTGTAAAGGGCTTCTATGTGCAATCAAAGCAAGAGAAATAAATTATATAGTTTGATATACGAAATACATTGATTTACATTTAATAAGCTCATAAATAATTTTTTTAAATCTTTATTGGAAAGAATTTGGTGGCTAAGATACTCGTTTACGGAACAGAAGGTACTGCGTTCTGTTCTCCTTCATTGGTGACCCTGGCTGTACTAAGGAACCACATCCTTCACGCAGCAGTTGTGGCGCCGTTTATCCACCACAAATGCAACCAAGCCGTCAGACTATGACGCAACGCACAAGCCGTCACACACGATGACGCAACACACAAGCCGTCACGCACGAATGAAGCAACCAACAAGCCATCGCACTCAAAAATGATGCAACTGCTCACAAGATCGCCACAAATATGGCATCGTTCATTCGCCTTTTCACCAATCACTGGCAGAGGAGTGTGTGGCTATATAAGCCAGTAATAGTCTCCATGCTAAGTTACGATTTTAGCATGGTGGCTAAAGCACTCAGTTTCGGCTCGGTAGGTACTGATCAGAAATATTAATGCGAATGGGTCTGTAATTAAATAAAAATGCGAGTTTTATAAGGCATAAACATTTATGCGAACGCTTTGTGCACTGGTTTCCTTGCAACAGTTGTACAAGTGTGGGCGTGCGGAGGGAGTGGCGATCACAGCACCAACAGAATTGTTTCTAATCCTTGATAATTATTCAAGCTGAAGCTAAGTAAATATGATTCGGACCAAATAATGCAGAGAATTCTAACGCACATGCGTAAATTTTCTCTATTGGAAAGAATGTAATTCAACTGGTAGATAGCCAGTAAATGTGAGAAAGTGTGATACTGAAGAAATTCCGTAATTGCTAAAATGACGGAAAAATTTGAACAATGCAGTGTATGCAAAGCTTGGCTTGGCGCAACCCAAGAACCAAAAAGTAATGAAAAACCATTTGACGAAAGAAAACCAAATAAGATGGACCAGATATCATGTTGTAGAAAATAACATACAAAATTACTGACCATCTGCACATATTCTCAAAACCAGCAATCCAGTGTTACTTTCGAAGTGACAGAATAATTATATAAGTCGCAGGAAAATGACGAAATTAGGAATTTCATCAAAACCGTAGGGGAGATGATCACTGGACGGTAGATGTTAAAATAACGTCTCTTCAAGATCATTTCCCTGATAAAAGTAAGGGATTTGAACAAATCTCTGATCTCTTTCAGGGAAATGATGAAATAGTATTGCCAAGTGTTTATTTAATAACTATGGTGCATTATATTAAACGTATAAGTAAGTATAATACAGCAATAGTCAATGAAATACAACTATTTATTCGAAACTAATTAGAAAATAATTAGAAAATTCGGCTGGTATTTTTTGACGTATAACATCTTTCCTCTCAGTTGCTTACTCACGAAAATATAAATCCCAATGTTAATTCTATGGTGCCATTTTGTTAAAGATATGGGGTTGATATTTAAAGGATCGATAGTGCTACCTATTTGGTTAGGAAGTACAAGAACTCGACCCCCAGGTGTCTTCCCCCATCCCCCGGACAGCATTTTACCAAAGCAAATTCTGACTAGTTCATTTCATCATTTCATTGAAACAGTTTAGAGATTTGATTAAATCACTTACTTTCATCGGGGAAATGACCTTGAAGAGACACGTTATTTTAGCATATCCCTTCAATTGATCACATCCCTTCGGGATCTGATCAAATTCCTAATCTCGTCATTTCCTTGCCTTATATACACAGCTCAAGAGTACTAATTTGAAGAAGATTAGTGTTTGATTGTTTTATCCGAAAAAGAGTGTTTTTTACGCGAGTTACAGTATATATATATAAGATATCGTTTAAAATTATCTAAATATACATTACATTATTCAATATTCAATTAAATTATTCAAAAGTATCATATTTTACTTTACTGAAATAAATTTATATCATCAAAATAAATATTTCACTTCACGTTCAAACTGCAGAGCTCTACATTTCAGATAAAAGAAAATAAAAAAGTATTGTTAATTTAACTCTACGAAGCTTCTAAGTAAACTAGATTTGAACTCCCAAACTATTTTTCGAGCACTCATTGTGTTTCCTTCAGTACTATTCTGCACTTATGTCATAATTGTTTGTTGGTGCTTCTGTGGAACAGGACTACAGCACAAACTTCTCAATTTTCGATTTCCATATTTAACAAATGGCAATATGACTATTTAACAGTTTTTTTTGTTTATTAATTTATTTTTAAGGATAAAAAATATTATTTTTACATGAAGTGTTAGAGTAGTCCTTTGTAGTACTAAATACATTACCATTTAATTTTTCAAACAGAAAAACAAAGGATAATTTTATTTTTTCAGAACATTAACAAATTGTCATCTTGCCTCAGTACTGGGGCAAGATAACTTTGGCCTTGGGGCAAGATGACAGCACTGAAAAAGGTTGAATAGATTTTATTTTTTTGAATATGCTATAGGGTTTAACAAATGATAACTGAGTTTTTACATCTTACAAAGTATCAACCTAAGCGTAATGCATTATAACGTAATGTTGAAGTGTTTAGTTGTGCAGCTAACAATAGTCCCAAATAAAAATGGCATTTTCAGAATTGGAACTTTCCTCATGCCACCACTCTTAGCATTTACAGCAATGGATTTATTCTTCTGTTGGAGGGTCACAATATTTCTCTTCACAAGCAGGACATTTAATAACAGCATCCTTTGAAATTGACGCAACTGGACTGTTTGGCCTGTATTTTATAGACTTAGACCTACAGGAACTTAGCTTGAGTTTTTTTTTCCCTTTTTAGCTTCACGAGCTTCTCTTATTTGCTTTCTCAAAGCGTCCTGTTCTCCTTTCTGCTTTTCCCTTTGTTCTAACATTTCTTTGATGGGTGTGCTTTTCAGAATGCTTGAGCTCACTTTTTGATTTTTCTTTTTTTCTCACATTGTGTTGCTTTAGGCAATGGTTTGAAATAAAAAACACTAACAGGAAACTTTGTTTTATCGGAATCAGTATTTGTAAGTTTTGTGGTTCTTCTGGAGGGTTTATATGTAGGTTTTCTACTACCAGGGTCTGAGGATTAGCTTCATTGTTCTTAGTTGCATCGCCAACAACATCATGATCAGTAGTTTTTTCAATAGAAAAGTCATGTTCGCTTAACACAAGAGGATTATGAGGCTCGATCCCACGTTCTTTAAACCCTTTCACGGCATTTCCAACTGGTTTCTCTTTCAGGGGCTACGGTAGGGGAGGGGCTTAGTGGATGGCAAAAATGTCTTCCTCTGGTCGCCCCCTTTCGAACAACACATTCCACGATCCAATGCACTCCTTAGCCTCGGAAGAGATAGAACCACTAAGTCGAGTGGGCTAAAACACAGACAGAAGCATTTACAGGATTTAATAGAAAAGATAACATAGTTAGTTTAATAAAATCCGAAACACGGGGCAAGATGATAAGCTCGTCATCTTGCCCCAGACTGCCAGGTTAAAAATATTCGTTTCCATTTCCATAAAGAAAGTCGATTAATTGACATTTCCTCGTGGTAATAAGTAGTATTTAAACTAAGTTACTCATAAATATTAAAGAAATATTATATATCTTAACTGTATCTGTAGCAGAGTTTATTTACACATGCCGAATAAGTTATATTATGGCAGCGGTAAGCAATCGAAACTCCACAGCTAACACCAAAATGGTCATTTCAGCTTCACTATACTATTTTTTAACGAACGGCCAATAGGAGGACCAGTAGTGTTCAGTTGATCCTACCACCAAGCGGAAAACGGAAAAATTAAAAAATTCGTTATCTTGCCCCACCTTTCACCTTGCCCCGGTCTCCCCTACGCATTATCGCAATCTATTGGCTACATTATAGGAAACGAAGCACATGGTTGCCAATTCAGCGCGTACAACAAATAGGAAATCGGGTTGCCTACTTGTCGAGTTATTACTAGAGTTGACTACTGTTGCTATAATATGTAAGTACCAACAAATGTAGCATTTCATCGGTTATTATTGTTTGTAGTCTCATTTTTTTAAACTAAACTAAAAAACAAGGGTTTTGAACACGGTTCTCATAGTTTGTAGCAGCTTTCAAGTGATGAGGATGACACCTGACAAAACATTATTCAAACTTCCGACCCACGCGAATATGAAGGCTCTTATTCTCAATAGAGTTGACATGCATGAGCCCCTATTCGCTCTCACGGCTCTAATGATACCACTTGGCTACCCTTCCCACTTTAGTCGAGTTGAATTAGAAGCTCTTTTAAATATTACTTTGCATAAAGTCGGGGGAAAATTAAGAGTAATATAAATTAAGGGGACATGGTACGATTTAAGCAACAAGTTTTTTAAATTTTAAAATTTAAAAAAATTTTCGGTTGCCTCCTATGTGTGTATACTAAGTAAAACATATTTTGTGCTCAACATTTCGTAAAAGGCTAGCCATTTAATTTTTTCATGAAAAAACTTAAAATTTGGGGAAATGAAAAACATTCTACAAAAAATTTACGTACATGCATGAAATTTGATTTACAAGTACGAAACACTATGTATAACAAAAGTTGGTATGGATTGCGATAACATAATTCGCCTTCGTAGAATACTTCTTTTTATAAATGCAGAAAAATTCCCGCAAAAAAGTTTTAAAATTTTGATTTCAATTTTTTTTAAAAAAAAAAGTATTGCTTTGATTCAAAAAAATTTATACAAAAATTTTTAACAAGTACTATTAGCAATTGGTAAAAAATTCAAATATTAGGCCCAAAAGAAAAAAAAAAACTTTAGCATTTTAAATGAAGACAAACTAATTTTTTTCTTTCGGAATAAGTGTTTAAAGTTTGATTTGCCATAGAATTTGAATAAAACGAACGTAAATGCTTTCAAATTTGCGTTGCTTGCTTAGAGCCAAATTTTTAGGGGCACAGGTATATAAAATAAAGCAAAAAAAAATTTGATTTATTGACCGAGGTCAATTGAACTTTTCCAAAGGGAACAAAACACACAAATGTAATTGCGTTTTGAGTTTATGTAGGTATTAGTATTATCCAAAACGCCAACATTCAATACGACAAATACGAAATCGGGGTTGCCAACTTGGCGAGTCATCTTGAACGTTTGAGATTGCTGCGAAAACTACC
>BMAV01009817.1:119711-166236 GCA_019973955.1 Trichonephila inaurata madagascariensis | reverse complement strand
CCTTTCTTTAGTTGTTTCTTTACTTCTAATTTTATAAGGTCCTTCAAATTTTTTTGTTTAAATTTAGCGCAGACTTTGTTAGTTGCTGAACTTAAAGGGTGTGTTTCAAAAGACAATCATTAACCTTAATTTTTATGTCTTTTCTTCGTCTATTATAATATCTTTCCCCCCTTTTCCTTTTTAAATTTTTTCGTACTTAGTCAAAGCTTCCTAAATATTTTTAATTTTTTTGTATTTTGAATTTTGAACTCTCCGAGATCATAACTAATTTTTGAAATGGTGTAATCAATTTTCGACCCAAAATAATTCAGAAATTGATTTTCCCTTGTTTCATTCACCGCCTTACGAATAGCATAAGCAAACTCACGTGGAATTGATCCCAAGTATCGTGTTGATCATTAACATAATTTGCAATCATTTGCACTATATCTCGATTAACTTTTTTCAGTCCGGGATTTGCTTGTGGTCGATATGCAAAAAAGTCTTCACATGCCTTATGCCTAATCTTTCACTTAAGTGCCCCAAAAATTTTCCCGGATATAAATTGGGGACCATTATCACTTATTAATTTTTTTGGGAGCTCCATAACGCGATATAAAGTTATAAAAAAAATATCCGCTATTATACGAGATGAGGCCTTTTTAAGGGGTTTAATTTCAGCCCATTTGCTGAAATGATCGGATATTACTAAAATAAGCGATTACGTCTTATTCTCGATATGGGATACGGACTAACAAATCTAACGTCACTATCTCATTTGGATAATTTGATATAATTGGATTTAATCGACCAGCTGGTAACGCGTTTTTATAGTTATTAACTTGGCACATATGGCATGTAGAGACATATTGATCAATGAATTTTCTCATGTACGGGAAATAACAAACCTCCCGAATTTTATGATACGTTTTAAAACTTCCTAAGTGTCCAGCTATTGGTCTGTAGTGAAATTTTTCTCATTATTTCTTTCCCTTAAAGATTTTGGAATGTATACACGCATTTCACCTAATGACGTTGCGTGTTTCGCATAAAATAACAATCCTTCAATTAAACGGAAATCGTGGGACCAATTCTCACATATCGTTGCATTAACCGAGTTATCTTCCGGTTTTTCTAAATATCTATAGATATGACCTAATTCTGGGTCATTTTTCTGTTCTGTTATTAATTGTTCCCGCGAAGTAAGTACTAAATCCTTGATTATGGCACAATTAAATTTTTCTCCCACTATACTTTCCACGGGATTCCTTGAAAGTATGTCAGCCACTGCATTTTGAGTTCCCGGTCTATGTTCCATTCTATATTGAATTCTGCTAATTTGAGTGCCCATCTAATCATCCTACTCGACAAATTTTTCCCATGTGTTAGGCGTGTTAAGGCAGCGTGATCCGTTATTACTTTAATGGGCAATATTCCTAAATATGTTCTGAATTTGTTCAACGCCCATACTACTGCTAGACATTCTCTTTCGGTTTTACTGTATATTCCTCTCTGCGTTGTTCAGTGTACGTGACGCAAATACAACAGGTCTGTTTTGTTGATTAAGTACTGCTCTAAACCGATCGAACTGGCATCTGTAAATAACTCGAATGGCTCCTGAAAGTTTGGTAATTTTAAAACTGGCGCTTTTGTTACCGCCGCCTTGACCTTTCGAATGCCTTTTTGCTTCATTGGACCAGACAAATTTTTTAATTTTTCGTTTAAGATTATAAAGTGGTCACAAAGATCCGCATAATTTTTAAAATTTCGGAACCACTGGGACATACCCAAAAACTTGGACACCTCTTTTGAGTTACGGGGCGGTTTCATATCTAGTATAGCTCTAACCTTGTCTCATCCGTTTTAATTCCTCTTTTACTAATAATTAATCCTAAATACTTCAATTCATCGCACCCAAATTTGCATTTTTTCTTTATTTAATGTCAATCCTGCATCTTGCAACAACGAAAACTTCCCTTAAATGTTCAACATGGTGAGTGAATGATGGAGATAAAGATAATCAAATCGTCCATATAAACACTCACAAATTTCCCCTATCACCGGTTTTTAGGATTATGTCAATTGCCTTTTTGAAAATTGGGAGCTGCTCCTGATAAACCGAATGGCATCCGCTTGAAAGCATAAGTGCCATTTTTTACTACAAATGCGGTCTTAACAATATCACTGGGGTTTACTGCCATTTGAAAGTACCCACTTTTTAGATCAAGAGATGACATTATTGTTGTATATGGGATGTTCGTTATTAAATCATCTATTAACGGTAAAGGGTATCGCGGATACTTTGTGATCAAATTTTAAATTTTTTCTATAGTCTACTGCAAATCTATATGCTTCCGGATTATCCGGTGGTAACCCATTATTTTTCTTGCATAACACAACAGGTGACGCGTATGGGGATTGAATTGGAACAATCGTTTCCTCTTGTAACATTTTTGTATGTGAAAATAAATTATTGCTTGCTTTGTGCGGTCATACCTATATGGCCTTGAAGCTACTGGTGGGTTATCTCCCGTGTCAATTTCATGGTAAAAAAACATATAAGACCTGGTTTGTCTGAAAATAACCCTTTTAAAAATACTAAACAAATTTTGTAGTTTTGTTTTCTACCTCCCAATTTTGTCTTAGATAAATCTATCTCAACCTTTTTTCCCCTTTAATTGGTTCAACCACCTTATTTATTTGAGAATCTGGGAAATTTTCAACGATTTTTGATCAAAATCTAATACGATCCTTGACCCACTTATAAAATCAATACCGAGAATACATGGGTATTCTAAATCCGTCAACACATGAAATGACCAAGGCCTAACAAAATTTTCTGATGCGAATATTCAATTCTACAATCCCCATGTTTTGGCATTTCGCACCCTGTGCTTTTTTATTACCTGGGCTCGCGATTTTTAATTTTCTTATAAAAAATATTTTCTATATACTTCTTCCGATATAAATGATTTATCTGCTCCAGTGTCCCATAGCGCTTTCAAAAAGGTGTTATTTAATAAAATAGGAACGTGGGGAATTTCTACGGGTGATATACATATCGGAGAAAGCTTAATTGTTTCTCTTGATACTTTTTGAGGTTGATCTTTAACCTTCCCAAAATTTAATCGTCCCCTTTGCATCCCCATCGCCTCGACTGAAATTTTCACTCGAACCCCTATTTCTACGGTCCCTCTATTAAAATTATCATTTGCTCATTTCGAAATGAGTAACCCCTGTTGTTGAATCTCGATCACTATTCTGAAATCTATTCTCCCCGAACCCTCTGTTACTTTGACGGCTATTCGATAAAAATTATTTCTACCGTTATTTGGTCTACGTCCAATTTCAGAATTTCTCCAGTTTCTACCATTAGCATCAAAATTAGGCATCCTATGCGCGTTTTGACCTCGTCTTTCTATATTATCATTCTGTGAACCCCTTTTTAATTTGCAAGAATCCTCTTCCCAATTTGCAAGACTTCCAAAAGTTGTACCGTGTTCTGTGGATTGCGCACTTCCACATAATCCTGGATCTGTGGTTCGAGTCGAACTAAAATATGATCCACCAATTCTGTTGGAATTCCTAGTTCTAAATGTTTTTCTAATTTTAATAAATCATATACGAAATCAGTTTGGGGTTTCCCGATTTCTTCCCTGCTTGACGCATAAAATTTTGATTGTAATTCTTTCTTATTTTTGACCGCGGGAAAAGCGTTCGCTAATTCAGCGAGCGCGGAAATCCGTGGCTGTATTTTGCACTAACACCGATCAAATATCGAGGTACCAATCTTGAGCCCTTCCCTGAGATGACTTTTTAAGTAAGCACATGACAGATTACTTGGGATTTCAAGTAACTGTATTTGGTTCTCAAATTTACTCTAGGAACTCTAAAATGTTTTCCCGACCCTGAAAAGTACATTTCAGGTAGTACGTTACATCCTACTGCATTACCTAACCCAGAATTATAAACGTTCGGGCGCCATTGAGACATAACCATCCTGTGATGACTATGTCTATTAGGATCCGCGTAAGCTAGAGGTGTGGGATTATCTAAATGATGAGACATATTGGATTCTTAATACAACTTTTATTAAGAATAATTTATATTACTTAATTCTAATTGACAACTTTCTTAAAGTGAGAGTTAACACCCAATTAAACCTTATATTCAAGTCAGATCGCGCAACTAGATCACTTCTCTTAATTATAATAAATTAACTGATTAATCTAACTTCCTATACAAAATATTACCTTTTGTAGAGTCACCTTCCTTCAGCGATTGAGTAATACCTATAATGTAACTTTAGATGCGAAGATTCAGACTTCCTTATAATTTAATTTATATGAACGTATCCTTATTCCAGAGCTATAGGACATCTAACTCTTGATCCGAATGATTCCACACTAAGTTATCTCTAAACTTGCCGCTCCTTCTCATCAAAGCTTCTATCCTTGTAAAGTATATCTCATTTACATATTTGATCCGTTTTTCTTCTTGGTATTGGGTTGGAAAGGTTTTGCCATTAATCGTGGCCGTCAAAGAACTTAGGAGTTATGTTAGAAGAAGGACGCGAGAGACGTCACACCTTTAATGTCCAACGACGCATCAATCTATCTGATCCTGGCTGAAGTTGCGGTTCACTAGCGTGCAATGGTATGCACCTTGACTAAGGGCTCTCTGTACCTGATAACCTCTCTTGGCTGTCACTTTACTTCTCGAAATACTCTTCACACTTGAAACACGGACCATCATAACATTCCCCAAATGCCACACCGCTTACTCTAAACTTCTGTTATTTAAAGCTTCCTAATGTGCATCTTTCCTTCACGATTCACTTCTCGGGTTGGTTGGAAAAGAACTGTCATTTATTCTGGCCCCAAAGAACCCAAAAGGATATGTTAACGAAAAAAACGCGTGAGCCCGTCACACCTTCCTCCCACATATCTAGGAGGGCAAGAGAGAGGGACTAATCCCTCACAACTTTAGTTACCTTTTATTAAATATAAATATGCATATGACGGAATCACAATATTAAGTGGGAAAAAAAAATTGTTCTACTGAGCGTTGCAAAATTATTCAAATCACACAATGTGGTCGCTAATAAAAAATAAGTACTAAACTTAAAAGTATACAAAAACACGAAGCCAAGGGATAGAAGTATAAACTAAACTGAAATCTAATACTATAAATTAAAACTATATATATATATATATATATATATATATATATATATATATATATATATCCTTGCTAATAGTATAAATGCGAAAGTTTGTTTGGATGTTTGGTCGTCTTTCACTCAAAAACAACTCAATGGATATTAATAAAACTTTACAGTAATATATCTTATACATCAGGAATAACACATAAGCTATAATTTATAAAGATATTGTGTGAAGTGTCCAAAATATAACGATATTTGTCAAGTAAGTAGGAAAAATTTCTGCCATCTGCTAGCAATTCTTGCGTGCGCTGCAAAAAACCCCGCGGCAGCATATATCTATCTTTTATTTGTGAAGAAACCCTTTTTGTTTTGTTTACGCAAGGCGCTCACTTCTAATTTATTCCTGTGATCAATGTAATCCCTATTTTTTTTATTCTAGAATAAAACTAAATTTTGAAGGGAGAGGTTGTTTTAAATCTATCTTTATTTGTGTGAATAGCTACTATTGATTTTTTTCATGGGTAAGCCATTATCGCCAAAATAGTGTACCATAATACAATAAAAATTAATAATTTATTTCTATGCACTTTTTTTTTTATCATTTTATTATGCACATTTGGAAGTAATAAACTGATCCTTATACCAAAATAAATACTTTTATCGTTTCTGGTACTTAAAGTAGATAAACTTTGTCTTTCACACTACATCATTTGGACAAATTTGCATAATTTGTTTGTGGTTAGTAGTTAATTATAACGCTATAATTTTAAAAAATGCAATATCTGCCTATTCAATTAAGTTTAAAAATAATAATAACTACTGTACTGTATTTTTTGGAGTGAGTGAGTGAGTGAATATTAACGTCGCACTGTTCAGCTACACGAGGGCTTTTGGCGACGGACCACGTAATTTTGAACCATGGTCAAGTGACCTGAGTGGCACTCCCTCTCTCCTAACTACCCCCTCAGGGGCTCACCTTCTTTAGGTGAGTACGGGTGTCACACAATCCCGAGGTACCCTAGTGATCTTTTCCTTTTCCCAAGGGGTTTACTATCTTTGGTAAACACGGGTATCACAAACCCGGGATACACTAGTGATCCTTCTCTATTTTCGGCCCTCCTTCTTGCCATTCAAATTTTCCTTTTCTTCTTTTCACGTCGAGACCACAGACCAATGTTCTTTAAAATGTACATGATTAAATCGTTGTACTATTTATTATTAACATATTTTGGTTTACCTTTTGTATTGAGTTTATTTAGTTTCTTTTTTCGTATATTTCTTTAAGCACTTTGATTATGTTGCTTTATTTGTTTTTGACTAACCCCGTTGGTTTCCCAACCCGCATGTTTGCCGCGTGCGGCGTCCCGTAAGGAGGAAAATGGTGTTCTGGGGATCCTTTGCTCACGCTTCTCCCGTAGGGAGGAGATTGATGGCCTATGGATACCTCTGCGTTCCCTTTGGCCCACGCTTCACTATAGATGGGTGGCAGGAGTGAGCCCCATCCTGTCAATCGGCTGGTAGTATCTCTCTTTGATATCCCCGAAGAGACACTGCTGTAGGGTTAGTGCTGCAGATAAGGGGTGGTGGGTTTACCCTTTGGATCCTCGCCCTGGACTGTAGCATTATATTCTGGGTGTACTCCAGGTAAGCGCCGTGCCTGGTGTTTTGCCAGATGACTGGCACACTGCCTCCCTCCGTGGCGGGTGGAGGCACGCCAGGACGAAGTTGTATATGCGTTTTTATGGATCCAATACTGATGTGCCCGGGTAAAGGCCTTAATTTACCCGCACTCAACGTCGATCGAATTTCAGAATATACTAGATTTTTACTATTTACTCTTTCAGATAATGAGATGTCCAATAAATCACCTTTTGCTGTTCACAAAGCCCTTATTGGAATAGGTGGAGAACCGAAGTCCGTAAAACGATTACGTTCCGGGGATCTACTCATTGAAACAAACTCCGCTATTCAAATAAAATCGTTTCTCCTCGCTAAAACATTTTTAAACTCACCTTTAATTGTAACTCGACGTAAATCTCTTAACTCTTGCAGAGGTGTTATTTCAGAACCTGACTTGATGAGCACTCCTGAATCAGAAATACTTGAAGGCTTCTCTAATCAGGGTGTTACTCAGGTCAGGAGAATCACAATTAAAAAAAGACTCTACAATTATTCCCACAAAACATTTAATTTTAACATTTAATAATCCAAAACTACCAAATACAATAAAAGCTGGATATCTAAATTGTAAAATCCGTCCCTATATACCGCGAATCCTCTGCGCTGTTTCAAGTGCCAAAGAGATTCGGACCCTCTGAAACTGCCTACAGAGGACAATTGACGGGCTCTAGAAGTGCATCTGTTGGACATGCTTCCACAGATTGCATTCTAGAGCTGAAATGTATTAACTCTTCTCTCAAGCCCATTCCGCCGATTCAAAACTCTGCCCCAAGTGGAGAACTGAAAAAGAAATTCAAGTAATCAAAACCCCAATAAAAATATCTCATATCCTGAAGCCCGAAAATTAATAGTCCCACAAATATCTCAAACATACGCTCAAGCTACTAAACCCTCAACTGTAACCACAACAACCCAAACCGATGAAAATATTACAAAAATAGTATGTCCACCTTTAAAACTACTACAACCTTTAACATCTGTTCCTAAAACAACAATGCCATCTAAAATTCCTACAGTTACCAAATCATCTACATCAACTCAGGCACAACTCTTACCATCCACATCTTCTGTCACGGTTACATCATCATCAGAATCTCAACCCCCTATTTCTGTAATAGATACTGCTCCCACTACTTCTCTAATAACAATAACGAAACTTCTAATACATCTAAAAACCCATAGAATGTTAAACTGAATTCAAAAAATAGAAGAAAGCGCCCAAAAGTACAGAAATCAGAAATTGAAATAAAAATGGCTCCACATAAACCCAGAAAGTCAACACCTACGGAATATACAACTGATGACGAAGACATGCTTATGTATGACGTGGAGGAGGAACTTGAGCCAGATCCTACGAATAAATTCACACGTAAAAAAATGTTTTATAAACAATCCTGACAATAATTTACGCACGTTAACACCAACCCGATTCAGGAAAATTAATAACTTGTATTGTCTAAACTAACATGTTCCATTCGTCTTTCCGATTTTATGTTTAGCATTGCTTTCAATGTTTTATCTTAAATTTCAAGTTTTTTTAGTGTTAAATTATAAATCGAATTTATAGTACGATTTTATTATTTTTTTTTTTGTATTTTAATATTTAAATGTGTATGACATTTTAAAGTTATTTTATGTTTTAAAAATTTTATGAATGTTCAAACAAATGTTTGGCGCAGCATAGCCAAAACTGACTCTCTTGCGCCATAAGACACCACACTCTCCTAACTACCTCACCACACCAACGGGAGGACGTTTGAGCCCTCAACAAATTTAACGTGCATCGCTCCCATACACAGCGGGTCTTTAGTGGTACTGGGCTCGAACTCGTGACAAGGCCAGCACCGATCCGATACCTTAACCACTCGGCTACCGCTGCCATATGTCTTTGTACAATCCTCCTCCAGTTGGTGTGGTGTGGAAGTTAGTAGAGGGGGTAGCTCAGTTGTCGTCCTCGTCACTTGATTATGGTTCATAATTAGGAGATCGATTGCCAAAAGTCCTCGATTAACGAAAAAGTACGACGTTAATATTCACTCACTTAACCCTTATTAAAAGTTGTATTTTTATGTTTTTAATAATTGTCCAAAATTTTTGTATTAATTGTGCGGTTATTGAAAAAGATATTTAATTAACATCGTAACTCTTATATAAATCAATTCAAATGATTGGAATCAAAAAACATGAAGTGACCGAAATTGATTGTTTGGGATAACAAAAAATAAATAAATAAATAAAATTGCTTTGCTCCCATAAAAATAATTTTTCTAACAGGCTTCACAGTAGTAAAAGTATGAGTTAAAAACCATTTCCTTGAAAGAACCGATTTTTTATTCTCACAAATATCTCTCTTTATCAGGCCCGCTTTTCCGCTTAGGCACATGCCTAGGGCGCAAGAGATTTGGGGGCGCAAAAAATTGGAGGGTGAAAAGAAGAGAAAAAATTAAAATTTTAGAGAAAGTACACAACCACCTAGTATTTATTATCAAGGCAATTATTTTCTTTCATTTTTATACCTAAATTATCAAATCTTCGTTTCGCTATCGGCCAAATTATTATGTAAATCGCTTGGCTTTTCTTCCTCAAATCATATTTTGTTTCATGTATACTGTTATTACGTTGTGTTCTCAAAACTCGAAATAAAATTTTTATCGCAGCGTCTCTCAAACTGTAGGGCGCCTCCCCCCCTTCCAGGAGGGTGTGATCACACTACTTTAGTGGGGGGCGAGCATATCGCGAAAAATCAAAATAAAAGATTTAAAATAATTATAAATTTAATAAAATAATTTACAATTTAAAATAATTATAAAATGAAATACATTCTTATATATGAAAAAGGAAGCACACATTCACACTGATATAATACAGACTACTTATAAATGTATCAAAACTGCACAAAGTATTTCATACTTATTTTATCAATATTCAATTAAAAACAAGTTTAGTAATTACTAGTGACTCCCCTGGGATTGTCATATACAAAACTTAAAGTTTATCTTGATAATTAGTACGGTTTATAGTTTATAAGTCGCATTGTATTGTGGTTTTACTATCAAAAAGTACATTACAATTGCATTCAATACATTGTAAGAAGGGGGGGGGGCGTGGAAAATTATGACTGAAAATTGGATCGCAAATATTGAAAGTTTGAGAAGCACTGCTTTATCGAAATCTACAACACTCTTTTGTGTCCGTGGTAGCCGAGTGGTATAGGTATCGGATCGTGGATGGCTTTGTCACGAGTTCGAGCTTAGTACCACTAAAGACCCGCCGTGTAGGGCAGTGATGCACACTAAATCTGTCGAGAGCTGAAACGTCCTCCCGTAGGTGTGGTGGGGTTATTAGGAGAGGGGAGTGCCAGCTCAGGTGTCGTCCCCGTCACTTGACCATGGTTCAAAATTACGAAATTTGTGATCAATAGCCCTCTTGTTGCTTTGTAGAACAACGTTAAACATCAAATGACAAAAATTCCGGGTTTTTCACCCACTAAGAAAGTATACACTCCACAGCAGTGGTCTTCAAATTGATCGCTCCACGGAATTTTTCCACGGAACCCTGAAGTTCCACCGTACATGCCCAGGGGTTCCACAAATCACAATAAATAAATCGAAAAAAAAAATTATAAATGTGTATGCAAAATGGATTCAAGTTCTCTATGAAGTTTGTATCCCCACAAGAATTTAAAGCTCATTCCTGTCATTAAGAAACTGAAAAAGTTTTATTTCAACATAATAACTTTATTTTGCAATACTTTTTTTAAACTTTTATTATAATATAATAAAAGATATTAAAAAAAATGTGTTTTATTTTTATATACTACCTAATAGATTGTGAAAATTTTATTGTTTACTATCCCGGGTTCCACGAGATAATTGTATACTTGTTAGTACAATGTCTTGCAAAATTAAATAGTTTTCCAGTGGAAAGTGCACCTTTCGACATTTGTTGGGAAAACACCTACAATAAGGGAGAGGTAATGACTTATCGACCTTTCAACAGATTTGATGTCCTAACTCTAAATTTAAGCAAGAAAATCTCCTAAATCTTTTGTTGAAAATTCATACAAAATACTCAGTATTCCTCTAAACATTTTAATGCCATTCAGAATGTGTATAAGTGAAAAATATTTCTTGGCATAAGTGGCTACAAAAACAAAGTATAGGAATAAATTAAGCTCAGAATATGTAATGCGATTACAGTTAATTTCAATGGGCTTAGACTTCGACGGTTTGTGTGAAAAAATCAAGCACACATTTTAGTTACTAAACATAATGAATGAGTGGGTGAAACCTGGATCACAGATTAATATTAATTAGTAGATTATATTAAAAGTAGATTAAAATTTTTAATAATCAATGCAATACTTTTTTTAATTGCCTTTACAAAAAAGTGTGTGTGGAGTAGGGTTCACAACAAAAATACTTTCTAGTTCTAGGGATTCCACAAAAAGACCTAGTTCTAGGGCAGTGGTGGCCAACCCGTGGCACGGTGCAGTTGTAACGGGGACACGCAAAGACATACTGAAAAATTAAAAGAAATTTGAATACATAATAATAAATAATTTTCTATTCAATTTTATTGAAGTGGGGTTGTCTCAGACAAGTCTCAAAATTTGGATCAAAATATGTTTGTGTGAAGAAACGTTTTCTGCTATGAACATAATTATTATTCATATAGCTAGCTGATGTGTGCACCTATAATAACCTAATTTTGTTAGCATCTGCAAAAGTTAATCCTAATATAGATGACTTGGTAAAAAAAAATTTAATAGTAATTCAAAAGCCACATTAAGTAAATACTAACGGTTTAATAATTATTTAAAATTAAAAGTTTCAAGTTACTCGTTTTTATTTTGTACCTAACTTAACTGAATTGAACCTGTAAAAAGTTTATTAACAATAAAACCTAAATTTGCACTTCATCTTATTTTTAAATTTCTTGCATTAAAAAAAATGTGCTATTTGCGTAAAAATTCCATAAGCCTATAAGTAATTTTTTTTTTTATTTTTCTATATTTGTTAGTTGGAAGCGGCACTCATAATTATTTTTTATCAAATTGTGGTACTTTTCCCGAAAAAGGCTGCCACCCCTGTTCTTGAAGCTCTGTGAGTATAGAAAAAGTTTGCAGACCACTGTTCCCTAGAGTCACCCCACTATCAGTGCTAACAATAGAGTCCCCCTCCATAGCTATCCTGTTCAAAGGATTCCCTTTCTACCGGTCATTCTAAAATTTAAGCAAAGACTAACAGTCAGCTGAGCTCAAGGTCACTTGACCGTTGCCTTTTCGAAAGGATGTCATGGGGAGTGGTTTCTTGACGTAGTTCTAGGGTTACTTTATTTTTAACCCCCTCCCCCATTTTTTCATGAAAAAATGCAGAATTAGTGTTTCTCAAGTGATTAAAGTCATTATTCGTGTAGCAAAATATTCTTTTTCATAAAATATAGTACTATCAATGTGTATTTAAGCAGTTATGCAGTAATTTTATTCTAAAGTAACGTTTTAAAAATTTTGTACGTAGATTGCATACACATGGCGCCCTCTGCAGACATTGTAATAAAGCTTGCCAAATATGGTGTCAGAAAATTCTGGAAGCTAGAATATATGTATTTTTCGTAATTTTAAAATTTTCTAGACTATTTCTGACATTTCTACGTTTCAAGGTGGATTTATATGAGTAATTTACGTTCTCAGCAAAAGTTTTACGCCTGAATAATGTGATTTCATTGTGCAAAAGTACCCTAACCATGTCAGTACATTTGGCAGTCCCCCTTAAAAAATACTGTCTTGCATTTTCTATCATTGAACATTTTCAATAACCTGGTCAAGTTCTTGACTTAATTTTTAATATAATAGACGCTGTGATTTCTTTGCGCAATACATTTTACAAATATCAAATTATGAATTAAAGTTTAATTCAAAATATATATCCACTTTAGTTAAATATATAAAACTTTTAAGTAGCAAAATTTTTATATAACTTCTTTATGAAAAAAGAAATATGTGGGGTATTACCATATGAATAAATATTTGTTGCTCATCGCAGTTTTTCTTTTAGTGCTATAGTTAAAATATTGATTTTTATTACTAGTTTATTTTTAAATTAGAAAATAAAGCATTCACAAAAAGATAATCTGCTGTGTGAATAAACTTTTAAAAACACTAGTTTTTAAAAAATAAAAATTTAATTTTTTAAATATTTAATCGGTGCTTTCATTTTTTAAACGCAAATATACATAATTTTTAATTTTAGAAAACTTTTAAAATGAATGATTTATTTTATAAACGAAGGAAAAATATAAATGTAATTAATAATATTTGCTCTTTTAATCTCGCAATTGCGAATCGAATTGCTCGATTTTCAAATGTTAAGAAGTTTTACATTTCTCATTTTTTCCATTATACATTTGCTCAGAAAATCTCATAATCAGTTATGAGTAGGGATGGCAATATCGGTATACCGGGGCACCGAATACCAGTATTTTGAGCCATTTGTACAGTTTTTCGGTATTTACTAGAAATTTTTTTTTTAAAATTGTTCCACTATATGTTCATTGATCGTCGACATAGCAAAATAGTATACATCTTTGTTTTTATATTTTTAATTATTGCATCATGATCAAAATATATTATAAATGAAATAATTTTACATCTATTTCAGAAAATAAAGATATTAAACGTCTATCTTCCGCTCATTCTGTTGTTCTTATTTTTATTTTCCTAACTTATTCACATTTTATTTGCACTTTAGGTAATTTTTGCACAAAATTACGTTCCAGGCCTAATGACAGTACAATTGATGCATTATATTTTTTAAGATCGCATTTCAAAAATTTGTAATAGTACCACAGATTGAACAGTGACAGTACAGTTTGTGATTTAAATAAATAAGATGTTCCTTTATTTTTTTTGTGATTCTTTATATATTGTTATAATTTATAAGTTAAATTATTTTTTGTGATATTTACGCTCTCTAATAAAACTGGTAAGTAAAACAAAGAAACACCCAATGTTTTCTTTTTCTAAAATTTCTACTACCGGTTTTAAATTCTAAGAAATACCGAATACCGGTATTGAACTTTTGGTCCAATATTGCAATCTCTAGTTATGAGCTATTTACACATTTGGGGGGGGGGGGATATTGAATCTACCCACTAGAAAACTTATGTGAATCTAATTATTACAAAACTATTTTAACACAAATTGTTTTAAAACAATCTGTTACTCAGAAAAATCACTGTACGATAAATTACTTTGTTTAATGGCCGTTTTATTATCCACAAAATCGTTTAGCGACCTACCAAAGGCATCCCGTCACGTCAATATCTCATAAGAATTTCACTTCACAGGGGACCAGAAAATGCTTGTTGGTCCGAAGTCTTTAAGAACAAAAAAAAAAAAAGAAAAAAGAGAAGAAATAGGAAACTTGTATTGCTCTGTAATAAAAGAGAGGAAGAAATTGCAGAGTGTGTCCCTGCTTTTGAGAAGTTTTCTGATGGGGTTTTGCTTAGGACGGGGGTGGCTAACCCAAATGACCTTGCGGGCTACTTCGGAAAAACATTACAATACCATAAGCCACATATAAAAATATATATCTCTGTGCTAGATTTGGATTCATTACAAGTATTTATTGGAATAAAAATTTAAAACAGAACGAATTATTACTATTGTTTTCATTATTTTTTTATGTATACAAACATAGATAATATAATAGTGATTATGCAATGATGAAATATTTAATTTATTTGATTAGTGAGATATTTATTTCTCAACTCTTTCACTGAGTTTTTGCAAATCGATCTCAATGCATGTATTTGTATATCGTAATTGATGTTGCAGGTTTTCGTCCGTTAAGTTTAAACGCAATTTTATGTTTGATAAACTTCCTTTTCAAGGGAGAAAAAACCCCAATCGCAGGTGTAAATTGATCTAAATGAACTCAGAACTTTGTGTCAAATCTCTCAAATTGAAAAAAATTTCTTTGGTGACCCAAGTGTTATAAAAATTTATTTTCGATTCTGATGTTTCAAAAATGTGTTTTAATTCATTATTGCATTTTAAGTCAATCAGCTCATTTGGAAATATTCTAGGGCTGACTTGACATCGACATGAAAGGGAGATAAATATATTTCAAATAATTTTTTGTATTTGTCTAAATTAGTTAAATGTCTGTCAGAAGTAGCTGCAAGTTCACTAATTTTTTTTGTGTGTGCATTTGATGCAATTGATACATTTTGAAATCAATCAATAGAAGGTTTTGGAAAAGCTATAATTTTTCAATGGAGATTCAAATAACATTTTTTAAAAAATGATTTGATGTGATTAAATGCATTGATTATTAAATTATCTTTTCCTTGTAACTATGTATTTAAATGATTGAGTTTTTTGGTTCCTACTAAAAAAACATAAATTCAATAACCATTCATCATACCTTAATTTGGGTACAAAACAACATGATAAAATAGAAACAGTTATGGGATTTGTTACAAAACACTACAGTAAAAATAAAAATATTGCATAAACTAATAGTATTTTGTAAAGTTTTAATGAATCTCACAGGCCTCAAGGTGAGCTGCCAGTTGGCCACGCCTGGTGAAGGACAATCATTTTGACTGAAGTAAAATACGCTGAATATTGCTCGTCTTAGTCACTTTTTGAACTTTGAGTAGAAACATTTATTTCTTATAGGACTTATTTTAATTCAGCTTATTTTTTAGATTTCTAAAACTTCCTTTAAAAAATAAGATTACTTATTCTGCGAGATTTAAAACAAATTTACTCGAATTTTTAATTACAAAAAAAGTCTAGGTTTCAAAGTTTTGAATGCAAAGGCTGCTATTGCTAATGCTTTTTAATCATACATTTTAGTATCAAATACATCAGTTATTCATTACCCATCCGAAATGGTGTGGCTTTTATTTATGGTGTAAAAAAGATACATTAACTCTGCACATAAAGACAAACAAAGAGTTTTAGAAAGGACTTTTTCCAAAACTAGAAAATTTTTATTTCGAATGTGTTTTCGCTGAAAATCTTGATGGAAGTGCATCACGAGATATACCTTTGAGAGAGCCACTTGAAGTAGAGGAATCTATTTAAAGCAAAAAACTATAAGTGACTGATATAGGATAGAAAATAAAATCTACATATTGTCGAATGATTGTTTGATTAACGTCAAACTTTGAAGCTACACTCGGACTATCGACAACCTTGTATTTTTGAACTTTTGTCAAGGGACGAGGACAATACCTGAGCTGAAATCCCAGTTTTCAAACTTCCATGTTCACCAACATGAGGACTATGAGTCACAGACCCCTCTTTAGAGGGTCTTCAGTGGCACCAGAAATCGAACCCATGACTTAAACATCGTCAACCCGACCATGACCCTCTTGGCTACTGTAATCACCTATACCTTATCGAACAGGAAATCATAAGAAATTCACGTGATATTTGTATATATTACGCAGCTTACTTTCTGGATTCCTGCATAAAATGAGACTATTATTTTGTTACCAAATGTCCGTAAAAATTAAATATTCTTATGGTTATCTAATGGTATAAATATTAACTTTATGTTATTGTTATTCTAAAATCAATAACTGTATGAGATTTAAAACGTGTGCTTTAATCTATATGAAGCATAAAATATATCATGTCTATTATTTTACAACGTTTTTTTAACATTGATATATTTCAGAATTCGTACCGAGAAACGATGGGAAAAATATTTGTAATATTTCTTTTGTTTGTACTTTCTCATTTAAAAATTGTCTGAACATTTTTGAAATACACATGATACTATTGATACTGCTGTTCATAATTAAAAGTAATGTAATGAAATTATTAATTGCATATTTGTGTTTGAAAAATATTTAATAATATTTCATATATAAGAATTCGTTTAAGAAAATTGAGATAATTCTTTGTTGATTTTCTATGTGAAATCGAAATATTTTTTACTTAGGTAAGTAGAGCCAAAAATGGAGAGCAGAGTGCATGCAATTTTCTCTTTTCAAACAATTAAATCTTTCCAGCATTGACATTCAATAATTTACAAAACAGCTTTAAATTTATCTTTGGAGTTACCTTTCCGATTCTTTCGAAATTTCGCAGTTGTCCATAATTATGGAGATCATTGTCAAATAAGGTCCATTACAAATTTATCAACTTCCATCCTCTCAAAAATTGACACATTCGTAGTGTAGTGCCACTGAGAATTGTGGCACACATAAAATAAGTTGCTAATCCCTGTTCTATCGCATAAAAGTAAAATTTATCATACAGCAGATTACAATGTGAAA
Source organism: Trichonephila inaurata madagascariensis (assembly GCA_019973955.1). Lineage (NCBI taxonomy): Eukaryota > Metazoa > Arthropoda > Arachnida > Araneae > Nephilidae > Trichonephila > Trichonephila inaurata. The sequence continues at coordinate 149,111 of BMAV01009817.1, read as the reverse complement.
TCAAATACAGCAGATTAAAACGTGAAATCAAATTTTCCATTGCTTTAAATACACCAATTCTTCCTTTAAAAATCATTTATTCAGGAAAAATTAAACAGTTTCTTTCTCTACATCATTTATCTAGAGATTCGATCTTCAAACTGTGTTGCACTAAACCCTGGGGTTCCACGAGTCACAAAAAAAAAAAAATCAAAAGAAATATTACAAATGCGTACGCAAAATGGATTTACATTTTCATGAAATTTGTATAACCACAATTATCTAAAGATGATATACATTAAAATTTTATTTATACATAATTTAACTTTGATTTAAAAAGCTTTTATTGTAATATAATAAATGAATTTTTTAAAACTTTTTTTTTCTTTATCTAGTAAGTTGTGAATAAACTATTGTTTACTATCCCGAGTTCCATGAATTTCATACTAGTTAGTACAATGTTTTGAAACCTTTTACATTTGTGGTGAGAAAAACACCTATAATGAAGAAGATGGAAGAATTTATCGACATATCAACAAATTTAATGCTAAAATTTAAATTTAACCAAGAACTCTTAATCTTTAGATTGCCAATTCATGCAAAATACACAGCTATAAACATTTTACAAAAATGTATTTAGTAAATGAAAAATATTTCTCAGCATGAGCGGCTACAAAAAGAAAATATAAAAGCGAATTAATTGCAGATGAAATACTACAGCAGATAATTTCATAATTTTTCATAAACGCCAACCGTTTGTGTAAAAAATTATGAACACATATCAGTTACGGTGACATTTTTTCTCACATTACTTTTTAGCACCCATTGAATTTTCAACTTTTAAACAGAATTTAACATAGTGATGAATCAGGAAACTACAAATAACCAAACAGCATATAAATACTAGTTGAAAAATCATGTAAATGATATTGCTTTCTATTGACATAGGTATAATTTCTTTGTTTTATCTTATGTAATAACTAAAAACCAAAGTTCTTCTTTTAAAAATAAATTCAGCAACATCTTGTATCTTAGAAATGCTGTTAACATCTCAATGCAGTTTCAAAAACTAAAACAAAATTTTTAAACCATTTAATAAATTGAAGACAAGATGAACAAAATATTATCAAATTACCTTGACTAATAAGCCACCAAGTTTGCTATTTAATTTGGACATCACCATACAAAGCCATATATGTTGGATCCTTTTACATAGCAATTCCCTTCCCGACGATCACAAAAAAATCCTTCTATGCAGAGCACAAACATACAAGCACAATTTTCAGTTTAATTTATATCAGGCTTTGATTAGGGATGAGCAGAATGATTATGAACTTCAGCCAGATGATTAAGACAATAATTATGATCGGGTAATTCCTGGCAATAGTAAATAAAATTTTTTAACTTTATTTTCACAAAGTTCATTGTTTTTTAAACCATTTTTGCATTGATAAATATTGATTTGGTAAAACCTAAATAATTGCTTCAGTAACAGAGAAAAAGAAAATAAATTTTGCATAAAAATTAAATCTCGTATATTTTTCACCCACTTGATTAACCAACATAGAACTCAGTTTAAAAGAAAATCTAAAAGCACTTATGGCATGTGTCTAAGAAGTCCTTCTATCAAATCAAAATTATCAATAAGGTTTTCATGAAATAAAACTGTGTCAATATAAATTTATATATATATATATATATATATATAAATGGCATGAAAATTTATATAACATTTAATATTTCATTCATTTTTAATACAATAACTATTAAAGCATCAGTAATAAATTTGAAAATATGGAAATATTAAATTTGGTATAAATTTTTAAACAATTTTTTTCACACAATTTTTAATTCCACTGTATTCTGCACAAACTACAAAGCAAACATTCAAATTAAACTTAAGGAATTCCACATGAGTAAAAATACAAAACAATTTAAAATTTCATTGCAAAATAAATTGAAAGTAACTCCAATTTATTTTCATCAACACACATTTTAAATATAATTTTTAAAAAGTCCAAATAAACTTTTCGAAATCAGTGACTTACTCAAGTTCATGTTTGTTCTTATATATCACCTTTGTTATATAAATAGCTTGTAGATTATGAATCCAAGAACATCTTATATTGTTTTTAAGTACAAAAAATATATTACGCTGTGATACAATGTTATTATCACTCAAAATTTACATTTCTTAAACACTTCACAATTTAAAATTCAAAAAAAAAAAAAAAGAAAGAAAGAAAGAAAACTGGTAGCATTCACTCAATATCTAATAACGAAAATAAATTAAATATTTAAAAATTTAAATTGTATGATATAATTGTAAGATAACAAACAATACATATCATAAAGGTACAAAAATTATCTAATTGTCTTTCAAGGGACTAAAAAATCATAGATCACAATACTGACCCAAGAAACTAAAATTCACAGAAAACATTCTACAGAATTTTAAAAGCAGATTAATTAAAATGAGGACAGATAAATATTTCCTTTTAAAAACTGAGAAAGGAATTACATGAAAAATACAGCATAAATAAATGGATTGTAATTTTTAAATTATAAGTATCCAACACAACCAGCTGAAAATTCAGCATATTTCAACAATGGTACTTTAAAAAAAAACAATCTTTGAAAATATAAAGAAGTTTTCTGCCAGAGTTTATAAAAATTTCTTAAATACAAATTCAAATTTGAATAAAATTTGTCAGTTTATTTTTTACATACTTGGTCAAAAATAATCATCCATCTACATAAAGTAAATTTAAATGAAGAGAGATATATGAAATAAAATATACATCCTAACCAAATACAAAATCAAATCCAATTTATATGTTATGAAATCTTAAGGAACATATTTTTAAAGAATGTATTAGAACAGTATGGCTAACACTGCACTAAAAGGGACCTCTGATGAAAAAAGAAAATGTGCACTGCTCCATTAGACAAGGTGAAGAATGTTGGAGTAAAAGAAGTACAGCTGAATGAGTGTATTGGAATGAACCTAGATCTCCATCAGACAGGAAAATTTCTAGATATAAACTGAAAGTCTTGCATTCTTAGGCCCTTTACAAAAATTCTGATAATGAACTGAGCTAGTCATCTAGGCAAAATTTAACAGATAAATTTCTGGTACAAATCTATAATCTATTATGTTAGATTTATCAATAAATAACACCAATACACTAGTTTTTTTACAAATACAAAAAATGCTATTTATGGAAAAAATTTATTTTAAAATCATACAGAACTCTGAAGTAAGAAATTTAGCAGACTTGTGTTTGATCAAATATTGCAAATCAGAAAAATATAGGGGCCCTATTTTCACACATGATCAAGTCATTTTTAAATACAAATTTTTGTCCAAATCCAACATTTGAAGTAATGCATTATAATTGTTTTTTATTAAAATTTCTTTTCCACAGGCTGTGTTTTGTGGGTGTATCAAGGGACAAACACTTTCTACTTACTTATTTAGAAATTTAAAACACTTCCTGAATTTAAAAACAAGTTGTATACAGCAATAATATAACTATTGGATAATTTTTTAAGATGTAAAAATCAGCAACACTAACAAAACAAAACAAACAAACAAACAAAAAAAAAGAAAAGAAAAAAAAGGGGAGAAAAAAGCAAAGTATTTATTTAATAACAATTTTATTAAATAATACTGAATTATACTACTGTGATATATATAAAAATTAGGTATAAAAACACAGTTCTCACTTCCTGTACATACTTTGAGTTATTTTACATGGTCAGTATTTTCATGAGTTATTTTACATGGTCAATATTTTCAAGTAATACTAATAAATTTTTATATTTTTAAACAAATAATTCTTCCTTTTAGTTTACTTATTCTGTTTTTTTAAGGTTTTTTTTTTTTGTTTTTTATAAAAAAAAATGAGCTAAAAGTTATGTTTTTCTAAATATTTCTGGCGGGCTGCTTCCAGTAATATTTTCCTTCTTTCTTGATATGAAGCCATACGTTCTTTGGGTGATTTTCCAAAGGTCTCTGCAGCAGTATTCAAGGTAAGCTAAAAAATAATTTATAATTACCAAGTAAAACTGAAACCAGAGTATAATATAATCCTAGTAACATTTTATGACTAGCTCTTTAAATGAATTAAAATTATTTCATTCCCATAGGAGAAAAAACATCAAATTTACATCCCATTACTTTGAAGAGAAACATCCCTGAGAACTTCAAACTACTTCCATCTTATTTCTTTATGTATTTACAAAATTTGAAGAAAGAAATTCTGTGAAAACTTATGACAAAAAATACAATTTTCAGTCCATGAACACTAATAATTTTACTGTATTTAACTTGGAAATTTCCCTTTAGCCTTCGTTTATTAAATACTGAAATATTTTTCAATGAATTTTAACTGTAAATAATTTTTATTTACAAATAATTTACATACTTAGAAAGTTTTTTAAAAAATCCAGTCCATTAAAAGATTATTAAAAATATATTTAGGATGTTGCATAGATAATGAAGTATTTACAAAATGAATATAACAAAATACATCGATAAAAATTTATATAAAAAGTAAGCTGAATATAAACAAAGGGAAAAAATACTTTTTGAGTAGGTGTGCTCATCGATTGTGTAGGTCTCCATAAGCCAGACAGCTGCTGAGAATTTTTATTACTAGACTCCACTTTTGATCTACCAGGTGGAACTATAAAAATAAAAATGCATTAATGAAACATTTCATAGATTATATCTTGAAATAATTTTAATTAAAAAAATATGTATTTTTATTGCTTCAAGCACAGAAACACAAATGTTTCAAAATGTAATCCAAATAATTAACAAAAATCTTTAAACATATTTCTAATTACCAGCAGTTAAAGCAGAGGTCTGTAGTCTTTTTACTAATTCTTCTTTATCTGATGATGTAAAAGCTGTAGGTATCAAATCCATAGCAGAAGCCATTGTTTGTTGAACTCTTTTACTGAAGTCGCTAGCCGATTCCTCAGGAAATCTTACCATACTTGGCAAAGTCCTGCAATTTCATGAATTATAATCGAACACAATATCATGAACACCAAGAAAAACAATTTTGGCTACAGCTGAAGATTGAAACATTAGTAAACAAACTCTTTTGAACAAAGAAAAAGATTTGATTTTCGATAGATTGCCATCCTGATAAGAAGCTTTATTTGCTGAATTACTCCCTAAGAGTAATTACAACTTTCTATCTAAATTATCAAAATTTTAGCAACTTAATGAAAGTTGCAACAGCTAAGAAGGACAACAGATGAACACTTCTGTGGATAAAGTGGCATATGTAGTTTTACTTGCTACCCTGGCTTGAGATAAGGCGGAAAGAGATGTTTTATATCTAAAAAAATTTCTTTTATTAATTTGTAACTACACTGGGATAAAAAAATATTTCAGTTGAGAAAAGTACATGTGCAGAATAACATGATATTTAGAAATCAAGTTTGGCATGAATGTAAAACATAATATGTATTAAAATAAAAGACAATCATAGTACAAAAAAAGCACATGATGAAAAAAAGCATAGTTATACAAACATATAACAATAAAAATATGATTACTAATTGCTAAAAGCTTCAGGGGTAATGGGTGGTTTATTATAGAAGTAACAAGTTCAAACATCGAAAAGTTAGCAAAGTAAAGCCTAATGATGAACTAATGCAGACTGTTGAGATGAATACAAATATTTTGATATTATTTACCAAATAACTAACTTTCAGAGATTCTCAAATGAATGAAAATCTGAAAAATATGCTCATTATTTTACGTAATAGTTAAGGTTTTAAGATATTTGTTCAACACAAAAAGCAAAAATAAAAAGTGACAAAATTATGAAATAGTTCTTGAAAATAACATTATTCTCACAAGTATTCTAAATATCTATCCAATATACCTAAAAAAATTCTCATAATACCTTAACACTATTTACAGCACAATATACAGGAAACTTAAAATTATTTTCATTACTCAGCATTTATAGTATACTGGACAATCATTTAAGTACCCAATTTTATTTGAATAAAATCTGGTAATTAAATAATAGTCCAGTAATTGAATAGTGACTAATAAAAAAATAAGTTGTTATTCATCATTATGATATTAGCATACCAATTTAGGTAAAATAATTCAGTAAATTTGGTTAGTGAACATGATAGCAGTAAAATAAGCATTGTCTCACCTATAAACATCAAATGTTATGTAACTTACTTTAGTCTGAGAAAAGTTGATGGAAGAATGAAAGACCAAAAAATATCTGTCCATGCAGTGCTACCCAAAACAGACTAAATAGAAGAGAATGAAAAAAAAAAAATAACATGTATATATTCATATAAAATGAAAGAAAACTAAATATGCTTAAAAAGAGACATGTTTAAAAATATTAACTTTTACTAATATTTAATATTTTTAACTTAACTTTCAAATAACTGATTTCCAAACTGAACATACAATTCATAAAATATTTGCAAAGAGTTTTAATGACTATTTCACTGAAACATATAGTATTAATAAAAATTTCTTTAATTGTGCAAAACTTTCATTTTATCACTACATTTTCTTTTCGTTTAATACTGGAAATCTTCGAATTTAATTTCAATGTCATTAATTTCAGTTTAAACTAATTGATTTGCTATATTTGAATGCTGTCTTTAATTCATGCACCTTGCCCTCATTTATGCAAGTGAGCTGAATGGTTTCACACTACTCTTAACATTGCTACTATATTGCAATTCCTTCAATGTTGTAATACTAAGATATTTTTGTCCAAATGTAATTTTTTTTCAATAATTAGCACACTCATTGTATAATTTATGAAAGCAGAATTTAAGTCCGCCCCCCCCCACTTTTTCCATGCACAAATTTTTTTTTACAATTTAAATCTACTATTTCTGAATATAAAATATTTGACATGAACACAAATTTGAGCAAATTATTAAATACATTAGTACAATGCAGCAATAAGTCAATACAATTTATATTGATATTCTACCTCCTCTAAAGATATATGTTTGTATAAAAAAACTTTGGTTGAGATATTGATATTTTTCAATTCCTATTCCTGAAATTTTATTTCAGTTTTAATTTGAATGACATATGAACAAATTTTTTTCATTTGAAAATATTAGGGAAGGGATAAAAAATATTTATGTATGACTACAAGGAGTTCAATCACACTCAATGCAGAAAAAGAAACAATTCCTATAAATTTCTCTTTTCATTAACACATGTAGATTTTCTTTTTAAAACAATGGAAATTTAAAAGGAAGAAGTTAAATGAATAAATTTTTTCTCCCAATACATCATCTCAAAAAACTGTAAAAAGGTAAGCCTTTCAACTATACAATTAAATCGATGACTGTTAGTTTCCTGTGAATTTTAAAATATGGAATCTTAACTCTATACATATTAAACCTTTCTAATTTGTATCCGATTGAGTGAGTGAACATGGAGTTTTCTGGCGCAAAAGCCAAATCTGGCTATACTTCACCAAACATTTGTTAAAAATGGAAAACATTATATATCTTAAAATGTTGATAAAAACACAGTAAGAGTAAAATATCATATAAAATGCAAGAATTATAAATTCATGAGATAAAAACATTTTAATTTTGGTAGGGAGATACCCTACCATGTCAGACAAGGTAAAAACAGATCAAATTGAAAACGAAGTAAGACACATAAAAATTGCAAAAAGCTGGTTAAAATATTTGTTTCAAAAGTTAAACTTAAAAAATTACTTTTTACTGTTTTTAACATGAGTGGGTGTTAGAAGGCAAAAGTATTGATTTTGTGACAATGGTATTCTAGCATTTCCTCGTCCAATGTATCTTGCATCTGTGGGGTGCCATTTTTTTTTCAATATCCAAATAGTGCTTTTTTTTGCACTTTGTTTTAAACCTCTAGTTGTAGTGGGTACATGGGGAGTTTGATTATTTGATGCCTGGATGATTGGTATTTGGGTGCAGGAAAAGGTGGCTTTTTCTTTTTTGGAAGGGAAGGGGGAAACAAATCTTTTGATTTGGTGATGCATTTTACCTGATCTTATAAAGCTGAACAAAAACTATTAAAAGCAGGAATAGATGACTGAGATTCCAACACTGTATGTTCTATTGAAGATGTGGAAGGCAAGAGGTCTGCCTAAGTGGTAGACAACGATGTGAAAACTGAATTGAAGCAGATGCATTTGGCTGTGGCAAGGATAACAGAGTTTGAAGTAATTGTAAAGGTGGGCATTTGATTGTTGTAATATTTTCATTTGTTTCTGTAGTAGTGGTAGCAGTTGAGAGTTCGGCAACTTGGGCGGAAGTTTGGGATAACTGCGTAGCTATTAATTTTCGGGCTTCTGCATATGATATATTTCTATTTGTTTTAATGGCTTGGATATCTTTTTTGGTTTTTCATTTAGGGCACAGTTTTGAGTTGGAGGAATGAAGCTGTGAACAATTAATGCATTTCTGCTCCAGACTGCAATCTGCAGAAGAATGATCAACAGATGCACATCTAGAGCACGTCATTTGCCCATGGCAGGCTGTTTGTGAGTGTTTGAACCTCTGACACTTGAAACAGTGCAGAGGATTCAGAATGTATGTGCATAATTTGCAGTTTAAATAACCAGCTTTGATTGTTGTAGGCAGTTTCAGGCTATTGAAAGTTAAAATTAAATGTTTCGTCGCAACAATAGTTGAATCTTTTTTTTTTATTGTCATTCGCCTGACTTGAATTACACCCTGATCAGAGAAACCTTCAAGTACACTCATGGGAAAAAAAAATTAGCGCACCAAGAAGGAGTCGTCAAAATGAAACAAAACTTTACATACCTAATGACTATTTTGATATAAGTAAATGATTAGAAAATCAAAGAAAAATGATCATTTACTTCAGAAGAAAAGGCAAAAGAACGGAGGATTTAATACCCGGTTGAACCCCTTCTAGCATGAATGCACAATGCGATACGATCAGGAATTGAAGCATAAAAGTTCTATATGATGTCTTGAGACATTTCATTCCATATTTGCTGTAACCTTGCCTCTAGTTCGTTCAAACTTGTGGGATGATCAACTCACCATCATAAATGATCCCAGATATGCTCGATTGGAGACAAATAAGGGGATCGGGCAGGCCAAGGAAGGGTAGAAACAGTGCCGAGACAGTCTTGTGACACCCTTACTGTGTACGGCCGAGCATTGTCTTGTTGAAAAATGGCTCCTGGGAGTTGTTACAGGAGTGGCAACACATGTGGTACCAGAATGTTATGGACATACTGCAGGGCTGTCATTGTGCTATGGATCAATACCAGGGGTGACTGTATATTGTAGGCAATGGCACCCCATACCATCACACCAACTGTGGGAGCAGTGTGCTGCTGTAAAGCAAAGGCAGGATTGAGACATTCACCACAGGGTTTCCACACATGAACACGATTGTCATTGCTGAGATTAAATCTGGATTCATGGCTAAACACGACCTGGTTCCATTCCGCTGCAGTTCACTTTCCTCGTGGGCAGCACCACTCCAAATGAAGGCGTCGATGGGTTGGTGTCTCAAGGGAAGCACACGTAATGGGTGCCACGATCTCAAATGTCCTTCAGCCAGGCACCTTCCCATGGTTCGAGAAGACACAGAGGCCCCTCCTAGTGAATGTGCTACCTGTGCCTGGATGGCGGCCAATGAAGTAGTTGGCTGTACACGTGCATTTTTTACGATGTGGCAGTCTTCTCAACGACTGGTCTTTTGAGGCCGTCCTGAGCCTGGTCTTCATGTAAATGACATATTTTGGATCCACAGGTCACAACATAATCAGAGCGACCTAATTGACGAGCTACTCGCCTAGCTGACCACTCAGCTTCAATCATGTTGACGATTCTCCCCCCCCCTCTCAAACTGTGACATCATCTCATATTGTCTTAGAAAAAATGGCATAATGGCATGTATATCTCAGCTCTTCCTTTGTAAACGATTCAGCACACTCAAACAAGCTTTGGTTACCTGTTTTATACTCCATGGAGAACAACGTTAAACACCCTCTACCGGCTATATGTAATGTACAATCACGCTGCATTTCTAATCATTTGCATATCTCCCCGACATGTACCCTCATGCAAAGTTTCATTACGGTCCTGCAATTATTTCTTGGTGTGCTAATTTTTTTGTCCACGAATTTTTTGTATTTCTGATTTAGGAGTGTTTAGCAAGTTAGGTTTTAAAATGATACCTCTGCAAGAGTTAAGGGTTTTATGTGGACTTATGGTTACTGTAGAATCGAGAAACGTTTTTGCAAGAAAGGACTTTGTAAGGCAGACTGAGTTTCAATAAGTAGATCCCAGACCTTGATTGTTTTATGGATTTTGGTTCACCCCCTATTCCTAATAAAGCTTTATGGATAGGAAATGGCGACTTCTTCGACATTTCTTTGTTCAGTAGAGAAACAAATAAAAATTTGAAGTGTGCACTGAATCTTTCTTATCTATGGTTTAAGTGGGTAATACAAGGCCTTTACACAGGCACAGCTGACTTGGATCCATATGCACAAAACACAACTTCATCGTGGTGTGCATCCACCCACCACAGAGTCCAACAAGGGAGGCAGAGTGCCGGTCATCTGGCAAAAACCAGGCATGGCACTTACCTGGAGTCCCCCGAGAATATAGTGCTACAGCACCAGGGTGAGGATCCAACGAGTAAACCCACAACCCTTTATCTGCAGCACCAACCCTACAGCAATGTCTCTCCTGGACACTGAAGAGAGGTATCGTACAGCGAAGCGTGGGCCAAAGGAATCGCAAAGGTATCTCCAGGACACTATTTTCCTCCTTACGGGGACGCTGCACACGGCAAACATGCGGGTTGGCAAACCAATGGTGTTAGTAAAAAACAAAACAAACGACGAAAACATAGAGAAAGAATAAATAACAAAACCAAATTAACACACTGCAAAAAGAAAACCAATCAAACATTGTTGTTAATAATGAAAAACAATCCAATCATAACAAATAAATTTAGAATATATTCAAGTATTTAAAAAAAGTTGTTACTGTGGTCTGGACATGAAAGGAAAGAAAGAGGAAATGGGATGACAAGATGGAGGGTCGAAGATAGAGAAGGATCACTAGGGTACCCCAGGTTCAGGAAACTGGTGTTTACCTAAGACAGTAAACCCCTTGGGAAAAGGAAAAGATCACTAGGGGACTTCGGGATTGTGACACCCGTACTTACCTGAAGAAAATGAGCCCCTGAGGGGAATTTGTATCCGAGTTATCTCTTTCAAACATATACAAACAAAATGCAAAGAACTGAATATGTATGCTACGAAAAGTATCACAAAACTATATATAGAACTGATAATAACTAGAAATATAGCCAATTTGTTATCATTTAAGAAGGTTCCAAATAAATTCAAAATCTTTAACAAATAATTCATGTATATTTACAGTTAAGGAAACCCAAATATAGCTGTCATATTAGATTAAAAGAAACATTTTTTCAAAATTATTTCAAAACTATCAATTCAATGAAGTGAAACTTATGAAATGATATACCATCAGTTTGACATCAAAAGTATAATTAAGGCTATATTATTGACTTACATCGTACTAGGCAGATTTCAACTTAAATTTAGACAAAAAATGTGTTGATTTTTTTTATATACTGAGTAAGTTGTCTCTGTTACTTTTTTTATTTGATGTATTTCTAACTTGTTCAACAAGTTAATACTTAAGTCAAAAAGTCAATTTTTGAATAATTTTTCTTAAAATTCATCCACTTATTGCACTACTTTAATGCTGGGAATGATGATTTTGAAACACATTGGCATTTGAGATTTCACAGATTTAAAAACTTATAATGAATTTTAAATTAAAAAACCTGGATTTCATACTTACAGGGGAAATAGGCATGAATGATGATGAAGAAACATGAATTAATACCTGAAAAAAAGTATGCAACTGTAAAGGAAATCTCTTCAAAGCACACAAATCTTAGAAATACAAAATTGGAAAGAGAGAAATTACATTATAAAAACTCTCTAGAGCTTTTTTTCCCTCTTTCCCCTCACAATAAAATGTTGCATAAACTACTCACACAATCATTTTTTCTGCATTAACAGATTAATTATTACTTTTTTAAACAACTTCAAAACTATCATATATTTCCAGAACTATTGCAAAAAACTAACAACTTCAATTATTGATTCGAAAAATTCCATGTTAATTAAACTTTATTCTAATTTTAAAAACGTTGGAAAAGTGCATATCATCTAACAGAGAATATACCAATTGAAAAAAGAATGTTCAGTTTTTCTTAAATGTATGCAGAGAGCAGTAGTGGAATGACATTTTTGCAATCAATTTTAAAAAATGAAAATTAAAAATAATTAAAAACTAAGCATTTTATTCTTAAGTTACAATAAACTAACAGGCTGAATTGGAGAATTTGTGGAGAAAAGACCAGGATGAAATTTAAGAAGTCCATTTTTGCCATTTGTTGTGGCACATTCTGGAAAATGCAATACTCGTACGGAAGAACCTAAAAATTTAAATAAAAATTAAGAGCCCAAGAATAATAATCTGTAAAAATTATAAGTTTCTATAATGCAGTTTTATAACTCATACCTTCAATAAACATTTGAAAAGCAACAATTTCTTCATTAGTCAAATCTCTGGGATGTGGAATATCAACATCTTTCCAAAAGGATAAAGAATCTGCACGTCCAACACGAAAATCCTTACTAATCTGGAAAAGAAATATATTGAATACACATTAATATATATCAAAAAGCACTAAGTACAGCCAAACCTCCATATTATAATTTTTCTACATAGCAAACTTTTACCAGGAACCAAGAACATTTCACGATTTTCTTCATAAAAATAACCTCCCTATAGCGAAGTGAATTTTCTATATAACGAACTTTTTCTCTAGTGATTCAATTTTTTCCTCCCTATTTTTAAAGTATTTCTGAACATTTCAAGTTATTGTCTCTTTTAACACACTTTATGGTGGTCATAAATCTTGAACTGGTTTTATTAGATGCCTAACTCGCCAAGAGCAATAGAATTCTGGGCATTTCATCCAAGAAGTACAACCATTAGCCCCCATTGTTCAGTTCACTGCAATATTAAAACATAAGTGCTAGAGCATCAAAGAAAAACATTTAATTCTTCAGGAAGTAGATAAAGGCATCAAGAAACTTTCCTTGCAATTTTTCTTCTTTTTTTTATAGGTAAGGTATATAAAATAAATATATATTAATTTAAAAATAGGTATAAATAATTACTTTTTTTAATATATAGTGTTTATCAATTTAAAAATTGTTTTATGTGGTTTATATAAAGAAAATTGACAGATAAGCCTCTATATAACGAACTTTTTTTCAGGATTTAGCGACTGTTATATAGAGGTCTGACTGTAATTAACTTTAGGCAAAGAAGTTGAATATTATAACAAAAACTATATGCTAAACATTTTCAAAAATACTTTACAAATAACTAAAAGCAGTCATACATGAAATAGAACATACCTTTAAAAAATTTAATGAAGCATCAGAACTTTTTTATTCAAAAATTCTAAAGCTCTAATAAATATTCAAGTGAAAGCTCTAATAAATATTCAATAAGAAGTATGTATTACACAACAAATGTTATAATTTTCATGGGAGACAAAATACACTTAAGATTTATGCAAAAAGGTATACCTCAAGAAATATGGAAAGTTACACTACTAATATTGGGGTTTTAATATGTATGGAATACTAATAATTTGGAATTTTAATTCTTATTCTCCATATTTTAATTTTTCATGTTTTAAAACAGTCTGGAGTTCTGTTACCTTGGTGACTTACAGGTGACATGGTGAATTGATCTGACTATTTTTGTGTCAGGAGACCTATGCTTATTTCACTGTCCTTGACATTCATGTTGAAAAGGAATTCTCTTTTAGGCCAGTTATTAGAAGCTTTTACTCATATTTACTGTTAGCTCAAATTTGAAGAGAAAAAGAACACAAAACATCCTTCTCGGAGAAGAAAGTCATTCTGTTGGAGAGCTTTCTGGACGAATTTTTCTGTGATTATTTTTTCAATCATTGTAGCACTTTTATAAAAATCTCTACAATTAACTCCTTTTTTACACATAACAGTCTTGACATTCAACATGATATTCAGCAAAAGATTATTGTTAACTACCTCAGAAAGTTATATGATGTCCATTTAAAATATGATACACAACTTTATAAATCGCCATGATTATAAGTTGCGTAACTTGTTTAATTAAGCTAATTTTTCAGCAAGAGACAGAGGATAACAAATCTTAATTTTGCTTTTTAATATTAATTAATTTTTCTTCACTCTTTGGAACATGTTGAGTTAAACTTCAAAAACTTTATCATCAATTGAAAATTTTCAGAATAAAGGACGTTTGTCAATTGTCCAAATGTGAGCAACTTATATTTAAAAAACTACAGTTTTAAAAAAAAATTGGCAAAAAAAGTGATTAGAATAATTCTTATTTTTAATAATAATTCAAACTGCAGTTGAATGTTAAGACAACTGATAATGTATTTAAATATGATGTACTGAGATAAAATTGTCAGTTATGTAAAATGGTAGGGCAAAAGCAAAATGGACTTAAATAGATAATATCACACTGTATATAAATAGAATAAAATTTAAATCCAGAAAGGACTTTTACATATTCAAATTTTCATTTTGGTATCTATGGACTTATGTCATACTGCAAAAGTAAAATAAATCATTACTAATTCAAGAACAGAGATATATTTATTCATTGAAAATCAAATTTTAAATTAAACGTAATAGTTTGATTATTAAAGAAATAAACTTGTGCAGTTTAACTGCTAATTATTAAAATAAAAATTTAAATAATCATAATAATAACTATGATGAGAAACTGGATTTGAATAAAAACACATTCACTTACTGTATTGCAGGGTACCATAATATTCACTGCAAGACGATCCCAAAGACTTACATGATTGGCGACCATCAATTTTGCATTTTCATCAGTATATTTATCATCAACTTCAACAATTATACCCAAGACTTTACATATTCCTTTTAATATTGTACTGAAACATATTAAAAATTAATTACAAAATAAAATAAATGTATCATTAACATCTTGCAAAACTAACATCCAACCAGTTGTTTTATTAAAATTAAGAGTATTTCAAGAAACTTAAAAAAAATATATGGGCTACATTTAATATTTAAATAACAAAAATATTATTTACGTACCCAAGGCTATACACTAAAATAACTAATATAACAATGGAAAATTTTTATAAGAAAATTTTAATTGCCAATCATAAATTAGGGTTGCTTTCTTACAAATTGAAAAAGGACCAAGATCAGACTAAATTCCTCAGATTGAAAAAAAATGTTTCAGTATTTAATGTAACTTCCAATTATTACAACCCATGATACACAAGTTTTTAAAATTTAAGAACTATTCATAAATGTAATTTTTTTCATTTAACATCAAAGTTAAAAAATTAATTTAGCATTACAATATCCAAAACAAAATAGGAATACTTTCATTCAGGAAAAAATTATTGATTCAAACAAAAGTATATTTTAATGAAACTTAATTTTCTGTTTATGTTAGTGAAACCAAAATATTAAAACTGGAACATGTTTCTGTATCAAATATATTCCAAGTGTTAATAAAAGTATTCAAAATCAAGGTTTTTTACATTAGGCAATGGCACACTTAAAAATACTAAAATTTTTTTTTAAATTCAAATTGTATTTATTTATTACTCTTTTGCTCTAAATATTAACTCAAAAGAAACTAAGGTGGCCGTGGTAGCCGAGTGGTATAGGTATCGGACCGTCGCTTGGCTTGTCACGAGTTCGAGCCCAGTACCACTTAAGACCCGCCATGTAGGGCAGTGATGCACGTTAAATCTGTCGAAAGCTGAAACGTCATCCCGTTGGTGTGGTGTGGTAGTTAGGAGAGGGGGTGCCAGCTCAGGTGTCGTCCACGTCACTTGACCATGGTTCAAAATTATGTGGTCCGTCACCAAAAGCTCTCGTGTATGTAGCTGAACAATGCGACGTTAATATTCAATCAATCAACCAACAAAACTAATACATTTTATATTTACAATCATTCAACAGTTAGAAAACATTTCTGTAAACTTCACATAATTTTATTAATTTAATTAAGTCTAACAATTTCCAAGCAATTTTATGAGGCATAAAAGCATAGAATTTTTGAAAAATCTGAGTAATACATTAACTGTCCTTTCTCTGTGTTTTCATTTATATTTCAATAATCTTATACCATAACTACAGAAAAATACATACACAAGTCATTAAAACAATAGAATTTATTTAATTAAAGATAATGCTCAGTTTTATACAAATGTAATTGAAAACAACAAAAAACCTTTTAGTCATAATGGGTTTTCAAAAAAAAATGTTACTTCTATAATAAAATATTCTCTTTTTGTAATTCATAATGGTTTTTCCAAAAATAATATTAGTTTTGCAATTAGTGGTTCTCTTTTAGTAAACAAATTGTAATAAAAAATACTATGGTAGCAAATTTCAGTTAAAAAATTCACTACTGAGAAATATTACAACCTAACAAAGATATGTTATTTCTATGAGCTAAATGACAAATAAATTTTGAGGTAGAAGGGAAATTTTCTAAAAATGTGAGAATAGTGATTTCATAAAAGCTCCTTCATTAATTAAATTTATTCACTGAAAATGTGTATATGTATATTTCCTTTCTCTCAAAACTTACTTTACTTACAGCTTTAACACTACACTACCCAAGTAGTTATTTCACTATCTTTTAGATTTTGAAAAAATCAATGATTTTACTATTATGCTTGATTACTTTTTATGTAAGTTTAAGAAAAGCAATAATGTTGAACTTATCACAATATAAAAAATAATTTAATTGCTCCAGTAGGTTCAACTGCAAGCAAACAAAGAAATTTCATAAGCCATATGATGCAAACTATTAATTGGTTGGATTAGACATTATAAAACACTTAAAGCTGCAACAAAGGAAAAAAATATTGAAAAGAAGAAACCTCACCCTTTTTGATAATACAAAAATATTTAATGTAACAATGAATATAAAAAAAGTTTCAAGTCAAAGAAAAAAATATTTGATAGTTTGGTTAGCAACGAATAATGGAAAAAAACAAAAACAATTCCTTTAAAATACAAAATAATTTTCAATTAGAATAAAATTATAAAATACTAAATTCAAAATCAATCAAACAATATTAATTCTGATGCTTCTTTACAGATTTTTTTAGGTATTATAAACAAAATAATTCTAATTATCAAAGCATATCAAAAGATGAGGTTATAAATACCAATGCAGTTACATAGTTCATAAAAAAAAGGTGAATTATACATTGAACTACACAATAAAAAAAATTAGAAAATTTTTAGATATAATCTTGAAACAATAAAATAAACAGAAAAATTATATAATTAAGCTCTGAACTTTAGCAAGTATGAACTCTAAGATAATTCAATTAGTAATTCAGCTTAAAATAAATAAAGAATTTATAGAGAAAAGATAAGTCATTTTGAAAAAAAAAAATGTAAAAAGAGAAAGATCTTTCAGAAAAAATTTCAGCTTGAAAGAAATTGAAGGTAAAATTTATGAATATAATAATAGATTTAAAATAAGATAAACCAAAAGATTTTAAAGACAATGATACAAAAACATATCCAGTGAGATAAGCATGTTGAGGTAAAAATAAACTTGTTAATGGTTGAACTTTAAACTCATAAAATTTTTTTAAAAAAACAGCTTGTTTAATAAATGTTACATTTTCTTAGAAGCATCAAAACGATTTTAACCTATTAAGCAGCCAGTATTTTTCATTAAAATGTTTCTAAAAAGGCACAATTTCAATCAAAATATCAATTATGAATGACAATTTGAACATTCTGTCATGAGATTTAGTTAATTTATTACCCTAAATATGTTAAACATTCGTAACCCAGCAAGAAAAAAGAATGTATATTTATATACAATACATACCTCCTACATGATAAAAATATCTGTCACCTCAAAAACTAAAGGAAGTAACTCAAAATAGTTTAATCAAACAAAAAATAACATTGATAAAAAATTTCTGAAATAAAAAAATAAATTGCTACCTAAAAATGTACTTTGAATAGAAAGGAAGAAAAAACTTCTATAACACTCATTGTTCATAACATTTTACAGAAATTTCAAGCAAAAAGAATATATAAATGATATTTGAGATTACAATGTTATGCTTATGATTTTCTTCAGATTATACACAGCTTCATACGAATATGAGGGGGAAAAAAAACCCACTTTTTTCTACACTATAAATTTTCTGAGAAACTTAAAAAATCAATACCTTCTCTTCTGGGATTTTTGAGGAAGAAGTAATAAAATCAAAAACCCCAAAACACCAGCAATTAATCTTGTAAGAAGAAGTAACAATGCAAATGGAAAATATAAAACTGCCTTGTAAAGCTTCGGACTAACCAGAATCCTAAAATAAAAAGTAAAAATAAGAGTCAAAATAAAAAAAATATTTTTGAAAAACTAAAAGAATGAAATATTTATAATTCTGAATGCTTAATTCATGTTATGATTAACTTATTACAATTACAGAAATAAAATTCAAGTTTTGCCTAATCTAAAAAAATGCAAGACATGAAGAGAAATTACAGCATATTTTATAATATGCCTCTGGTCCTTTTCCACACATCACATAAAATAATAAATATGATAAGGCTTTTACCATTTATAAAATATGGAAGAAAAAAGAATTGTTGGCAATCAGTTTGTGTACAAACAAGAAGTAGGGTAAGTATTTTTAATTAAAAAGGAGAACACACAGAAGACAAGCCACACATTAGAAAAATTTCAAAAGCTCAGAAATTATTTGCTACTTCCATTCTGAAAGGGATTTAACACTTTTTATTTGCTAATGCAACACTTTATATAAATACTAATTATGATCTCTGAAAAGAAATAATTTCATGACATAGAAATAGATGGTTTATTAAAGATTTTTAAATAATCATGAAAGCACTTTTGAGGAATTACTATATGTAAATTTATTATGTAACATGTCAGCAACCATTTATATAGAATCTTACTATAAGTAAGTTTATAATAAAACTTAATGCATACGCAATCAGTTATATGTAATCGATTTAAAAGTGGGAGCACATAATGCATATACTGATATACAAAATGTATATCTTAAAATGTACATGTGTTAAAATTATTGATTAAAGATACTTTATTATTTCTTTTGAATTTTCATATTTTGTACAAAGTGATAGTTGATAACCCATTAGAATTAGATATTTAAAGAAATCTTTTCCTCTTTTTCATACACATCTAGCATTTTATTTATTTATTTCCACATGGTTTCGAAATAACATGATAGTTGATAATCCATTCCTCTCTCTCTCTATTGGGTATTTAAAAAAATTATTTTCATACATAACTAACATTTCCTTACAGTCTTTATTTTCATGATTTTGAAATAACATGGTTAAAAACTAGCAACATTTTCTTTTTTTTAATCACATAACTGATTTACTTTAACAAATGATTTTTAATTGCTGATTGTTCCAGAAAAGGATAAGAGAAAGAGAATAAAATTCCTCAATTATCACTACTTCAACTTTTGAAGGTTTTAAACATGATACTAGTCTGGAAAATAATTTCAAAAATATTTATTCAAACCTAGAACACATCTTAAGATTCCAACAAAATCTAAAGATTTGTTTAGCAGCATACCAAGAATTATATAAGGAACTTGTGAAACCTAAGCAGCAAATAAACAAATGAACAGACTTTCTGATAAAAGGGCAATTCCATAAAATATTTCCGAAAAAATTCATTTTTGTGAAAATACCACTGTTAAACGAAAATCTTCCATGCATTCAAGCCTAGCAGATGTGGCAGATCATTCTAGTGAGGGCAATGATTTTGATTAAAAAAACAAATGCCATTATCACCATACAGCACAAACACACAACTAACAAAATTAATATTTCTAATATTTTAAAGTTTTTATCCTTTTTTGAGATAATTTATATGTATTCACAATTTTATTTTAGTTATCAACTGAAACATGTATGAATTATATATATATATATATGTTAGATGTTAAATATATACATGTCGAGATAACAGCCTTTGATGCACCATAACCCACAAAAAACTGTAACTGTATATACATGTCAATATATATATATATATAAATTTATACAGTTGATATACACAAAAGCTAACACAAAACTGATATTAAATGAATATGCATTTTAAAGTATTCTTAGTATAACAAATGAAGTTTTCCTATGCACACACACACAAAAATAAAAAAATACAGTTAAAATTAACTTTATATTCATTAGAACAGATTAACACATTTATAAACAAGCTTATTTGTTTAAAATTTCTTCTCTTAATTTTGAACATTGAAATTCATATTAGTTATAAAGTTATAACATTATAAATGCATAGATTGAAAATGCAATAATTTATTTAACAAGTTCATTGCTTTTTAAGTTCCTAATATGGGAGCACTCTGATATCTCACTTGTTTAAACCAAACAAGTAAATTTGTCTCTAAATCCTCATGTTTGGTCATTCTCATCCATTTTTGTGCTGGTTCAAACTTACTCCGTACAAACATTTCCATAATTAGCTCTTTTTTTAATTCTTGTTGATAATGCACAGTTCGCAATACCAAATCTTTACACATTTCAGTTTTTGTTTTCTGTATTTCATCAACAGCCTTAAGAATCTCCAACTTCATTTTAAGCGAAATAGAAGTTTGCTTTCACCCTAAGCTCTTTGTGTCATTATGCTCATAAAAATTTTTTTTCTAAAATAAAAAAAAAGTGGTGGTGTCTTCTGTATTTTATTCATTTCTAGAAAGGAAATCTTTTCATGTTATGCAATTTTCATTTTGTGTTAAGAGAAAAAAATGCATGAAAATACATAATAGCTTGTCGGGTTTTCATGTTAACGGATATATAATTTCTTATAAAAAATGGTGAATATAATGGACTTCTAACATAAAAAAGGATGCAATGATAAAGTACAAGAAAAAAACACATCAGAATTGTATTTCAAAAATTTTTCATGAAGATAATTCTAAAATAACTTATTTTATCTTATCTTTAATTTAGATTGTACAGAAATTACTAAATAGACTAATGGAGCTTGAAATGGATATCACTTAATAAATTTCTACACTATGCTGTATGCAGACTTGGAGACCCAATTGTATTTTGATGCACAGCAATAAAATTATGATGCCCTCATTATTAGACATTATGCCAATAGTAGAGTTAAATTAGAGACACTAAGCTACAAGCAAATAGTGATTCTAATTAATATATGCCTTAATGCAACTTAAGCCTAATTTTATAACACAGACCATAAACTAGGCAGTTGTTTATTTTTTGGAGTGAAAAATGTTCTCAACACAAGTTAATAGAAGTAACCCTCCTATAACATGATAGATTTTTAGAAAATGCTGTGTAGTGGGAAACGATGTTATACGAGACCAAGAGTCAGAAAGAAAAAGAGGACTGTGTTCAAACATATTTAGAACATTTTTTTTAAAAAAATTACACATGAAGAACTAAGAAGCATACGTAACACAAAAAATATTATTTTCCTTTAATATGACCTTAATTTAATAAATGTCTCTCTTATTACTGCTTAGTACAACTAAATGAGAAAGTGTTTTCAAATGAACACTGTTACTTTCAGTATCTTCATTTAAGTTTTTTGCACCTTCTATCCTCTTCAAAAAACCTGAAAATACTTATGAAATATATGTTGTAGTAGTTAAAATTAATATTAAGTAATATAAAAACCTTTCAAATTCTTCTGAAAGTCATTAAAAAATACAAGACATTTTGGGTATAAATTTGTATTACTTTCAAAAATATATGTCAAAAATATAAATGTTGGAAAAAAAAGGATTTCTCACTTAATAATCTAATTTAAAAAGAAAAATGCATGAAAAATACAAACAAAAGCAGATCCATACTTCCCCTCAAAACTTGCTTCAGAATCCTTTTAATTAAGGAAAAAGTTTTTTAATCAGAAGCCTTTTAAATCACTTTAACTTGTAAAAAAATGCACACACACACAATAAAATTTTTAATCAATAATTTTAAAATGTTCTTATGATATTGCATAAAAATTTCAATGTCATCTTGATAGAAGACACAAAAACTCAGATTATAGGTCAATTAATGAGGAAATGACAGAAAAAGTTTATTATATTCAAATGAGATTTTAAAAAATTCAGTCTTATATAAAAATCTAATAAAAAAACTTTCTTGTGTAAATTATTACACATACATTACAAAAATATAATTCCTCTCATCAAAGATAATACAATATTTAACTTTAATATTATTTAAAATGATCCACATGTCTTTGTTTGAATAGAAAAATACAGCCTTTTCAGTAAATTAAACTTGCAAATAATTATAAAACTAGAAAACAAAAATATCCTAAAATACCTTCACATTACTATTTTGCAAAACAAATTTTTGTACGCAGTAATGTTCGCATTAAGTAAAAAAAATCATAAGGTGAAAATCTTGAATTTATCCGCGTCTTATCTGTTATAAGAGCTGATATTTAGTTTTAAAAAGTCAGATAATTATGGATGTTAAACAGAGAATTCAGTGAAAAACTAGTAATACATACAAAGAATACAAATCTTACCCACATATATAATAACCACCCAACTAAAGGATTCAATTACCAAAATATCGCTAAGACTGTTTTAATTTGTACGTAAAAATTATGAAAAAATAATCAGACTAACAATTTGACATGCCCACCTGCTAGAATCAAAAAGATCTTCTAAGTTAATACTTGACGGTACATTTGTCTTCTCTGAAGATAACCCAGTTTCGACCAGCATTTTCAAAAATATTAAATGTGCAACATTATAAACAAAAAAAAAAAAAAACGACGGAAAGATAGGTGAGTATTTAAAATTTAATAATCGAAACTCGAAACTAAGTTGAGAGTATTTTGGTACGTTAAAGCGCCACTCACAGTTACGGTTTTGACGAAAAAAATTTACTTTACACTCAGTAGAGTTCGAAAAAAAAAATTATTAATTTTAAAGGCTTGTAAGAAGTTTTCTAAATTTCGGATTACTTATCTTTCCCTCTATTAAGGATATCACCTCATTTTCTGACATGAATATTCTAAAATAGCATAACAATATCGATGAATATCTTAAGGGATATCAATAGTCCCTTCTAGGAGTTTATGATAATGTAAACATGTAACAAATCGGAAAACGCATATTTTTTTCGATTAATATTGATCAAAGAACAAAGTTAACTTGTGAAGCATATTATAGAAACACTACAAAATTTAAACGCACTCTCCATTTTCGTTTGTAACAAAAGCTTGCATAATCGGTAGTAAAAATAGATCAGCACCGTGATCCTATCAAGAAATAATCCAAGCCGAAAATGTCGTGAAATGAAACAATTGCTCCTGAAATGAACCAATCCAGTATTCATGAAATGATTGATGAGAAAGTGAAACAAACCAACGTTGTGCCCGAAATATTCTCTTGTCGCTTTCCTAGACAAGTTTAAATAAAGCATTACAACATCCTTTTTTTCTTCTAAATGATTCATGTAAAATTTTGGGAAATCTTTTAAAACGGGGGCTGGGATTTTCCCCCGCCAAATCCTTCTTTTCTAGTCAAAGGTGGAACGCCAAGACGTATCCTTGGGAGGAACCGGTTTGCAGTAACCATATGCGATACGTTTCTCCTCGCAGGAAAAGCTCCTCGTAGTGATACACTGCGTTTCTGATAATCATTTAAAGCTCATGTTCTCTAGAAATATTACCAGGGTAGTTTCAGCAGTAGTTTTAACAATTTCTCGAATTCACTTTGAAAAAAAAAATAGAATCAAAATCAGATTTAAAAAACTTTATGCATTTCTCAATTAAGTTAAAATTTTCAGTTTTTTTTTCAAAGCAAGGAATTATTATCATTTAAATACGAAGGTAAATTACATTAATTTTATAAATATAAGACGTAAATGTAAAATTACACGTAGTTTTAATTTTTTGATGTACCAAGGAAGGTAATTATTTATCTAATACAGAAATTTCATTTATCTTATTATTCTAAATATATATTATTTGTTTTATCTCTATCATTATCATAATTTCTAAAGGAGATAATCACTCATGTTTCTCTCGAAATGTTAAAATACTTTACTGAATTTTCTTCCGTTATATTTATTCATAGAGCTGATTAATTATACTCAACAAAAATATTATTTCATACTGAGTTTTTTTTCGATGTAATAGTTAAAAGATATAATTTGGAAGTGAATATATACTTGCAGTACGGTATTTTATTTCACATTTTTATTACTTTTCTCTTTTTTCGCTGATAGTTTTTCGAAAAAATAGTAATTTACAAAAAATTGTTGATATCACATAAGTTAGTGAATAGTATAAGAAAATTCACATTTGTGTTCTAGATAGTAAATGTGAAGAAAATAAATCCAGAATTATATATATATATATATCCATGTAAAAAAATTTAGAATTCTTAACAACCGAAACATCACGCTCTTAGAAAAGCAGATTTATTGAGAGGGGTGACTGCAAAATGATATCTTATTTGCACTACTTGTCTGAACAGGAAATCAATTCAATTAATAGTGCATTGGGGATATAAATACATTTATCTTAAATTAACATATGAAAATGTTAGCACTTTTTATAAAACAAATTAACACAAATTAAAAAAAAAAACCTTAAGACCTAATGTCTTTTTTTAAATTCCTTTATTCCTTATAATCCTTCATGATTTATTATTATTGTATCAACAAAAGAAAAACTTTATTAAAGCTCTTGAATCCTTTAGTAAAACACTTTTATATACATTTGTGTATATAAGATTTTATTATGTACACAGTAAGATTTTCTGTGTATATTTATTTTATAAACAAGTTATAAGATGTAAACATTCTTTTCAAAGGAAATGAGTGATTTCCATTTTGTACAATTTACACTTCAATATTTGAACCTTATACAACTACAATTATACCAAAAATTATAATTGACATAGTTTAAATATTCATGTAAAAATTAAAATAGAATTTGCATTCAAATAATGATGAGGTGTCAAAATTTTTGTGTTCCTTAATTTATTGTTTTCTTATAAGAGATAAGAAGCATTTAAAAACTTGCAAATCTCAAAAATTAAGAAAATTATTTTAAGAATACTTTATTATTACTAAAGATTGAACATTACATCAACTGTGAAATTTTAGAGTGTGAAAATGTTGATAAAATGAATATGTTTAACTTTGTTTTATTGTGTGTTAACTTTTCTCCTTGTAAAACAAGAATGAATGTTTTAATCAACATGATTAAATTTTTTTTCAGAGATTATAGCCAATTTTTAAAAAATGATAGCATTAAATTTAGATTTGCTTATAGACCATAGCCAATAAAAATATGATTAAAAGCATTTGGTTAATTTCAGAACTTAAAATAATGATAAGTAGTAAAAAAATAGAAATTTTTTTAAAAGTAATTTTTTTTAAAAAAGTTTTTTTTAATTGTTTTATTGTGGTAAGCTTTTTTTATTGTAAAATATCATATATAGCATACCACTTTCAATGTTGTCATAAGTAATATCTAGGTACTAAAGTACCATTGAATTTTGTGGATAGGATGCAAAAATGAGAGCAATTCCTAAAAGTTTTTATACTTAACTCTGTGTGTACCAATCAGAATTCCTTTTTTCTCCTGATTATTACTACTTAGAAATATCAGCAATATTTTAAATTTTATTATCAAAAAAAAAAAAAAATATATGAAATCAGATATTTCAACTAAATTTCTTAATATGCATATATTCACAAGAAAATAATATGCTATTTTAAATTTTTGAGATGACACTTCCTTTCTAAGCTCCATAATAATCAAATTTATATTGTTTGAGGACTCAAACATTTTTTTTTTTTTTTGCATATTCTAAGAAGAAAATTTAATTCTTAGTGTTCAGTTTTAAGATTGACATTTTTTTTACTAAATTCTGTACCTTGTGACATAGCCATCTGTCGATAGCTATGACGTGGTGGGTCCGCGTAAGTTAGAGGTGTGGGATTATTGGAAGGATGAGACATTCTATAATTCTTAATACAACTTTTATTAAGAATTTAACTTAAATTACTTATATAACGAACAAACTTATATTAAGTGAGAATAAACCACAAAGTAAGCCGAATATTTAAGTCAGAACGCACAACTAGATCACTTATCCTAAATATAATTGATTATCTACCTAATCTCGCTTTCTATATTATATTATCGTTTAGAAAGTAACCTTCCTACCTTGGTTGAAGACTCATCAATTCTGCTTCTTGTAGATAGATGTACTCGTGTACAATTGCTCCTCCTTATAAATATTATTATCAAGGGTTGGCGTTTCCGTCTTTCTTGTGAGTAGGCCGTCTAAACACTTGTTCCGAACTGCTCCACACTAAGCTTTCTCTAAGATTGCCATCCCTCTCACTAAATTTTCTATCCTTTTAAAGGATATCTTATTTGCATTGTTTCTTCGTTTTTCCTCTTAGAATTGGGTTGGAAAAGTTTTGCCATTAATCGTGGCCGTCAAAGAACGTAGGAGTTATGTTAGAAGAAGAACGCGAGAGATGTCACAACCCCTCGAAGAAGAAAAACGTGATTTATTTAAGGATTCTCAATGCCCTTAATAAATTACGTGCCTAAATTTTTATTTCTGAATCTCTTCGCTTTCTAAGTTTTATTTAAATTTTAACCTTGAATCCTCATTTTAACTTCTATAATTTCCAATATTTATCTTGACTTTAATTTTCATTATTCATCGTAGAATTAAATTTAATATTCAACTTAGTTTTAAATTTAAACTCGTGACAGATACACAATAAATTTTACTCCATTAACTAGGCCAACATTAACAATTGTTGTTTAATAATGGTATATTCTCACTTTTTACATATGTACTTAACTCTATATTTGACTCAACTTAAATATTGATACACTTAAACCTTCTACTCGAATTCTTCCTGGGTGCGCAGACCCAAACTCTGCATCAGGACAAACATTCAATAGGGAGCTAGGAGTCCGGCTCCACTGCTCCGAGTTGAGGCTACATATCAGCTATGGCACAATATTTTCAGGGTCTGTCACCCTGAAATAAAAACTCTCTAAGTTACTTTGTCAAATCTATATTTACATAATACCAATAAGTTTCACAATTTTTATGCATTATATATCATTTGTAAATCACAATAAACTTTCATTTCCATCCCGCATCTAGTTCCATAAAACTTCCAATGAGCCGCGCAGCGCTGTTAATATTATTGTTAGTGCCCTGACTACGCCACGTTTCCCTGAACCAGATGCATCTTAATACGGAACAATACAACAACATATATATACATACATACATATTATACAATTACAAACATTTTTCAATAAACCATTAAAACAAATAACCAAAGGAATTGTCGCATCTCACGAAGTCATACATCGAAGCAAAGAAATGCGCAATTACAATTGTTTTCTCCAATATTATAGTTATACTCATTGTAGTGTCAACTTTTGCTTGGATTATAACTTTTAAACACGGCCCGAGACTTCCTTCTTTGCAATAATTCTTCCGTTCACTTGTTGGAAAGATCATAAAAAAAAATGAAACAATACAACCTGATTTTTATTAGTCCCCACACCTCACTTGTAATGACGAGGTGCTACCACTGTTCTTTCCTCTTCTCGTTCATTGGCTGCACTGGAGTTCTTTATGTTGCCTGCTGTAGGGCTTGTAGTCTCCTTGTCGGCTTTTCCTTGCTTGTCTTGTTGTTTCCTTGGCCGGTCGGGACACCTGATCCTTTCTCTGGCATGGGTGCAATTCATATGTCCTATCTTGAACTCCAGATGTTTCCTTGGCCGGTCGGGACTCCTGATCCTTTCTCTGGTGTGGGCGCAGGTTGTACTTCGGTCCATCTTGAACTCCAGTTGTCTCCGTCTTGTTCTTTTTCCTACTTATATAAATAGTACTGGATGACAATAGTCTTTTGTTAATATTATTGGGTCCCTTTCTCTGCCACTTTCTCTGTGGTCCACTTGCCCCCGATCCATACGACCTTTTAATTCCCTTAGCTAGCCTTTCTCTTTTATTTTTTCTGTCATTTGTAAATGAGCTAGGAAGTGATCTGACCATTGATCTGCGCTTATCGGTCCTATCCGTGTTTTTCTTATATTGTTTTGATTGGAGATTAATCCCTTTTTCCTCTAACTCACGTTTCACCGCAGATCTTTTTTTTCCCATAGTGTGACTCATTTGATCTTTGATGTACATTTTCTGAACTACTAGTTTCCTGACGTGAACTAATACTATCTGGGCTACCTGTTACTAACTCGACCTCGTCACATTTCCTATGACGATATATTCTTATCTGATCAACGTTAACAGTTAATCTTTTTCCTAATATCCATATTACAATATTATTATTATTTCTTACTTCTAATACTCTATAGGGTCCTTCAAATCTTTGTTTAAATTTGGAACAGATTTTATTAGCTGCTGAACTTAAAGGGTGTGTCTCTAATAAGACCCAATCATTTACCTTAATTTGTATATCTCGTCTTCGTCTATTATAATATCTTTCCCACCTTTCCTGCTTAGTTTTCGTACTTAGTCTAGCTTCCTTAAATATTTTTTCTATGTTTTTAACTTTGAATTCCGATCCATCTGAAATCATTACTAATTTTTGAAATGGGGTAATCAATTTTCGACCCAAAAATAATTCCGCAGGTAATTTTCCCGTTGTTTCATTCACCGCCGTACGAATAGCGTAAGAAAACTCACGTAAGAATTGATCCCAAGTATCGTGTTGATCATTAACATAATTTGCAATCATTTGCACTATATCTCGATTAACTCGTTCTGTCATATTTGCTTGTGGCCTATATGCAACAGTCTTCACATGCCTTATGCCTAATCTTTCACTTAAATGTTCAAAAATTTCGGATATAAATTGGGGACCGTTATCATTTCTTAATTTTATTGGAGCTCCAACATGCGATATAAAATTATCAAAAGAAGTATCCGCTATTATACGAGTCGTGGCCTTTTTAAAAGGTATAATTTCAGCCCATTTGCTGAAATGATCGGTAATTACTAAAACATATCGATTACGTCTCTCTCTCAATGTAGGATAGGGCCTAACAAATCTAACGTAGCTATCTCATTTCGATAATTTGATACAATCGGATTTAATTGACCAGCTGGTAACGCGTTTTTATAATTATTAACTTGGCACATATGGCATGTAGAGACATATT
>BMAV01009817.1:87819-106251 GCA_019973955.1 Trichonephila inaurata madagascariensis | reverse complement strand
TTAAGTAATTTAAGTTATTCTTAATAAAAGTTGTGTTAAGAATTACAAAATGTCTCATCTTTTAGATAATCCCACACCTCTAGCTTACGCGGATCCAATAAGACGTAACTATCGCAGGATGGCTATGTCACAGAATGTCTAGCAGTAGTATGGGCGTTGAACAAATTCCGAACATATTTAGGAGCGATGCCAATTAAAGTTATTACAGATCACGCTGCTTTAACACGTTTAACGCATGGAAAAAATTTGTCGAGTAGGACGATCAGATGGGCAATCAAATTAGCGGAATTTAATATAGAATGGGAACATAGAGCTGGAACTCAAAATGCGGTGGCGGATATGATATCTTGAAACCCGGTTGAAAGTATAATGGGAGAAAAAGTTAATTGTGCAACAATCAGAGATCTAGTCCTTACGTCGCCAAAAAGATAATAACAGAGCAAAAGAATGACCCAGAATAAGGTCATATCTATAGATATTTAGAAAACCCGGAAGATAACTCTGTTAATGCGACGATATGTGAGAATTGATCCCGCGACTTCCGTCTAATTGAAGGCTTGTTGTATTATGCGAAACACGCAACGTCGTTAGGTGAAATGCGTGTATACATTCCAAAGTCTTTAAGGAATGAAATAATGAGAGAATTTCACAAGCCAATTGCGGGACATTTAGGTAGATTTAAAACTTATCATAAAATTCGGGACGTTTGTTATTTCCCGTATATGAGAAAATTTATTGATCAATATGTCTCTACATGCCATATGTGCTAAGGTAATAATTATAAAAACATGTACCAGCTGGTCAATTAAATTCGATTGTAACAAATTATCCAAATGAGATAGTTACGTTAGATTTGTTAGACCCGTATCCTATATCGAGAGTGCGACGTAATCGATATGTTTTAGTAATTACCGATCATTTCAGCAAATGGGCTGAAATTACACCACTTAAAAAGGCCTCGGCTCGTATAATAGCGGATACTTTTTTTGATAATTTTATATCGCCTTTTGGAGCTCCAATAAAATTAATAAGTGATAACGGTCCCCAATTTATATCCGAAATTTTTGAACATTTAATTGAAAGATTAGGCATAAGGCATGTGAAGACTGTTGCATATAGGCCTCAAGCAAACAGAACAGAAGGAGTAAATCGCGATCTAGTGCAAATAATTGCAAATTATGTAAATGATCAACACGATACTTGGGACCAATTCTTATGTGAGTTTGCTTACGCTATTCGTACGGCAGTGAATGAAACGACGGGAAAAACCCCTGAGGATTTATTTTTGGGTCGAAAGTTGATTGCCCCATTTCAAAAATTAATAATGGTTTCGGACGGAACTGAATTTGCAGTAAGAAATATTGAGAAATTGTTTGTTGAAGCTAGACTAAAAACGAAAACTAAACATGAAAGATGGGAAAAATATTATAATAGACGCAAGCGGGATGTACAAATTAAGGTACATGACTGGGTCTTGTTAGAGACACACCCTTTAAGTTCAGCAGCTAATAAGATATGCGCGAAATTCAAACAAAAATTTGATGGTCCGTATAGAGTGTTAGAAGTAAGAAATAATAATAATGTTGTAATCTGGAGGTCAGGGAAAAGGTTAACCGTCAATGCTGATCAAGTAAGAATATATCGTCATAGGAAATGTGACGAGGTTGAGTTAGGAACATTTCGCTCGGATCAAGATCAAATAAGTCGCAATATGGGAAGAAGAAAGGGTCTGAGGTAAAGCGTGAGTTAGAGGAAAAAGGGATAAATCTCAAGTCAATTAAATGTGAGAAACACATGGATAGGACCGATAAGCGTGGATTACTTATCAGATCACTACCTAGCTCTTTTTCCAGTAATAAGACAAGAATTAAAAGAAAGCGTCCAGATAGAGGAGATAAACGGTCGTATGGATCTGGGTCAAGTGGACCGCAGAGAAAGTGACAGAAATGTAGACCCAATAACATAAATAAAAGACCATTGTCATCAGATAATATTTATATAAGTAGAAAGAAGAACCGGATGGAAACAGCTGGAGTTCAAGATTGAAAGGAATACAACTTGCGACCACGCAAAAGAAAGGATCAGGAGTGCCAACCGGCCAATGGAGTAAAATCAAGCCAAGCTAGGAACAGCCGAAGAGAAAACTACAGACCCTACATCAGGCAACATACGGGATCAAAGAGCACCCGAGGAATGAGAAGAGGAGCGAACAGTGATAGCACCTTGTCAGTGGAAGTACTAGTGGGAGACAAGCCATAAAAATCAGGTTGTATTGTTTCATTTTTCTGTTCTTTCCAACAAGTGGTCGGAAGAATTATTGCAAAGGAGGAAGCCTCGGGCGGTGTTTAAAAGTTATAATCCATGCAAAAGTTGACACTACAATGAGTGTATATTTTTTTGAACATTTGACTTGTAAAATTTTTTTTCTCAATTGATGGAGAAAACAATTGTAACTATGCATTTGTTTACTTCGATGTATGACTTCGTGTGATGCGACAATTCCTTTGGTGATTTGTTTTAATGATTTATTGAAAAATGTTTGTAATTGTATAGTGTATATATATATATGTTGTTGTATTGTTCCGTATTAAGGTGCATCTGGTTCAGGGAAACGCGGCGTAGTCAGGTCACTAACAATAACATTAACAGCTCTGCTCGACTCATTGGGAGTTTAACGGAACCAACCAGATGCGGGGTGGACATGAAAGTTTGTTGTAATTTAAAAATGATATATAATGCATAAAAAATTGTGAAATATACTGGTATTATGTGAATATAGATTTTGCCAAGTAACTTAAAGAGTTTTCATTTCAGGGTGACAGACCCTGAATTTCAATTATCCTCAACTTGGAGAAGAAAACCCAGTCTCCAAGCCTTTTTGTAACTGAAATGGATGGAAATGGAAGATCAAATTGTATAGTAGTTTAAGTAGATATTTAAGTAGTGTTTAAATAGAGTTAAGAGTTAGTTAAGGGGTATATGGACCTCGTTTTTTTCCATCCAAGTCAAGGATGGTTTTTTCCCCGGTCCCTCGCTCTGATGAGGTATACCCACATATGTAAAAGTGAGAATATACCATGATTAAAATGCAAAACTGTTAATGTTGGTCTAGTTAATTGAGTAAAATTTATTGTGTCTGTCAAGATTTCAAATTAAGGAGGAATATTAAATTTAATTTTTAAGATGAATAATGAAAATTAAAGTTAAGTTGAATATTGGAAATTAAGAGTTAAAATGAGGATTCAAGGTTAAAATTTAAATAAAACTTAGAAAGTGAGGGATTCAGAAATAAAAATTTAGGCACGTAATTTCTTAAGGGTCATGTGGACCCTTGAATAAATCACGTTTTGCTTCTTGGAGGGGGTTGTGACGGCTCACGCGTCCTTTCTCTAACATAACCTTTGTGTTCTTTGACGGCCACGATTAATGGCAAATCTTTTTCAACCCAAATCCAAGAAGTGAAACGAAGGATAGATGCAAATAAGATAACCTTTAAAAGGTCAGAAGTCTCAGTAAGCGCGATGGCAATTTAGAAAAAGTTAAGTTCAGAAAAGGTAGAAGTGTAAATTGACGGCCTACTCAAGAATCACGGAAATCTCGCCATTAATACAAGGTACATACCATTGTTCTCGAGCCTAACGGAATATCTGAAGTTGATTGAACCGGTGCTTGAAAATTCAAGGTAGGAAGATTATTTTCCGAATTCGAATATATATATTATTAGGAATGAGATTAGGTGGAATATATAATTATATAGATAAGTGATCCAATTGCGCGATCTGTATTCACTACGGCTACGTGTTTGGTTTATTCTCACTTAATATAAGTTTGTTCGATATATACGTAATTTAAGTTAAACTCTTAATAAAAGTCATATTAAGAATTCTAAAATGTCTCATCATTTCGAGAATCCCACACCTCTAACTTACGCTGAAACCCCACAATATGGTCGACAAAGGTTGGCCATATCACAATTGATGTACATTATTTTATATATATATATATTATTTTATCGAATCAATATGAAAAATGTGAATAAAATAAAGAAAATGCATGCACGGTTTCAGTATTATATGAGATGCTTTTATTTACCCTTTTTGCCTACTTTATAATCAAATACAACCATACTTAAGGAGTAAACTCCAGTCGTGTGGCCGTGGTAGCCGAGTGGTATAGGTATCGAATCGTGGCTTGCCTTGTCATGAGTTCGAGTCCAGTACCACTAAAGACCCGTCGTGTAGGACAGCGATGCACGTTAAATTTGTCGAGAGCTGAAGCGTCCTCCCGTTGGTGTGGTAGGAGAAGGGGGTGCCAGCTCAGATGTCGTCAACGTCACTTGACCATGGTTCAAAATTACATGGTCCGTCGCCAAAAGCCCTCGTGTAGCTGAACAGTGCGACGTTAATATTCAATCAATCAATCACCCAGTCGTGCGTCAGAGCCGACACACACAGTTTTTTTTTTTTTTTTTTTTGACAACGCTGCATTTTAATCCCACTCAAAACTAACATTTTTAAAATTTTTATATGTTTAATGGATTTTAGAATATAACTGTGTTGCTTTCGAAGCCAAAAGAACCGAGCTCACCCAAAAGGACATAGAGCTGCAAACCGGAAACTGAGAAACAACCATTCCCTCACTTAGCTTTGATTTATCAACAATTTTCTTTTTTCACAGAAGTTTACTGATAGGTTTTAACAGAACTTGTTTAAACGAGAATCAAAAAGCAAATAAAAATAGTGAAATTTATCACAAAATATACATGTTATGTGATCGAATGATTCATCAAGATTTCGAACTATGGAAAATATAAGCGATGCACATTATATTTACAGCGTACATATACTAAGCACAAAGCTCTTTGAAAGACCAAGGAACATAACTATATGAATCACTCGCAATATATATATATATGCACAAATAAAATGTGATAAAATAAATCTATATAGAACCGAACTAGAGCTAGTACACCAGGGAACAGGAGCAATAAATTAACTTGCTCAAAAACAAAAAGGTAGTTCTAAATAAAAGAAAAGGATATATATATATATATTTGCTTTTTTCTCTTATATTGTAATTATATATATTATTATTGTAAAAGACAATATTCTCAGAAATATAACGAATAAAGGTACTGGATTTTTTTCTGGACTAATAATTTCCATTAATAATAAAATAATCAAAAATCAATTAAATAAAGAGCAATCCATTTACAAAATAGCTATTAAATATAGTATGCATTTAGAGGCATTCACAGAATTCAAATATAATATTACACAACAGCTTCAAAAATATAACTTTAGTACAGATTATAACAGGTCTTATAAAAAAAAAGATATAAAAAATCAGATTAAAAAATCGCAAAATAATATTATTATTGTTTATGTAGATAAATAGTGCCAGGAAATTTTGTCTTCATTTGTAAATAATATTATAGTTTAATGCTCAACAAATATTTTGATAATAATACAGCTTTCATCAGGTATTCAATTTCTGATAGAGAAATAAATAATTGCCTTTTTGGCTTTTAATAAACAAATAAGAATACAAATTAATAATAATTTTAAATTTCTACATATTTTTCTTACACCAAAATTAATAACTTAGTCAAGATTAGAACAGTTACTAATGGTTTTAATAACTATATCAGTACAAATCAGGTGAAATTCTGCATGAAATATTAAAAGATACTATAAATTATCTTGAAACCACAGCCATACTTAAAAGTAATAAAGAACTTATTGAACAAATTAAAGAAAAAAGGTTTCTTCAGTCTGTAGTTTAGATTTTGAAGATCTTTTCAACTCTATTGATATAGATCAGTGGTGCGCAAACTTTTTTCGACTGCGACCCCTTTTGTAGAGAGAAAATTTTTGGCGACCTCTAGAGATAAATGTTCAGAAATACAATGTAAATAGGCGCATTTCTTTCGCGTTTCATCGAATAAAAAAATCATCATTTCTGACACATATTAATATTATTTATAATTTAAAGAAAATATTTTTTTGTATAACATAAAAATCAAGTAAATTGCCTTTTAATGAGATGTATGTGGCTGCAAGTTTCTGATTATCTCATCGATGTTCGGATGTATGTTGCTAATTGCAATTCGCATATCATCTTCAGGGTTCAAACGAGAGCGGCATTTGGTTTTTATTGAAACTAGTTTGCTAAATCTAGTTTCACAAAAATACGTTGATGCAAATTGTATTAGTAATCTGATGGCATTCTTGCATAGAACGGGATATTGCTTTTCCTCGGATAGCCAACATTTTTTGCAAGGCTGAGTCTTAAATTGATTTCGAAGAGTATAATCACTAATCAAATCTATCATTTGCCCTTTCTCACTTTTTTGAAGAGTTGAACTGCATATGTCGTAGGAAAATGGATCACAAATCCAACCAAGATCGTTTTCAGGAAAATCCTCGAATCCTCTCGAAAAATTTTCTTTTAACTTTTCAATGTGGTTGGAAACGATGTTTTTAAATGTAAATATATCTATATTATTTTCCTTGATAAAATCGTTAAAGCAAGGGAACATGCCGTTGTTCTTTTTATTCAGTTCAGTTTGCCAGAGACTAAGCTTATTTTTAAAAGCTTGAATTTTACTGAATGAAGTTATGATAGTTGAATTCTCACCCTGCAAGCTCAAATTTAAGTCGTTAAGTTTTTCGAAACTATCAACTAAATAGCTCAGCTTTCCTAGCCAAACTTCATTGATATAATAACTTTCCAATCTATGTTTCTTTTCGCTTAAAAACATGTACACTTCATTTCTCAAATACAAATATCCATCGTAGTATTTTCCCACTCGAGAGCCATCTGACTTCGGGGTGTGTAACAGTAATCTCTCATACGTTGAGCCGGCTGTTAAGACTGTTGCATTTAATGTAGTTAATTGAACTAACAGCGTCTTGTAATATGTTGTGCAACTCTTCATCCATATCTTTTGCAACAAGAGCTTGCCGATGAATCATACAGTGATTAAATACCATATGAGGCGCCACTTTCTGTATTAAGCCTCTGAGCCCTTTGATCGAACCTGTTAATGCTGCAGCACCATCAGTACAAACCGCAACACAGTTTGCCCAGGTAAGGGACTTTGCTTCAAAATATTCATTTATTACTTCGAATATTTTTTCTCCAGTTGTTTTTCCTTCCAACTTTTGCAACATAAAAACGTTTCTGTTATATCTTCATTAAAAATAAATCTAACGTAAATAATTAGTTGTGACATTTTAGTAATATCGGTAGTCTCGTCCAGTTGTAAAGCAAATACAGAAGAATTTTGTATGCGTTTTATGACTTCTGACTCGATATTTCGTGACATTTCGGAAATCCGCAGATACACGGTATCTCTTGATAATGGTATTGTTTTTAGTTCATTTCCATATTTATCGCCATGCATAATTGATGTCATCTTAGATGCTGCAGGAAGGATAAGGGATTCTCCAATTTTATGGGGTTTCATTGTTTTTCCTATTAGATAAGAAACTTCTAAAGAAGCTCGTAATGCTTTCTGAGGTATTGTTGTAAATTTCTTTAGATTTGCACTCTGAATTTTCAGATTTTCAGCTCGTCTTTGAAAAAAAAAAATCGGCATGTTTATTTTGAAGTTCTTTATGTTTAGTTTCCAGATGCTTTGTTAATTTAGCTGGTATAATGCTCTCAGTTGCTAATTTTTAGTTGCAAATGACACATATCGGGCGTTCTTCATCATCAACAACACAAAATGTAAAACCATACTTAATAAATTCCTCATTGTATTTTCGTATTTTTTTAGATGGGGCATTTAGTTCAGAATTTTGAGACTCCTCATCAGTATTTGTTCTTTCGTTAGCTGAAGATGTACCTGGTGTACGTATTACCCATTTATCCAATATGAATACAGGGGTTAAATTTTTTTAAAACAAATAATAATAAAAAAATTTTTTTTCGAGAAATTCAATAAATTTAACAGAGATCTTTCTCTAATGATAGCACATACCTGATAACAAAGAGCAGCAAAGCCCGATAAAAATATAAAAAATCATAATTACACGACGTCGCATGATAAAACTCGAGGAGAAACTAAAACAATTGCAGGCCAAATGTTACATGCTACAACTTTACATGGAAACGCGCAGTAAAACATTCAGCGATGATTTTTGGTCGTTTGATTGGCCTTGGCTTGGTACGCATGTCTACAAGATGACTCCCACAGCCCTTGATTACCACTCCATCTCGTACGGTGCGCATGCTCAGTGCGCACCGTTCGACACATTAAGTAAAACATCAATACGTCGGACAAATAGGCACTTTTCAGTAAAACTGGCGAATGATGATCCGGTAGATGAGGGTGTCATCTACTGGAGTGAAAAACTTGCGTCTTCACACTTTACATACATTACGCATTACGGTCAAAGAAAGAGCGAACAGCAGGAAGTTGCAATTAAACAGTAAGTGACGGCGTTTCACTCTTTATATGTACACTGTATGGTATGCAGCATGCAGGCATAATGCCTTTCATAAAAATTTGGCGACCCCCAACAAACTTCTGACGACCCCTAGTTTTCGCACCTCTGATATAGATGATATGATAAAAATACTTTTAAAATTACATTAAAATAAATTATATATATATATTTATTATATGATATAGCTTAAGTTCTCTCATTAGGTTTGTACTAAAAGAGAACTCTATGTATTATAAAGGTAATTAATATCAACAGATTAAAGGTTTGCCACAAGGTGGCCCATCTAGCAACTGTCTAGCTAATTTATATTTGCATTAGTATGAAAATAGCTTTATTGATAATTCTGAGTATTACATTTTTCGTTATATAGGTGATATTATTTTATTCGATAAACTAGATAAATTTAAGCCGAACACTTATTTTTATCCTGAATACCTTAATTGAATTCAGACAAATAGTAGCAACAATGTAGCAAATGTTCTTGATATAGAAATACAATTAAATGATAAAGTTAAAACTACTAATATTTATGACAAAAGAGAAGAATTTAAATTTAACATAATTAAAGTACCTCATTGGGAAATTAGTTTACATGTATCAATATTCAGCAATATTATTATTAATTACATACAACATAACAAATTTCTTGTTCCAAAAAATTCAGAAAAGATAAAAAAATTTAAAAAATCTCTTTAAATATTGTTTAAATCAAAATTACACAATTAATTTTATTAATAATTATTCGTATAAAAATTTTTCTAATTAGTATGGATTAAATTCTTTAGATTAATAATTTATTATTATAAATTTTATCAAGAATACTCATTTTTCCTAGTTAGATGTATTGATATAGTTACCTACGTATTCAAATTACATTTAAAATTCCTCATTCCTTCAGTTTTATTTTAAGCTTAGTAATATTTTTTAGACAAATACAAATATGGTCCTAGATTTTTTTCAAAGAAATGTAATTTTTGTCTTTATACACGGACTATATAACTATTTTAGTACTAATAATTTTATACTTTTTGCTAAGTGAATTCAGTCAATAATAGTATGCTTTGAATTTGTGTTTGGGTCCAGAGTCAGGCAATTGCATGTTTATTGTTCACAGATTCAGCACGGGATATTCATTTTTGAATGTAATTTTAGGTAAGTTACCTTTTTCTTCTAAGGATTTAGAAATTCTGTCCATTATTTTCAACAGAATTTCGCTCAGTATTTTATATATAAGATCTGTCCTAAGTCAGTAATGTTTATACTACCGCAGTAACCATAATTTCTAAAATTCCATTATCTGTTTGTTTTTTTAAATTCCAATATCTGTTTTTTAAGTTTCATTTATATCATTAGTGTTCTATTGATTTCAGTTCTATAATAGAGAATAATTAACTATATACTATAATTGTTAACTATAATTAGCACACATACATACATACATACATATATAGTTAATTCGAATCTAAGCCGCCATCGATTCTAAGCCGCACCCCAAATTCTCAACAAGTCTTTGTAAAAAGGAAAAAGAGTGTAAAATGGTTTATCGATATACAATTTTACGAAGTTAGAATAACTTTAAAATGAGAACCAATAAGAAATGAATAATTAATTATTTTACCAGTATCTTTAACGTTTAAATACATACATGAACCTGTAATTGCTCTAATTGCCCCCATCGAAGGTATGTTTCTTCCTTCGATTCAAAACCGTACCCGATTTTTCGTAGCATTAACATTGGAAAAAAGCGCGGTTTAGATTCGTGTAAATACGGGTATACGTACATACATATATATATATATATATATATATATATATATATATATATATATATATATATATAATAAATTAAGTTAAATTCGATGCCTCAGTCATCAAACATTCACACTGCTGTAACGTCTTCGTCTCGCCGCTGTATTCGTGGAAATGAGCACCATACGAGCAGAGACACAGATGCAACTTTGAATTCTTAAGTAGCACCATCTTGGATCGCCCGCCGACCTTTTTGACATCACGAGAGCCCCTTTCCCGTCGCCGGCAGGATGCAACCAGAGATGCAAAAACGCCGCTGGCCCTGATCCCCGAGCAGAAGGAGATGCTTTTTGACCCCTTTGAAGGAAGCAGATGCGTGGAGAAAGGAGGCTCTGGACTTTCCAGGGAGTGGTCGCCGAAGGAAGCTCCCCCTCTCATCAACAGCTGTTTTGGAACTCTAATAATCTTTAATAAGTTTAATAACATCAATGTATAATTCTGTAAATAATAGATGTAACGTAATTAAACTCAATTTTTAAATTAATCAATATCACGCTACCGTTATTCATATCAAATCACACTGCGCTAACGTGAGGGCTTTGAGTATCGACAGATTTACTGCATATCAGTTTCCCTTCAGCGGCTCTAAGACTCGAGCTCAAGATTCGACAACATTGGTTATGAGTTCGTGACCATGACCACTCGACTGCTCTCTCTCTGTGACGACGAAATAATTTAGAATAGGTTTTCTCTTTTTTTATTAGGGTTATTTTTATTTTGGGAGTTTTATACATTCAGCAACACATAGTACTTCTCAAGGTAGTTACTGGTGAACTTGAATTTCGAACCAGCAACCTACGAGGCAGATAGTGTACCAACCAAGTTATCATTAATCGTATTTACTGCTGTGGGTATTAACAGTCAACGGAATTAATCATGTTATTTGCTGATTTTTTTTTACTCTAATGAATGTTACTCAAATTTATTAATTCTAACCAAGAGGTTAGGGAAAATAAGGTTGTTTCTAGTATAATAAAGAAGATTTTATTATCAACATTTTTTACTTAAAATAGAAGAATGGACATGCTCCTCTATAACTTCGTAATTGAACGTTGTATTGCAATTTTCTTTTTGATTTTGCCAGTGTTTTTACTAATGCGAAATATTTTTCTTTCTAAAGTTTATTTTATTAAAAATTCTCCAACAAATATTTATAATTTTTTTAAATTGTCCACAGACCACAGTCCAAAAAGAAATACTAAGGGCAAAGGGGTGTACATATAATCAAATGAATAATATTTAACCTGGAAGTGATTAAAAATTTCTCAAATTCTACAAATTTTCAGATATTTTCAGTTTAACTTATATCCTTAACAGAAGCGAAAACATTAAATTTATCTTTTAACAACTAAAATATTCTCTGAATGATATGAATAAATATGCCAGATCCAAACATTCTTTAATATTGTGACATTTCCACTAAAAGTAATCTACCATTTATTCCGATACAATATCGTAAGCAAATATTTGACGCGTTTCATAAT
This sequence comes from Trichonephila inaurata madagascariensis, assembly GCA_019973955.1. Lineage (NCBI taxonomy): Eukaryota > Metazoa > Arthropoda > Arachnida > Araneae > Nephilidae > Trichonephila > Trichonephila inaurata. Next base: position 94,502 of record BMAV01009817.1, on the reverse strand, counting down.
TTATCGCATCCCGACATAAGGCTACTAATAAAATAACAAGCACTAGATTTATTTAACTCAAATTAAATAAAGATTGCACACATTGGTCTAGGCAATGCACATCCCATGCCACAAATCTAAAATTATTTGACATACCAAATCATCTATTTTTTCTTTTCAAATCCAAACCAAACGATTTTACTCTATTCACCTTGATATCGTTGGCCTCTTGCCTCCCTCACGAGGATTTTCTTACTGCCTGACAATGATCGACATATATACCAGATGGGTTTGTGACATCTCTCACGTTCTTCTTCTAACATAACTCCTACGTTCTTTGACGGCCACGATTAATGGCAAAACTTTTCCAACCCAATTCCAAGAGGGAAAACGAAGCAACAATGCAAATAAGATATCCTTTAAAAGGATAGAAAGTTTAGTGTGGAGCAGTTCGGAACAAGTGTTTAGACGGCCTACTTAAACAAGGAGACGCCCACCCTCAATAATAATTACAAAGAGGAAGGATTGCAAGCGAGCACATAAGTCTACCTGCAAGTATCAGAATCGTCGAGTCTTCAATCAAGGTAGGAAGATTATATTCTAAACGATAGTATAATATAGAAAGCGAGATTAGGCAGATAATTAATTATATTTTCATAAGTGATCTAGTTGTGCGATCTGACTTAAATAATCGGCATATTTTGGTTTATTCTCACTTAATATAAGTTTGTTCGTTATATAAGTAATTTAAGTTAAATTCTTCATAAAAGTTGTATTAAGAATTATAGAATGTCTTATCCTTCCGATAATCCCACACCTCTAACTTACGCGGAACCCCCAAGACATAACTATCGAATGATGGCTATGTCACATTGGCACCCGAACATTTATAATTCTGGGTTAGGTAATGCAGGAGGATTTGGTATATTACCTGAAATGTGTTTTTCCGGGTCTGAGAATGTCGCGGAGTTTCTAGAAGCAATAGATAATCAAATACAGTTACTTGAAATTCCAAGTAATCTGTCTTGTGCTTATTTGAAAAGTCATCTCAGGGGAAGGGCTCAAGATTGGTACTCAATATTTGGATCGGTGCTAGTGCAAGATACATCCACGGATTTCGCGCAGCTCAAGGCTGAATTAGTGAAAGCTTTTCCCGCAATCAAAAATAAGAAAGAATTGGAGGCTAGGTTTTTCGCGTCACAGCAGGAAAGAAATCAGGAGCCAACAGACTTTGTTTATGATTTGCTAAAAATTCATAAAAGTTTAGAGCTAAGGATGTCGCAGGCGGAATTGGTTGATCACATTTTTGTTAGACTCGAACCACAAGTCCAGGACTACGTGGAAGTTCGCAATCCGCAGAACACCGTACAACTTTTGGAAATATTGGCTAAATTTGAAGAGAGGTATTCTTACAAATTAAAAAGGGGTTCGCAGAATAGTGATAATGTGGAAAGACGAGGTCAAAACGCGCATAGGATGCCTAATTTTGATGCTAATCGCAGAAACTGGAGAAATTCTGAGGTTGGGCATAGACCAAATAATGGCAGAAATGATTTTAGAGGTACGTATGAGAATAGCCGTCAAAGTAATAGAGGGTTCGAGAGGAATAGATTTCAGAATGATGATCAGAGATTCAACGAAAGGGGATACCAATTTCGAAATGATTGAAATGATAATTTTAATAGAGGGGACCGTAGAAATAGGGGTTCGAGTGAAAATTTCAGTCGAGGCGATAGGATGCAAAGGAGACGATTGAATGTTGTAAAAGTTAAGGAAGTTCATCCTCAAAAGAAATCGGCAGGGGATATACCAATTAAGCTTTCTCCGATATGTATATCACCCGTAGAGCTTCCCCACGTTCCTATTTTATTAAATAACACATTTTTGAAAGCGCTATGGGACACCGGAGCAGATAAATCATTTATATCGGAAGAAGTATATAAAAAATATTTTTTTTATAAGCAAATTAAAAAATCGCGAGCCCAGGTAATCACAGCACAGGGAGCGAAATGCCAAAATATAGGAATTGTAGAATTGAATATTCGCATCAGGCAATTCGAAAGACCTTGGTCATTTCATGTGTTGACGGATTTGGAATACCCATGTATTCTAGGTGTTGATTTTATAAGTGGATCAAGGATCGTTTTAGATTTTGATCGAAAATCGTTGAAAATTCCCGATTCTCAGATAAATAGGGTGGTTGAATCAATTGAAGAGGAAAATGTTGAAATAGATTTGTCTAAGACAAAATTGGAGGATGCACAAAAACATGAACTACAAAATTTGTTTAGTAGTTTTAAGAGGGATTATTCTCAGACAAACCAGAGGTCTTACTCATGTTTTATACCATGAAATTGACACGGGAGATAATCCACCAGTAGTTTCCAGGCCATACAGATATGACCGACAGAAACAAGCAATAATTGATTTTCACATACAAAAAATGTTACGAGAGGAAACGATTGTTCCAATTTAATCCCCGTACGCGTCACCAGTTGTGTTATGTAAGAAAAATAATGGGTTACCACCGGATAATCCAGAAGCATATAGATTTGCGGTCGACTATAGAAAGCTAAATTCGATCACAAAGTATCCGCGATACCCTTTACCGTTAATAGATGATTTAATAACGAACATCCCCTATACAACAATAATGTCATCTCTTGATCTAAGAAGTGGGTACTTTCAAATGGCAATAAACCCCAGTGATATTGTCAAGACCGCATTCGTAGTAAAAAGTGGCACTTATGCTTTCAGGCGTATGCCATTCGGTTTATCAGGGGCAGCTCCCAATTTTCAAAAGGCAATTGACTTAATCCTAAAACCGGTGATAGGGAAGTTTGTGAATGAATATATGGACGACGTTATTATCACGTCTCCATCATTCACTCACCATGTTGAGCATTTAAGGAAAGTTTTTTCGTTGTTGCAAGATGCAGGATTGTGTGGACATTAAATAAAGATAAATGTAAATTTGGGAGCGATGAATTGAGGTATTTAGGATTAATTATTAGTAGAAAAGGAATCAAAACGGATGAGACAAAGGTTCGAGCCATACTAGAGATGAAACCACCCCGTAACTCAAAGGAGGTGTCCAAGTGTTTGGGTATGTCCCAGTGGTACGCGAAATTTATTAAAAATTATGCTGATCTTTGTGAGCCCCTTTATAATCTTAAACGAAAATTAAAAAAATTCGTCTGGTCCACTGAGGCACAAAAGGCATTCGAAGCGGTCAAGGCGGCCGTAACAAAGGCGCCAGTTTTAAAATTGCCAAACTTTCAAAAGCCCTTCGAGTTATTTACAGATGCCAGTTCAATCGGTTTGGGAGCAGTGCTTAATCAGGAACACAGACCCGTTATATTTGCTTCACGTACTCTGAACAACGCAGAGAGGAATTATACGGTAACCGAAAGAGAATGTTTGGCAGTAGTATGGGCGTTGAACAAATTCCGAACATATTTAGGAGCGATGCCAATTAAAGTTATTACAGATCAAGCTGCCTTAACACGCCTAATGCACGGAAAAAATTTGTCGAGTAGGATGATCAGATGGGCACTCAAATTAGCGGAATTTAATATAGAATGGAAACATAGAGCTGGAACTCAAAATGCGGTGGCGGATATGATATCTTGAAACCCGGTTGAAAGTATAATGGGAGAAAAAGTTAATTGTGCAACAATCAGAGATCTAGTCCTTACGTCGCCAAAAAGATAATAACAGAGCAAAAGCATGACCCAGAATTAGGTCATATCTATAAATATTTAGAAACCCGGAAGATAACTCTGTTAATGCGACGATATGTGAGAATTGGTCCCACGACTTCCGTCTAATTGAAGGCTTGTTATTTTATGCGAAACACGCAACGTCGTTAGGTGAAATGCGTGTATACATTCCAAAGTCTTTAAGGAATGAAATAATGAGAGAATTTCACAAGCCAATTGCGGGACATTTAGGTAGATTTAAAACTTATCATAAAATTCGGGACGTTTGTTATTTCCCGTATATGAGAAAATTTATTGATCAATATGTCTCTACATGTCATATGTGCCAAGTTAATAATTATAAAAACGCGTTAACAGCTGGTCGATTAAATCCGATTGTATCAAATTATCCAAATGAGATAGTTACGTTAGATTTGTTAGGCCGGTATCCTATATCGAGAATAAGACGTAATCGATATATTTTAGTAATAACCGATCATTTCAGCAAATGGGCTGAAATTATACCTCTTAAAAAGGCCTCGTCTCGTATAATAGCGGATATTTTTTTTTTGATAATTTTATATCGCGTTTTGGAGCTCCAATAAAATTAATAAGTGATAACGGCCCACAATTTATATCCAAAATTTTTGAACATTTAAGTGAAAGATTAGGCATAAGGCATGTGAAGACTGTTGCATATAGACCACAAGCAAATAGGACTGAAAGAGTTAATCGAGATATAGTGCAAATGATTGCACAAATTATGTTAATGATCAACACGATACTTGGGATCAATTCTTACGTGAGTTTGCTTACGCTATTCGTACGGCAGTGAATGAAACAACGGGAAAATCTCCTGCGGAATTATTTTTGGGTCGAAAATTGATTACCCCATTTCAAAAATTAGTAATGATTTCAGATGGATCGAAATTTACGGTTAGAAATATCGAAAAAGCCTTTAATGAAGCTAGACTAAGTACGAAACCTAAGCAGGAAAGGTGGGAAAGATATTATAACAGACGAGGACGGGATATACAAATTAAGGTAAATGATTGGGTCTTATTAGAGACACACCCTTTAAGTTCAGCAGCTAATAAAATCTGTTCCAAATTTAAACAAAAATTTGAAGGACCCTATAGAGTATTAGAAGTAAGAAATAATAATAATATTGTAATATGGAAGTCAGGAAAAAGATTAACTGTTAACGTTGATCAATTAAGAATATATCGTCATAGGAAATGTGACGAGGTTGAGTTAGGAACAGGTAGCCCAGATAGTATTAGTTCACGTCAGGAAACGAGAAGTTCGGAAAATGTACATCAAAGATCAAATGAGTCACACCATGGGAAAAAAAGATCTGCGGTGAAACCTGAGTTAGAGGAAAAAGGGATTAATCTCCTATCAAAACAATATAAGAAAAACACGGATAGGGCCCATAAGCACAGATCACTTGTCAGATCGCTTCCTAGTTCATTTACAAATGAAAAAAGAAATAAAAGAGAACGGCTAGATAAAGGAATGAAAAGGTCGTATGGATCGGGGGAGAGTGGACCACAGAGAAAGTGGCAAAGAAAGGGACCAAAATTATTAACAAAAGACCATTGTCATCTAATAACATTTATATAAGTAGGAAAAAGAACAAGAAGGAAACATCTGGAGTTCAAGATAGGACATATGACTTGCGCCCACGCCAGAGAAAGGATCAGGAGTCCCGACCGGCCAAGGAAACAACAAGACAAGCAAGGAAAAGCCGACAAGGAGACTACAAGCCCTACAGCAGGCAACATAAAGAATTCCAGTGCAGCCAAGGAATGAGAAGAGGAAAGAACAGTGGTAGCACCTCGTCATTGGACGTCATGTGTGGGGACTAAAAATAAAAATCAGGTTGTATTGTTTCATGTTTTATGATCTTTCCAATAAGAGGTCGGAAGAATTATTGCAAAGAAGGAAGTCTCGGGCGGTGTTTAAAAGTTATAATCCAAGCAAAAATTGACACTACAATGAGTGTATATTTATTTTTGAACTTTTGACTTGTAAAAATTTTTCTCTTTAATACTGGAGAAAACAATTGTAATTGCACATTTGTTTACTTCGATGTATGACTTCGTGAGATGCGACAATTCCTTTGGTTATTTGTTTTAATGGTTATTGAAAAATGTTTGTAATTGTATAATATGTATGTATGTATATATATGTTGTATTGTTCCGTATTAAGATGCATCTGGTTCAGGGAAACGCGGCGTAGTCAGGGCACTAACAATAATATTAACAGCGCTGCGCGGCTCATTGAAAGTTTTATGAAACCAGATGCGGGATGGAAATGAAAGTTTATTGTGATTTACAAATGATATATAATGCATAAAAACTGTGAAACTTATTGGTATTATGTAAATATAGATTTGACAAAGTAACTTAGAGAGTTTTTATTTCAGGGTGACAGACCCTGAAAGTATTATGCCATAGCTGATATGTAGCCTCAACTCGGAGCAGTGGAGCCGGGCTCCCAGCTCCCTATTGAATGTTTATCCTGATGCAGAGTTTGGGTCTGCGCACCCAGGAAAAATTCACGTAGAAGGTTTAAGTGTATCAATATTTAAGTGGCGTAGGATATAGAGTTAATACATATGTAAAAAGTGAGAATATACCATTATTAAACAACAATTGTTAATGTTGGCCTAGTTAATGGAGTAAAATTTATTGTGTATCTGTCACGAGTTTAAATTTAAAATTAAGTTGAATATTAAATTTAATTCTACGATGAATAATGAAAATTACAGTCAAGTTAAATATTGGAAATTATGGAAGTTAAAATGAGGATTCAAGGTTAAAATTTAAATAAAACTTAGAAAGCGAGGAGATTCAGAAATGAAAATTTAGGCACGTAATTTATTAAGGGCATTGAGAACCCTTAAATAAATCACTTTTTTCTTCTTGGAGGGGATTGTGACATCTCTCGCGTTCTTCTTCTAACATAACTCCTACGTTCTTTGACGGCCACGATTA
>BMAV01009817.1:60299-84652 GCA_019973955.1 Trichonephila inaurata madagascariensis | reverse complement strand
GTATAGAGCATTAACTCGTCGTGGTACTCATGTTAAAAGCTTCTGACCTGTCTCTACAGTTATTTCAGACGATGCCTTATAAAGTAATACTTCTATTTCTTTGGCATGTGTTAGAAGGTTATTCGACTCTCTTAAATGCCTTTTCAGTTATCTCACAGACTTTCGATTACCTTAATATCAGGACTTTTTGATGGCTTTTTTAGATGATTAAATACACCGTGGTTATGGTTAAACCAGGTCAGTATAGTTTTGTAGCGATGGGGAGTAGCATTGTCGTCTTAATATATTCTATTGCCAACTGGAAAACAATCTTCCATTAATAGTTATTACGGTTAATCTTCCATTTAACATTTTCTAGATGATATGAGTACTCATTCCCAGTTTTGTTGCACTTTATAGAGATAAGGGGACAAATCCCATTCCAACTAAAGGCTCCCCAGATCATTAATCCTTTACCTCCAGCCTGCACGACTGGTTGTATGCAATCTGGATGAGGCGTTTCATGTTGTTCCAGAGGAATTCTTTGTCTGCCATCGTTTGTAAAAAGTATATAATGGATCTCATCGGTCCCATACAACCTTTTTCTACTTTCCTACTTCCCAGATTTTCTATACTTTAGCCCGAGTCAGTGCCGGTTTATCCACTGGGCGCTTGAGGCGGACGCCCAGGGGCCCGAAAAATTTGGACTTTAACAGATTTTCTGGTTATAAATTTCGATCTGCCAGTGCCGAGGGGGCCTGTAGATCTTCTGCACCCAGGGCCCGAAAGGAGCTTAAATGGAGAGTTACGATATCATCGATTTAAAGCTGAAAAATAGGGTTTTCGGGTTGATCGTGGACTTTTAAGCACAATAAATTGAAGTTCTCTTCTGATTGTTCTGTGAGAAATCTTTGTTTCCGAGTTTAAATTTGACTCTTTTGTAATTTGTAGAGTTTTCAATCGTCTGCTTTCCCTATTTTTCTTCACAATTGGCTTCAATTTCCTCTCATCACATTTTGTCATTTTCTTGGGTCTATGTCTCCTAGATGATGAAGCTTTTGTGCTACCTTCAGTAAGATATGCTTTAAATATCCTTATTACACTTCTGTTTGATATTCTGAGTTGTTTTGAAATTTCAGATACTTTCACGCTATTTTGTCACATAGAAACAATCTGCCCTCTTTTAAACTCACTAAAAGCTTTTGTTGATTCCGTCATAAGACAAAAACAATCAGTTTTATAAAATTAAAACAATCTTAACTTTAAATAATCGAGTCAATTACTTTGACAAGTATTTTTTCTAAGATATTAATGAGTTTTTTTCTATAATTGCAATTTAAGGAAGAATAAAAATGAAAATAAGTGAAAGGAGACAAGTCATTTGGCCACTATGTTTACTCACAGCAAAAGCGCATTAGGGGTTATTAAATAATAATAATGATTAGTCTTCCTTTTTTCCAGAGAAAAATTTAAACCATTTGTTTAATTTTGTGGAAAATAATAACAGAAATAACAAATTTTTGTGTAATAAAGGTAAGTTAAACTTCTCCTACTTGAGAAAACGTTATAGTGCTAAATAACGTATAGAATGTTTAGTAATAACTTACCTCATGTGCGTGCATTCGTGAAAAGATTTTTATCCTTTTCAACCAACATTTTTAAAAATTCTATTCAAAGAATTTGTCCCTTTGTCCTCAATCAAATCACTCGAAGTAGTTTCCTTGGTTGGGTATTTTTTTTTAATTACACCCGACAACGTCCTATTAGACATAAGGGGTCTTGCAGTCCAGTACGAAACAGAAGTTGCGCTAATAAGAGGGAGAACTCCATAGTTTTCTTGAGAGCGAACAGGAAGAAGAGACCAAAAAAAGATGTTCCCCAGTCATTGGCACAGAAATATAGAGAGGGAGAATCAACCAGGCTAATTTTAAACAGATGGGCCTGCAAATAATCAAGTCCGGTGTTGGCTGTAAGACACGCCCCTCCCTTCACTCTAGGGATGTCAGAAAGTTGAGCACGTCTCTGGCCATCAAATAGACAAGATTTATCGTGAGCTAACTCGGAAGAGAGGATATTCTTTTATGATAATTTTTATCCCTGATAAGTTGCTTGGCATTTCTAAGAGGAATTGGTAGACAAAGTGGACACAGCGTTGAAGCCTTGATGGCCAACTTGTCGGCTTGTTCATTTCCAGGAATACCACAATGGAAAGGGATTCATTGAAGGATGACCTCTCTTCCAGTGCTAAGGAACGAGTCAATAAGTTGTTTGCATTTGAATTCAAGTTCTGATGGGTATAGATTGTAGTCAGAAATGGTTTTAATTGCAGCCTGAGAATCTATAAAGATGACAGTATTTTAGCCAAGAGTAACACTAACAGCTCTAAGAGCCATAAATATTTCAAAAATCTCACCATCAAAATCGTCTGACCAGGCACTAAGAGTCCTTAAGACTAAATGAATTGGAGTAAGCGTCAGCTCCAGCCCCACCAAAGGAAACCGTGGCAGAAACATCAGCAAATACATGTAACCAGTCTTGATAACGATATCTTTCATAGATAATAGCCAGGGTTGAAGACCATAACTCGACTTGAAGGGAATTATGCTTACGAACAGGCAGAACTAAGTTTAGCAGAAGTATATCTCAAATGACCCGGGAAGGTAATCGGTTTAAAGATGGGAAGTCTATTATCGGAAACACCAGAAACATTTGCAAGTCTCTAAAACAAGAAAGTATGATGAGTTTTGATCTTGTTTCGAAAGGTATTTAGTCAAACCCCAGAAAAGCTCCTTTCAAAATAATCGCTCACCAAGAAAAAGAGTAGAGTAATGACGTCTTTCAGATGTACCAGAAATTTCAGTGTGCAGTTGCATAGCGGCGATAGAGGTCGAGATGGCTGCACCAGTGGTAAGTCTAAGTGCTTTATTTTGAACAATGTCCAACTTTGAAAACGCACTATCAGAAGCAGTAACAAGAAGCTTAGTACCGTAATCAATAACAGGTCTAATGTACGATTGTAAAAGTGGAAGTCAGAACACTTTGGAATGATCCCCACGTAACACTAGCAATTCTTTTTAACAGATTGAGTCTACTTGTAACATTCTCGACCCCTTTAGCTGTATGTTTAGTCAAAGTTAGTTTTGAATCTAGGGTTATACCGAGGTAAGTAGCTCAGTTGGTCCTAAGTAAAGCATTGTTACTGCGTACCAGGTTTATGTTGTGATTTTTCCTATTTAGTGGGAAAAGTTCAAAATTTGTCTTATCATGACTTACACCTTAGTAATTTTTCAAGAATCAGTTCACAAAGTCCTCTAGAGCCGAATTTAGGGTGCTTTCCAATTTAGGGATATCAAAACCAGTTGGCCATAGATCAAGATCATCAACATATAGTAAAGAATTAATCTCTGGCACTGCATTATAGATGAAACTCAAAAGATAATTTAACATAATATTAAAAAATAACTGGGCTCAAGACAGATCCCTGTGGAAGGCCCTGTCTAGTTTAGCCATACCTTAAGCGAGAGTTTCTCATATTTGACATTTAAGGAGCACTGAGAGAGGAAATCACTTATCGATTTAAGGAGAGATGACCCAATTGTTTGGTATGGAAGCTTGTAGAGTTGGTACCATCGCATGTGTCATCCTCGTCATTTGATAACGGTTAAAAATTATGAGGCCTGTTGCCAATAGGATTCTCCATCTTATGGTTGCAGACACTAACATTAAAATTATTTCCGTTATTAGTTTATCATCAATCTTAATTTCTTAAAAGTCCTAAAAAAATCTACCGTTTCTTATTTCAATAAGGCAAAAATTTATTTATCACAAATTTTACAATATTTTCTGGATTATGGCTCGTAGTAATATTTTTAAATGGTATTACAGGTTATTATCTTAAAATCATTGCTATTAGTTGATATAGAGGTTTTTATTACCACTCCTCACTTTCATGTCATTAAAGTCCTCAAAAACAAATCAACTAAGAACTGTAAGAGTTGATGTTTAGACTCTAATACTAGCTTACAGGTCAAATCCTGTACATCCGAGTGGCCTTGGTAGCCTAGGGGTCAAGGTAACGGACTCGTTAACGATTTGTTGTGAGCTCGAGCCTAGTACCGCTGAAGACCCGCTGAGTAGGGAAGCGATGCACGTTAAACCTGTCGATGCTCAAACGTCCTCCCGTTGGTGTGGAAATTAAGAGAGAGAGAGGGGTGCCATGATAGTTGTTATCCTCGTCACTTGACCATGGCTCAAAATTATGAGGTCCGTCACCAATAGCCCTCATGCAGCTTTACAGTGCGACGTAAATATAACTCTAATAATCGCTATATATCCTAATCTAATTTAGGTATTAATCTCCATTCAAGTTACGCTACAGAATCTCTAACCATGCTCCGTTTGCTTCTCAGTTCAATCGTTTTAAATTAAATTCCAGTTGTCTTTGGAGTTCTGTTGGAAACGCTGGCCACTACGTGTTCTCATGTCCTCTAGCTATAAAGCATATCATTTAGTTCCTCCATCTGAAAATGTCAACAAAAAAATTACAGTTTCATTCGTCATTTAAACTTCATTTCTTCGTTCTGAATTGCAATCATGCATTAGGACTGCTTCTGCAATCACCAAATCTCTTAGATGAAATGGAGTCGTTTTTTTGCTGCAATGGTAAAATACATATAAAAATGAATGGTTTCCCTTCTAGGAAATGTTATTCATATATAATAGAAAGGGATAAAAAATATTCACAGGAAGTAATGGTGTCATTAAAACAAGTGATTAGTTCGATTTGGTATTTTATGACATATATTTTATTTTTTTTATTGTGTTTTTGTCTTTTTGATATTTTGTTTCGGTTTTTGCACTCATTATGCATTTGTATTAGGGTTATCTGTAGTATATTATAATCTTGTAAGCAAAATTTGAATTTCTTTTTCAGATCCCGTTATTTTTCTTGAGGTTTTATTTATTTCTTTTCTATCTTTTACATACACTTGTGTATTTTGAAACTTTGCACTTTTCTTTCTTGTCCAAGTTATGTTCCAACTTACTTTCTTCTCCAAAAAAGCGCGCGAGAGAGAGATATCTCTTCAATAAATGATGAATGCGGTTTTTCGAGGGGTCGGTTCGCAGCCTTAAATTATTTAGTTCCCCTTCGGCATTCCGCCAATAGTTGCTTCACAGTACATAATAAATAATCAATGGAATGGAATTTATACCAAAAATTCGGAATGAAAAAAAAGTCTTTTAATTTCTAAGGTATGTGTGTTAATTTACTTCATTAAAACGACTTCATTTAACCCTTTAGCGGACAGTGGCTAATAAGTCTAACTACATATTAAAAAATTTTTCTCACAGCGGTCTATATGCGTTAATTGGATCTAAAACGCATAAAAATTAATACGAATGGCAGCACTATACCTTTTTTGTATTTCAGGTCCTCGGATGGGTAGTTAAAAACAGTTTTTCTCGGTGTAAATCTACAAATTGTATTTTGATTACTATAAATAAAATTTCTGATATTTGAAAAAAATTTCGACATGTCTTAAGTATACTTTTCTCTCATCTGAATGAATTAAGCAATTGTACAATTAAAAAAAAGGTTTTATTTAGGTATTTGGAAACCTTTAATATGTTAATATGTGAATAGAGGCTCTATCCACTGCCCACCTAGAACAGAAAAAAGTCCTAGAAATTTTCGCTTTTCCTGTACTCGAGAGAGAGCATTTAGAATCATGTGAGAATATTGGGGATGGGAAATATAAACAAACTTTGTTTACAATATGTGGTACAAGATTCTCGGGATCGAAAATCTTTCATTACAGCTTTCTTGCTTGGAAAAAACATTTGCATATTAAGTTCCATAGTAAATAGCTCATCAAATTTGGGAAATCATTAATTTAAATTCTCAAAAATATTACTTTATTTCTAACTTTTCATACTAAAATTAAATAAAATATAAAATGTAGATATATACCAAGTTCAATGTATGTTCTAAATATTCTATATATTTTCTAAGTAAATATTCTATGTTGTACAATTATTCTATTATTATTAAATTACACTTATACTTCGTATTTAATTGTTATTGAAATAGTTATTACATAAATGTTAATTTTCCATAAAAAGTTTATTGTAATATGATTCATTATTTCTGTCCTGAAAAGTAAGTTAAATGTTCTAAATGCGCAGTGGCTATAACGTCTAGCCACCACCCAGGGAAAAAACCCACGATTAGATTTTTTTTTTTTTTGTGACTAAATAATGTTTATAGAGGATGAGAACATTACATTTATCAAGTACTTTATCAGAGAAAAATTGTATTTTAGCTGTGTGCCCCCCTAAAGGGTTAAGGAATGGGGCATATTATAATCCACAGGTTATTCGTATTATAATCCACAGGTTATGGTGCTGAATTTCGTGAATGTTTTTATAAGGATTAAGGCTCATGTTTGATTATTGATTTCACTAAAGATCGGGATATGGAATAGGGGGAGGCACCACACATTAGACTGAACAAGCCATTGGAAACTTCATGTGGCATGATATAAATGTTTGGCGATTGAGGTATCAGCTAAAGCATTGACATTGTCTGGATGCAGAGAATAGTATGCCAGTTCATGTGTCTACCTCGTCATCTGACTGTGGTTCAAAATCGCAGTATATTGGTTGCGTCAAGCTCATCATTAAGTTGGACAAAAATAGGCAAATGGAAATATTTAACAACAAAAATCTCGTGATGTACATTCTTCTTGTCCTCTTATCGAACTTGTAAATTTCGAGGCTCAAAGCCCATGTAGCAACAGAACGACTTTAATTGAAATCAACCCTTTAAAAAAAAAGAAATGGGCTTTTATTCAATTTTGCTCAAGTAATGGCTATATAAGGCTACATGACGGATCATTAGGAGACAGATCTTATTATTTTGAGCACCAAGAAATAAGGAAGATGACACATTAGTTGATATTTTGTTCACTAAATTTTCTCACCTGTCCACGAGAAGAGTTAAGAGAAAGTTGGATGGACACTAGCTGTCGTTGTTTCAACGGCTATTATTGATGAAATTTTAGAGAGATACCCCTGACCCCAGAGATATTTCAGTCATTAATTTACACCATCAGCTGAGTTATGATTTTACTTTAAAAATAACTAATAATGATAGTTATTTTTAAAAAAGTCTTTTCTTCAAAAAATATTTTTTTAACAAAACGAAATAAAGATCTTAGGGCATGCAATTTATTTTTTAATATTTTTAGCACATAATTCTTGCAGTATACTGTGTTGTGGATGACTGATCAGTCATTGTCAAATGTTTACAACCGTACCTAAATTAGTAGCTCCCGCATGAAATCTCCTCACTCCACCTTTTGAGAATTTCAAGGCTTAGGCCGAAGCAGGTATTTGCAAAGTTCAAGAAATAGTTCACGAATTTTACTTTAATAAATTATTGGATCGTTCTGACCCAGAACCAGGCGTAGTCTTAGAACTCGAATAATTCTTCTATGGCAAACCTTAAATTTTCGTGTCAGTGGCGATTATCTAACCTTGAACAAGACAGTGAGAAAAAGTACTTTTCTTTTCAGAAAGAGATTAAGAAGAAAAAAAGATCCCATTCGTATCTAATTTATTTAGCAACTCTAGGTGAATACGCATTTTATAGCCTATGTACGAAGTCTCTCTTCATAACGAAATTCGATAAGAAAAGAGTGATTAAAAAATCAAATGATTAATTCCTAATCTGGCTAACAATCACTGCCTAGGTTTAAGCCCAAGTAGCTATACAGATAGTATGACTTGGGTTATGGATTAATCCTATGAATAAAACGAATTATGTATTTTATATATCTAAAAGAATTGGAAAAAACTAAGGGATTTTCTTCAATTGATACTGTTTTGAAATCCATTATGTTAATTAAAGCAATTATAGTAATTAAAAACAATTTAGTTGGAGAAAAAAATCAATTAAACAAACACACACTCTACTGTTACTGTTTACTATTTCTGTTTATTAACCCTTAAAGTTTGTGAAAAATAGCATTTTTTATTTATAGTTTTTTATTCCTTTTTCTTATCTTCTTTTTCTTTAACGTTTTGATTGAGACTCCACTAAGAGCATTCACAAGGAAAACTGAAACGACTTTTTTTTTATCTGAGGCCTTTTTTTTATTGTAAAACCCTAGTAACGTCTTGGGTAGGTTACGTGAGTTTTTCTTTTTATCTATTTATTATTTTTTTTAAACTTTTTTTGTTTTACTTTAAGATATATATTTCCTTTTTCACCAATTTTCAAACGTGTTTCGAAAAAAAAATTACCCAGAATGTTTACATCATGGGAAGAAAATATTTTTGTATTTATATATAAAAAAGGATTTAAAAAAATTAAAAGCATATTTCCGTTTGAAGAATATACAGACAAAAATAATGATATAAAAAATAATTACTTAGGAATTTATTTATGTATATATATATATATTAATTCTCTTCAGTCTAAATTGCTTTACCTTGAAGTTTTTTAAAATTTTATATATTAGGTGCATATACGCTCTCTATTTAAATATTTTCTTTTTCAATAACAACTATTATTACTAAGGAATGTGAAATGCCTTTGACTGTTTCAATGGGTCTAACGATTATTATATGCAACCCTTCTCTCAAACGTTACGAGAACTTCATGGGCGTAAACAGTAATTTGAACCAATGCAGAGATGGAAGAAAAAGCTGCATTATCACAACAAAGACCGCTTTTCCAGTTCACCTCAATCTTCGTTTTCTTTTTGTGATATCCAAGAGAGATGAGACAAAGAGAAAAGAATTCAATAACAAGCTCGTATTCGAGTTGATTTTATCAATGCTGCTGCCATCTATGCGAATAATACGAGACTTAAAGTGAAAATGTTATTCACCAAGACGCGAACAATGATTTCATAATTGAAATAAATGTTGTCAGATATTTTTTCAACATTTCTTCATTTGAATTGCAATCCAAATCTATCTTAAATTTAAATTACAATCAATGGAGAAGTAAAAAAGATAATTATTTTAAGAAAAATTGTTTAACTGAATTAATTTTACTGGTAACTCTCTCTAATTTTCTCTTTCATTTTTTTTTTATCAGTGAAGTTTTCAGTTGATAGGTGAATAGTAAATCACAAATCATAATTATATCTACCTAAATAAAACTTGAATTCATTGATATACTACTTATAGACAATTTTTTCTGAAAACGATTATTTTACATTTTTTTTCTTTATAATTTGTCTTTAGAAATAAAAGAATTGCATCTTTAGTGTTTGATTTGGATGTTTAAATAATTAAATTTTTTTATTGACTAAAAAAATTCTTTGATAGATGTTGTGGTCGAGAATTTCAATAATTCTAACTATATTCACTTTATTTGTTTCAATTGTTAATTAAAAACCAATTGAACCATCTATTTAGTAATAACATTGTTCTGTATCAAGAGTCGGCTCGCAAGCCGAATGGGGCAGTTTGACACACGTCGTCTATGACACGTTCGATGTTTGAGGGAATTGTGATTACTTTTTGTGAATCTTATATAGAAAAAATATTTTAATATACATCTCTGTATATTGGAATATTTTGCTTAAACTTTGTTGGAGCTTTTATTAAATCATTTATTTATCACTTACATTCTATATCTTTATTTTAAATGATTTTTCAATTCCACGAGCTGTTAACAAAAAATCAGAATTAAAATTAAAAGTCATTAAAATTGGTTATAAATAGAGAAGACATTTAGATTCATGTTGTTGTTGTCTTGCCCAAGCATATGGATATTTTTGAATTCAGCAATATTTAGTGAAATGTTTTTAGTTTTTTATTTTTCCTGATTTTTTTGGAACTAGAAATTTATCGCGTTGTATGTAATTAATTACAATATTTCTGAATATAGAAACATGTACATTACTCTCCCAATATGAGGTACTTTTATAATATTGAATTTAAATTCTTCTCTTTTGTCATAAATATATTAGTAACTATAACATTATCTTTTAATTTAATTTCCATATCAAGAAAGTTTGCTTCGTAGTTGTTACTATTTGTCTGTATTAAATTAAGATATTGTGGATAAAAATTAGTGTTAGGTTTAAAATTGTCTTGCTTGCAAAAAATGATATCATCTGTTTAACGAAAAATGTACTATTCAGAATTATCAATGAAGCTATTTTCAAAATAATGTAAATATAAATTGGCAAGACAGTTGCAAGCTGGGCCACCTTGTGGCAAACTAATCTGTTGATAATAATCATCATTATAATATATATAGCTCTCTTTTAGTACAAACCTAAGTAAAGAACCAAATCTATCATAATTAACATTTTTAAATAAAATATCTTTATGTAATTTTACAAGTATTTTAATTATATCATCAATATTAATAGAGTTAAAAAGATCTTCAAATCTAAACTATAGACCTAAGAAATCTTTTTATCTCTAATTTTGTTCAATAAGTTCTTTACTATTTTTAAGTATGGCTGTGAATTTAAGATTATGTATTGTATCTTGTAATATTTTTATGGAGAATTTTGCCTGATTTGCTGTTATATGTATTAAAACCATTATTAACTGTTCTAAACTTAACTGGGTCCTTATGAAATTTAGGAGTAAGAAATACATGTAGAAATTTAAAATTATTATTAATTCGTATTCTTAATTGTTTATGAAAAGCTCAAATGCGATTATTTATTTCTCTATCAGAAAATGATGACTTAATAAAAGCTGTATTATTATCAAAATATTTGTTGAGCATTAAACTATAATAGTATTTACATATGAAGGCAAATTTCGTGGCACTTTATCAAAATAAACTATAATAAATTTATTTTGCAAGTTTTTAATCTGATTTTTAATATCATTAAAAAAGATATTATTATCTGTATTAAAGTTATATTTATTAAGCTGTTGTGTAATCTTACATTTGAATTCTGTGAATGCCTCTAATGGCGTACTATATTTAATGGCTATTTTGTAAATGGATTGCTCAATATCATTATATAATTGATTTTTTATAATTTTATTATTATTGGAAATCATTAGTCTAAAACCAGTACCTTTATTCATTATATTTCTGAGATTATTGTCTTTTATAATATTGACTCCATCAGTAATAACATGCTGGTGATGTTTATCTATGAATTCTTTAAATTCATTACAATTACACTTTAAGTTTCCTGCTTTATAGGCACATTATAGTTAAAAATTGATCTACCTATTTTTTATTGTATTTAAAAGTTTTTTAATAGTGATATCACAGTAATCGGGAAAGTTGACATGTGTTTTTTAAATATGCTAGAAAAATTAATATTATCATACGATTTATTCATATGTAATAATGTACAATATTCTGTTTGATATTTTTTGTTTACATTGACTTTTATTTTATGTTTCAAAAAATTGTATATATTGACCATCTAAAGAAACCCATGAAAGAAATTTTAAAAAGACGAAGATTTGGACTACGTTCAAATTAGGATTCCAGTGTTTTCTGCCTTGAACGGCAACAGATAGGAGAATGGAGGTATCAATTTTGCTCTTTATTTTAAAATAAAATATTGAGCTCTTCCCTCACTGAATTCAATTTCTTAAAAGCCTATTTTTATAAAGAGAGAATCGTTTTCAAGAAATTTTAACGAAATACAGGCTTTTAAACATCCACCACCAATAAATAAGCAATGTTGATGAAAACTTTTAAATTGATAAGTTGAACGAGAAATAAGAATGTCAAACGCATACTAAATAATTACCTTTATACAATAGTTATATTACAATAAATTTACAGCGTAGTATATAAATTTCATTACTACGCCATCTAAAAAGTTTTTAATTCATAAGAGCATTCACTTCAGAACGAGGAAATTTTCTCACCTTCCGGCAAAAAATTTGCTCTTAGATTTCTTGTATGACATTTTAACTTTTATTTTAGTGCTTTTGACTCTCGTGTCTTTTCACGTCCCCCAATGGCATGCGTTTGTGCGAAAATGAAGAGTATTAGCATATATCTCATCCATGCTTAACTTGGGTCTTTTAAAATTACATGCTTTGTCGCACGTAGTAGTGCAATAAGCAGATGTATTTGCGATTTTTCAAGGGGATGCAAGTTTTGTAAAAATAGAGGTCTGCATACTTTAGAATGCAACTAAAATAACTACGATATGTCCTATTGTAGTTTCCCTAAATATGGGACATGAACAAAAATAAAGAGAATTTCCAAAATTTTAATATTCAGTTAATTGTAAAAATATTTGGGTTCTCTCGTCACACACACACATTAACCGGAGCTGATGAGTGATATTAGAAACTCTCTCTCTCTGTGAATATATCCAAACACATAACGAGATATTTATTTTAAAAAGTATCCAATTTAATAACTATAATAAATAATTTAATAATAAATATAATTACAAAAACTGTTTACTCTTACAATTTTTCTTTTTTTTTTTTTTTTTTGTGATATACGTGTTTTTTAGGTAAAAAATATTTCTTTCATACCATCCAAAAAAAATGTTATGGTTTTGTCTTATGAACAATTTTCAATACCTTTAATACAAAAATGTAAAATAAATAAATGAAATAAAATAAAAATGTTTCATCATTTAAAAAAAGTACCCCAAATATACATTTTTCACACACTTTAAAAAATTATACTGTTCAGTTACAGTACTTTTTTACCCGAGTATCTCACAAGGATGTTATAAAGGTATGAAAAATAAATAACACACATAAAACTTTAGTTCTGGAAATTGGCATTTTAAGTCATTTTGTAGATAAAATTCTTGAATTAAGATACTACTTGTTGAACGACAGCAGTCGAGTTATATAATTATTATAAATGTGATCATTTCTTTAACAAATTACTTCTATAAGCAAAATAAGAGATTATTCCTGATTTATATTTGTGTATGATTACCTCATTATATATTACAAAGTAATCAAAATAAAAATAGTGTGCCCTCTGAAACTCTTTCCTCTCTCAAGTACATGGAAATTTTGGCCCTCTCGCAACCGGTTACCGTAACTGAAAAGGACGATGATCGCTGATATATTTAGTTAAAAATCGCATTGCGGGATTCTGGGTAAAGAAAAGTGAACGATAACTGCCACCAATTTTATTTAATCACCAATTTAAGTTTCCATCTCTCTTTCTCTGTGTGTGTGTGTGTGTGGGGGGGTTAATATATGTATACTTTTTTAGAACAAGATGTATGTTGTTGTTTAAGTCAACAAGGCTCACATCTATTAGGTACATTTACCCGATTAAGCATGAAACAAATAAAAGTGTGAAATATACAGGGTGTTCCGAAAATCAGTGTCAAGAGGACAAATTGTGAAAGGGGGGGGGATCGTATAAGTTCCGGGAAAAATTTTAAAAAAATTAAATATCACTTATTTAAGTTATTGTTAGCACATTTTTGAAAATGTGAAAAATTGACGCCTTACATCACATCATTAAGTACTACGATCACAAATTCCATAATTTTTCATTAACGTGATCTTACATATCTGTGCTATTAATCACAGTCACAAATAGAATATTTGCTGTTTTAGTTCAAATTAACGTAGTTTGACTCGATTTGAGAAAATGTCAAAAAATATTACATACTACCACGCCCCCCTTCCCCGAGCATACTACCCTCTATTTCAAAAGATGAACCATTCATCCAAGATTTCAAAATGATACACTTGCTACTTTTCTATCTATAAAAATTATTGGCATTTTTTTTCCCCTTACGAAATGACTTTGTCAAAAAAAACTTAATCTGAAGTATGTAACTCACAAATTAAGTAATATTTTTTTTCAAAAAAAAGGAAAACATTTTGTGTGTGTGTAATACTTTAATGAATTAAATAAATTTTCGAAGTATTGGCCTTCTATATGAATGCTAGTTCTAAGTGATCGCTTTATGAGTCGCTTGAGTAACTAATTGAAATCTTTCAAAAGAAGGAAATAATTTATAGCGAGAAGATTGCCAATACATTCATAGGCCTGTAAGCTCACTAAGAATTTTTCACTTTTTAAAAATATGGGATGTCCAAACTTTGTCACTCAAAAACAATTATCAGGGGATACAATATAAATATATCAAAAATAAATTTAACTCTAAACTCAATTTTTGCAATACAAGTTAATCCTTTTTCAAATTGAATTCACCTTTTCTACAAAGAAATTCGACCTCTTGATAATCCAAACCTCCTTTTTCGCGAAAACCAATTCTATCTTTTTCAAATAAGATTTAACCTTCTGAAAATATAGCATACTTTGATGAAAAAGATTTTTGACAAATTTTAAAATCAATCAGTGGCACACTTTAATATTATTTATTAAAAACACGGGTGAAAGCAACAAGTTCAAATTTTTTCGGCTAAAAATTAAAAATTTATTGGTGTGAAGGGAAGGAGAGATTTTAACACCCATATGTTTGTAACTGAAAAAAGTATTAATTAAAACATTTACAAAAAGAAGCTCGCAAAAGTAAAATGAGTGTATTAATGTTATTTTGTAAGCATGTGATGGCTCATGCGTCCTTTCTCTAACATCTCCAAGAAGTGAAACGAAGGTGTAGATGCAAATAAGATAGCATTTAAAAGGACAGAAGTTTTAGTAAGCGCGATGGCAATTTAGAGAAAGTTCAGTTCAGAAAAGGTAGAAGTGTAAATGGACGGCCTACCCAAGAATCACGGAAATCTCACCATTAATACAAGGTGCATACCATTGCACTCGAGCATAACTGAATATCTGAAGTGGATTGGACCGTTGCTTGGAATTCAAGGTAGGAAGATTATTTTCCGAATTCGAAATATTATTAGGATTGAGAGTAGGCGGATAATATAATTATTTAGATAAGTGATCCAATTGCGCGATCTGTGTTAACTACGGCTACGTGTTTTGTTTTATTCTCACTTAATATAAGTTGGTTTGATATATAAGTAATTTAAGTTAAACTCTTAATAAAAGTCATATTAAGAATTCTAAAATGTCTCTTCATTTCGAGAATCCCACACCTCTAACTTACGCTGAAACCCCATGATAGGGTCTACAAAGATCGACCCTATCACAAGCAATAAACGGTTTCACTTAATGTGTAGATATTTTGTTTTTGGATAATGTTTCTTCCCATTTTACTTTAATAAAACAATATAGACATTCGCTTTGTTATGTAAAGAAAATAATATACCAAGCAATTTTTACAGAATTTTTTCAACTAATCAGAAAAAGTAATACAACTTAGAGGCAATTCCCTGTAATTCAGAAAAATAATTCGTATTTAAAATTTTCAAAGCATTTTATAACTTAATAGTCTTTTAATATAATTAATAATTATATATTAAGGAAATTTAATTTATAGAAAAGTAGTTTGTAAAAAAATTTGAAATAATTGTTACATATTTTTCATTAATTTTAAATAATATTAAACTTTTTTTACTATGCATTAATATCGGTATTTTAAGCACTTATTGTCTTTTTGGCAATAGGAATGCCTTTTTTTTGTGATACTGAAATGTGAAAGAGCCTACGAAGTTTGGCAACTAAAGGCATTTTTCTGTTACATCTTTCAACGTATTTAAATGTATTTTAAAGACAAATTACAAGTCTAGATGGCAGAGAAAAAAATCCCGTTTTGAAACATCATTGCTGGATTGCAAAATTAAAAAAAACAAAAAAAACATGGATTTCATAATATTTGGGGCATTTATAGCAAAACAAAAATTTGACAAGCAATTTTGAAGTGAGAAAATTTAAACATTTGGAAATTCTACATCAGTAGAATTCTACACCACTAGTAGAATGTATTTGTATTCCTCACAAATCTACATTTACATTCATTTGAATTCTGACATTTTCGAAAAAACTTAAAAAATGAAAACAGGAAATAAATATTTAGTTTTTTAAGATGCAGATGTTGCTATAGACTATACAAATATTTAACTCTCTATCCTTATTATATAAGTTAATCGTACCATTTCTTGCTTTGAATAACAGGAACCTTTTGATTCTCGTCACCATATATTCAATAATAAATAAAATTATCATAAAAGATAGGTTTTCCGAAATTGACATTATTATAATCTTATTGAATGGCCAATACATGTCCCAATTCTTTCATTTAGTTAAAGTAATTAAAGACATTACCATTAAGATATCACTGAAGCAATCAGCAAAAGAAGTAGAATTTTAAAGTGTCACTAACTGTGGTTCAAGATGTTTGTGGCGTTTCATTCTTGATTAACGCATGAAGATTCCTTTTTCTTCATTTCTGTTTGAAAGAACAATCTCTTGAAATGAATCAACTTTTTAATACATTACAAAATATCAATAACGAATTAAAGCAATTATTTCTCAAGTACTTTTTTTAGAAAAAAAATAAATAAATAAGGTAATATATAGTATATCTCTGTTTAGTTATTCGCTACAGACTAAATTACCAAATTAAGTGTAGCTAATAACGCAAAAAAAAATTAATTGATTAAAAAATATGAAATGGTTATAGATGCATGCATATGAATATCGATATAATAGTTCTCAAGAAATTAACAAAAAGGCTAGTTAGATGAAAATTCAATAAATAAAAGAATTCCAATTTATGCATTTGAAAGTAAGAATAACTTAAAAGTGACAAAGTTTCGGTATTGAGCAATACTCGCGTTTCGGAAATAATTTGAAAAAAGTACTTGTGTCCCTAACACGGAAATAACTGGATGCATATTGAAATCATTTTGATTACGAAATATATTGCCATTGCGTTTTTAATAGTTTGAGCAATACATTACGAAATAAAATGGATGCAAAAGTATCTCATTATTTAAAATCCTTATATAAAAACAAAAGATGTCTTCTTTCTTTAGTTTTGATTAAATCTACAAAATTTATAACGCCGCGTTCTAATTACTCTCAAAGCTCGAAAAACTAATAAGATATTAAATAAAGTTTGCATATAATGGGATTTTTCTATGCACTAGTGCGCAGAACTTTTCTGATTTTTTCGTAATTCAAAAAAAAAAAAAAAAAATCAACTGAGATACTTGTTATTTATACTACCGAGACACAATGTAATACTTAAAGAATGGAGAAAGCATAGTGTTGCAAAAAGTGAACAAAGGGCGCATATAATATGGAAAGAAGTAGAAAAAGCTTTTTTTTTTTTTTTTTTTTTTTGACAGAAGTGCGTTGGCACACAACACTGAATGGCCAAGAAGGAGAACAGCAAACCATTATACCTTAGTATAAGGGATATTACATCCCTTAGCAGTATTGGTTGCATGGTACCGTCTGTTCATACTCGCTAGTCAGTGATTCCCAAACTGGTCTATATCAACCCCAGGGGTCTACGTCAGCGAAAAAATAATTTGGGGGTCTACGATAGTGGCTCTCATTAAACCAAATAGTGTATGTGTGTGTGACTTTAAATTTAAAAGAAAATTTAATCAAGGGGGAACCAGATTTACATATAGTGGCGCAAAGGAGAATATTAGCCCCCCTCCCGCAAACTCAGGTTTTGGGCCCCAAGCCCAAATACGTACTTTACGTCAAGCTTTGGGCCCCTGCAATGCGGGGGTGTACATTACGCCACTGTTTACATATTTAACAAATTTATTTACTAAGCTTAATGAAGTTAATTTGCAGTGTCAAGGCGACAGTATAAAATTTATTAAAAGAAGGACCGTCATTTCTTTGTTTCTTGCCAGAATTCAGCAAAAGGAGTCTAATTTTGGAAGTCGCGAATTTTCCCAGTTTCTCAATTAGCCACAGGCAAGCTGCAGGAAAATGCTGTTTTAACTTACGTTCAACATTTAAATGCCCTTTATTCAAATTTTGAAACTAGGTTTGAGAATGCTTTGAATATGATATAACCACAGTCAGCAATAAATTCAAACAGACACATATTGAAAAAAAAAATGTCAGATTACAAGAGGAACTGATCGGAACAGCCACTAACGATCTTAAAGTAAAATTTAGAGATGGATGTCAGCCATTTTGGCATTAAAAAGGTAAATCTATTATTTATCTTGAATTTTGGAATGCCTTGAGAAATTTTTAATTGCTTTTTCCTAGTGAGCAAAAGTTTCACCGCGGTTGCCAATCTCAAAAAAAAAAAAAAAAAAAAAAAAAATTAATAATAGAGGAAATTTACGGTTGAACTCGACAAGATTGATGACAAATGTTGAAAATTCGTTATTGAAGTGCCAGATTCATCCCTCCCATTAAAAGCATTTTTTGTTTGTTGCTCAGTTATTTTATGTAACAGTTATTTAATGCACTCATATTATTAAATTTAAACTCAATTAACATGTGTTTAGGTTTTATAAACACTATACCTCACTACAGTTAAAAATTTAAATCTTTCAAAGTAAGTAGCTCTATACCAGCTGTCAAAAAGACATTTAAGTGGATAAATTTGCAAAAATTCAATATTAGGTAAGTGCGGGGTCTACCCCAAACCGAAAAACATGACAAGGGGTCTGTGAGACAAAAATTTTGGGAAAGTCTGCGCTAGATTATCCAACAGTTCGGCTGTAAGAATTCTCATTCCTCAATAAACATCTGTATCGGTTGTCTGGTAATCTCCGGAGGATACGATTGTGCCGCCAAGCAACTTTCCATGGCGTTCCATACAAGTTCAATAGGGTTGAAATCAGGGAAGCACGGTGACCAATCCATTCTATGAATATCTTCACTTTCTGGATTATCTTGAACGGCATGAGAACTGTGGGACTGTGTGTTGCCGTTCAAAGAAATATGGACCAATGAGACAACAGAACAAATGTAAGTGGAGGTGGATAACTTCATCGCAATAACAATCTTCGGCAAACGAACCTCTTTGCGGGAGTTTCATCTGTCCGTTCATCATGCCTTCCCACACAAGTACGTCCGAACCACCTAACAGTACCTTTCCCTGATATTAATGGGATTAACTCTTGCACTAGTGATAATGAATACCGTAAAATCCGGCGTATAACACGCACTAATACTTTCAAGCAGAAAATTTTTAATATTTCGGTATATTCAACGTATAACGTATATTTATTCGAAGTATTATCCTAGATTTTTGAAAAAATAGTATGTTCTAGAACAGGGGTGGGCAGGCTTTTACATGGTACGGTCTACTTCTAACTTTTTCAAGGTGTGGTGGTCCCCCCCCCCCTGTGGCATAAGTGTGATGAGCTAAAAAAAGCTCTCTCAACATTATTTATATTATAACAATAATAAATACAAAATATATACTTACCTACATAAATACAATAAAAAAACTTCCTCTTTTAAAACCACATTTTGAGCAAAATGCAAGATACAAACATAATTTTCCCACAAATTTAATAATATCCAATTTTGTATTTATTAACAGATAATTCAAAATACTTTAAGAAACAATCATTTTCATTTAAAGTTAGTCTCGTAGTTATGTCAGCCCAAATCTTGAATATCTAGGTATATAATTAATTACTAACTGTGCACTCTTGGACTGGATCCTAAGTGGCCGTCTGTGAAATGGGAATGATAATTATTTATATTATTATTGGTCTTAATTATTTTCATTGTTGAAAATGTACTCACACAGGTAGGTAGAGTATAAGAATGAAGTTAACTGAAATGCTGCTTTTTTTAATTAGGATACTTTACTTTGTCCATTAGATTCCAAAAGTTATTCTTTTAAAATTACATCATTTTGAAGTAGAAAAACTTCGTTTTCCTCAAGAGATAAAGAGAACATGTAGCCTAATTTCAGTTATATTTTCCACATCAACATTGCCAGATGAATGCAACTATTAGTTCTAGTCTAGTAAATTCTTGAAAACGTCTCTCCAATTCGGAAGACAGTTTTATTATTGCATCATAATATTTATCTTTGCTTAATGTATATATGTACCTAACTTTTTAACCAACTCATCATAAATATTTTTGATTTTTTTAAAATTCATTCTTCATTAACTGAAAACATATTAGATTTGGATTGTTTTTGAAAGTATTATCAGTATGTTTCAGTAGCCAATCCCGTGTTGTCGCAGGAAGAGCTGGGATCAACGTTTATTTCCCCCTTTAGTCAGCGTGTGGGGGGGACCCATTTCTAAGGCTGGCGTCACATTTTCTCCCTATAGCCCCAAATAATGTGAGAAAACGTGTTAAATGTTATCGTGCGCTTCCAATAATATGTCGTCTACACATAGTCGCATGCATCGTGATCAGCCGGTCTAGCTGACGTCGGTGTTCCACAAATATATTTCTTTTAGTATAAAGTTTTATGTGAAGGAGGTCACCCCAAAATGTCTTGACCGTCCATCGGTCGATCATGATCGACTTAATGCCCACCCCGGTTCTAGAACTACAGCCCTTTGAGTTTTTTAGGTATGTCATTTTTAAAAAAATAAACAGTAATCCAAAACCATGTGGAAGTCTGGTTTTTTTATGCTTATCCTTTCGTTCATTTTTGAAGCTATCATTTTTATACCGGGCGTATAACGCGCACCCGTAAATTTCGATCTTACACTACTGTTTATAAAAAATGCAACACCATGAAGGAATCATCAGAATTAAATGAACTTTGCAACAAATATCAATTATAGGATGTTACGTAAAATAGTAAAGTTTCAGAGCCACCGCGCATGCTTAGCATGCGCAGTGCCCTCTGAACTGAGGCTGAAAGCTTATAAATAAACGGCCGTAGCAGGACGTTGAAAATAGTTAATGATTATTTATTATTGGTGGACGTTTAGTGAGACCTAAGTATGCCTCCACGACGAAATAAGGAGAAATTCCAACAACTTAGGGAGTTTGAGCGGAGGAGGATTATTGGCCATCGAGAAGAAAAATTTCCTATCACGCAATAAGAGTTTGTGTGCAGCGGAACAGTTCCACAGTGATAAGAGTTTGGAAGCAGTGGACCGACGAGCACCGAACAACTCGAAAAACTGGCAGTGGACGACGGAAGGTGACGTCAGCGTGCAACGATCAAAATCTGCACCGCATGGCGGTGAATGACCGTAGAGCTTCCTCCAAGCAGTTGGCAGCACATTGGTCTACTGCTATAGGTGTACTAATGTCGGCTTCGTCAATTCGTCGACGTCTGCTGCACCGTGGATTGCGTGCAAGGATGCCTTTATACAGAATACCCCTCACGGCAAACCATCAACGGCTGCGTCTGCAATGGGCTCATGAGCACAGAGCCTGACAAGCTGATTGGCACCAAGTTGTCTCTTCAGATGAGTCACGCTTCAATTTGTGGGACCATGATGGCCGCATTCGTGTTAGACGCTATGCCGGTGAACGCTGCCTTCCAGAGTGCGTTATCGAACGACATAGTGGCCTAACTTCGGAGTTATAGTTTGAGGTGTGATTTCGTATCATGGACGATCCAATTTGCTACGAACTGAGGGTAATCTCAATAGCAACAGGTACGTCCGTGAAGTGCTACAGCCCGAAGTCGTTACTTTCCTTCAAGGCATCCCGGGATCTATCTTTCAGCAGGATAATGCACGCTCACATGTTACAAAGACTGTTCGAGACTTCTGTTCAGCCCAAAACATGCAACTTCTTCCTTAGCCTGCTTATTCGCCAGATATGTCACCTATTGAGCACGTGTGGGATTTGGTTGGTTGGCGTCTCGCTCGTGATCCGCGTCCTGCAGCTTCAAAATATGAACTTTTGCTGCGCATACAAGCAATACGGAATTCTCTTCTACAAGCAGACATTCAAAATCTGTTTGACTTCCTGCCACGTCTTATAGCAGCAATTATTGCAGCGCGTGGTGGATACACCAAATTCTGATTTCGAACACTTAATATTGTTATTTTGCTCTAAAAATTTCGTCATTTATTTGTACTAATACAAGTCGTTTGAGCATTAAATTTCATTTAATTCGGATGATTCCTTCATGGTGTTGCATTTTTTACAAACAGCAGTTTATTTTTTGAGTTAAAAGTGCGCGTTATACGCCGGATTTTACGGTACTTCTTTAAAGTACTAACTTAATGAAAATTGCATGCGTTAATGTGTCATTTTTTTTTTTTTTTTTTTGCTCTCTCTCATGACATTTTTTAAAATATATAATTGGTTTTTTTCCTTTGTTACATTATTATATGCATAAGAAGTCGATGCGTATGAAGGGCAGTGCATTAGAGAAGTGTTTGAATTTTCTTCTTTCAAGCGAAGAGATCTGTGTAACAAGGAAAGATAAAGGACTCATCAGTAAAGCAACATTTTTTTATATTTCGGTTGTTATTAAAAAAAATTGGACTATAGATTTTATCATTTGATAATTCAACAGCATTGTATAAAGGAATAATATTTGGATATCATTTACTCTTGAACAGTTAACGGCATTTTACAGGACAGAAGCTTTGTATGTATAATTACAATTTGCTGCAATTCTAATATAATAAAGAAAAGGAAATGTATATATTTTTAATCTTCTTTTCCTAATTTTATAAATTTCTTTATCCGTAATAAATATGTTTCCTACAATACGATTAGAAGGAGACAGAATCAAGTGCTACAATTTTTATAATCAATAAAATTTAATCTACAACAATCACTTATTTAAAATATCTGTGACGTTGATATTTTGCATCGAACTCGAAACCCTTTACTGCATTCAGATTGAGTAGGGTTTATACCATCATTACTTCACAGAGAGCATTTCTGCCAACTGATTGATTGTTTGTTTTGTCAACGTAGCATTCTGAATCAACTTGGGAGATATTGGTGACATACATCGTAATTTTGAATCAGGTTCAAATGAAGGGAATGGTACCTGATTTGTCCCTTCAAACTTCTACACCACGCCAATGTGACCATTTTGAACCTTACCCATTTAACACGCATCAGCTCAATTACTTCCAATTCGGTTACCATGTAAAATCAAAGCTTCTCAATGTGTATTCTATATATATCTGTGTAATCTGTACAATGTGTATTCTATATTTCAAGAAGAACCCATAACTTATTTTCTTCGAAATTCTATATAAATCAAAAAATAGAAAAATATAACAAGTACAAAGTAGCCCCAGGTCAAATGTAGGTGATTGTAAATCAGTACAAGCAGAAACTGTAGACCAACATATTTCTTAATAATAATAAAAGGAAAACATGAGGGAGATGGTCAATTTTTAATTCTGCATTTAAATTATGCAGGTGGTATTAGTAACAACAACAAATATCTTTTTAAATGCAGGAAGGATATTAAAGGTATGTTTTTTTCCATCATGCAATTTAATTGTAATTGAAATATAATTTAAAATTAAAAATTTTAAAACCAGTTTGTAGGACTGATTGATTGATTGTATATTAGCATCTTACTCGGAAGCTACAATAGGGCTATTGGCAATGGATCTCCTAATTTTGAGTCTTGGTCAAGAGAAGAGGAAGATGCCTGAGCCCAATGTCTTGACCTCCCCGCCAAAGTGAGGCATCAACAGCTTTAACGTGCATCAACCTCTCTATATAATGAGTCCAAATTTTATGACAAAAGTTTGAATGCATTTATTAAAATTAATTGTAATTTTATAAATTACTCCTTAATCTATGCATAAAAACTGTTAAAATCCGACCCATCTTAAAGAATCGGGAAGAATACTTACAATTCGACTTTCTCTATTCCCTAGTCTATCCAAGGCTGTATACACTTTTTGTGGGGCTTTTAGTTATCGCATGTTTGGTACCCCTTTCCTTCCTTCCTCCTTCCTCCGTTTCCCCCCCGCCGAGGGGGGGGGGCTTGGCCTTCTCAAGAAGCCTTTTCCGGGCCAGCCTTCTTCCTGCCAGTGTTCTCCAATTCCTAGGCCATCAATTCATCTGAGATTTGGCCTGCCCTTTCTTCGTGAGCCAATGGGTTGAGCATTGAAGACTTTTATAGTGGTGCTGTCTTCGTTCATTCTGAAAACATAACCTTCCCATTTAATTAGCTGTATTTTGATGAAGTTGACAATGTCAGATTCCTTATATGATCGATAGAGCTCTAAATTTGATCTTCTTCGCCATGTTCCATCTTCCTGAATTCCTCCAAAAATGGATCTTAAAATCTTCCTTTCGTAGATACTTATCATATTCTCATCTGTTCGAGACATGGACCAAGTTTTACATGCATAAATTAATACTGATCTTAAAAGACTTTTTTGGTATCCCTTTAATAATTAATAATAAAATTATATATGTAAATAATCCACACACACACAGTAAATTAATGATGAGTCCTTTTTCTTAGACTTTATTGTAGTCTGACATATAGATAATATAGACTTGAATTGATCTCAGAGCTTCACTGAGACGTGGTTATAAGTTCCTCTAAAAATTAAGGTTATAACTCAAACTATTTTTTATCAGAAAGAGTACCTACCTACCAGTAGCGCACACAAGAATTTTTCAAGGGGGGGGG
>BMAV01009817.1:0-56430 GCA_019973955.1 Trichonephila inaurata madagascariensis | reverse complement strand
GTGTGTGTGTATGTGTATGTGTGTGTGTGTGTGTGTGTGTGTGTGTGAAGTTCAGCTATTAATAGCCTATTTAATTCGCTAGGACTTGTAATTTGTTATAAATATGGAGCAACATTTTTTCTAATTCATGATCCTGACATAGAGCGCGCATTAAAATTTCAACGTAATGTTAGGTTTTGTGTAGCTGTATATCAAGAATTGTGTGTATAAGCAACTTAAGAAAAAAAAAACCGCAAGTAACAGACTTCGTAAAAAAAACAATAAATAAATAAATAACCAACTGAGGCCTTATCTGACATATCTGTTGATGACAGCATTTTTGATCCAATTCGTAATAATCGTGCACGCTTGTTATCAAGCAGCGATGAATATATATAGTTGTTAGTTTTAATAGTTTTTTTCTCATTTCAATTTGTGAATTTTTATATGTTGTATGCACTTATAGAATGAATTTTCACTGTACACTATTTTTAATATTTTTTTAATAATAAAAAGGATTTGTTTTTGTTTTATAAATATGTAACATGGATTTTTATTCTTACTTTTTTTTGCACGGTTTTTTCGGGAAATATTGAGAGATTTTTCACCTTACACGGTCTTTAAAAGTTGTGTGGAACTTATCCCTAAATTGACCATCTGTCACATTTATTTTTTTTTACACCATTTTTTTTTTCTTGGCACAGTTTTGTAAGGAACGTATCTACCGTGTTAAAAAAGAGATCGAGTTGGGTGTCTTTTAATAATAATGTGATACATTTGTATACGCTTTTTATTTTGTTTTAGTGGCATGTTCCCTTGTCAAATAACAAGTAAATATCTGCTTCCAAAATAATTTAGTATGTGTTTCAAACGAATTAAATTAAATTAAAGTGTTTCAATAGTTATTTTTAATTTATTTTATGCTCATGTATGCGGTATGATTCTGCATCTCTTTTAGTAGTATTTTTTAAACATACCTCTCTCTCTTCCGCTCTGGCTGAAATTTGAATTTTCTTTTTAAAAGTCACCGCAGTAGAGAGAGCCAAGGGGTTATAGTCAGGAATTCGTAACCCATGCTGTGAGTTGGAGTCCTGGTATCACTTATGATCCCGTGTAGTAGAGAGGCTGTTAAGGCTCAAAGTTGGCGTGGAGGGGAAGTTTGGGGTGAATAGAGTTCCAGATTAGGTGTCGTCCTCGCCTCTTGACTATGATTCAGGTCCGTCTCCAATAGCCCCAGTGTAGCTTCAAAATGGGAAGTAAATAAACATTGTCGATCAAGCATTCAACTATAGAAGTCAATCAATTCATTTATATTATTAAACATTTTAATACAATAATCCACACAATAGCAACCCGATAATAACTCTAAATGATAGATAAGAGCTTTTAAAAGGAGTATCTAGACACAATGTTTTATAATATTCCTTATTCGGTTTTTAGTGTGTTTCTTACATAATGAACATTTTGTGTTCAGCTGCGACGTCAGTATATTTTTATCCATAAATGTCATTAGCTAAGTATTATCAGTTTTATTCGTTAAAAAAAAAAAAAAATCTAAATTACCTGCAAGCTTAGTTTTAAATACCTTGCAGTTACTTTAGGCTTTGATATGTTTTCGATTACTTGGAAATTTTAGAATAACAAGTTATAATTATTGCCTTATTATTATCCATATTTTAAAAGGCTATTTAAAATGGGGCGTATCAGTGGCGTTATTTTTAATAAAATATGTAACCAGCATATAAAGAAAGTATCGCTTTAAAATGCGTTAAATCAAAGAATATTGCATAAAATAATTAAACAGACTGAATGATAAAGATGCATGAAATAAATTTTTGAAACAGCAATAAACCTGCGAATGTATTTTGGTAGTTATTGTGAGATATTTTTTATTACATTCATTATTGTTTAATAAGAAATGTTCTTATATACAATCATATCTAATATTAAGTCACACATAAAATCTGTGAAAACTGATGAATTATTCATTCTGTTGCCATAAGAGAGAGAAATTTGGCACAGATACATATTACAATGGGAGAGAGAGAATATAACAACATAACAATATGGAAAAGACTTTAATTGTAAATTAAGATATAGGGTATATCAAAAAGTGGGAAATCAGGAATCAGAGACAAGCATTTACCTCGGGAAAAGTCTAATATGGAGTGTGACCACCATGCACTTCTATACAAGCCTCACAACGAGCCTGCCACACTTTTTATGAGGGTGTCAATAAAGGTTTGCAGCAACAAAGCCCATTCTTCTAAAAGAGCTGAGAAATGGCTCTTTCTAGATCCTCCCAAACATGTTCAATAGGTTTGAGATCCGGAACACTCGAGAGCCAATCCGTACGTCGAATATCCTTTTCTTCAAGAAATTCATCAACAACGTGAGCTCTGTGTAGCCCCGAATTATCGTCCAAAAATGTAGTTGCTCATAGCAACCCAGAACAACCTCACATAGACTTCAATGACCTCAGCCCTTAAGCGCTATGGTTTGAGAGTACCCAAATCGAAGACATGCAGTGGTCAGCATTATGCCGCCCCAGACAAAGATTCCTTCGCCACCAAATCTGTGGATTTCTGTTACGTAGGAGAGATGAAATCTACCATCGCTTTGTCTCCAAATAAAGACTCGACGAGGACCATTCTATCTGGTAAACCTCGACTCATCACCTCATCACTAAAAAAAACACGCCCCTCAATCTTGTGGTGTCTACTACTGATATTTTTGGTTCCACAATAACCGGCTTTTTCTATTGAATACAGTCAAAGGAATGCACATGACTGGAAGCCGAGCATAAAAGCCAGTCTCTACCAGACGTCTGTAGATTGTTTACCTGGAAATTCTTCTTTCACACACTGCAGTAAGGTCACGAGCAAGCTGAGGAACCGATGTCCACCTATGCCATCAGGAGGTTAATGCCAAGTAACGATCTTGTGCAGGTGTCGTTGCTCCGTGGCGGCGTTGGTCGACCTTCCTGGAGACAGTACTATTGTCTGGAATTGATTCTACAGGCGGGAGAGACCACTTTCGGTACTACATGTAACTATTAAGCTACCCTCACTTGAGATTAGCCAGCTTCAGGCCTTCCAACGACTCTGAATCCTGTGGAATCATCTAAGCGGTAACATTCACAAAACAGAAGGCAAAACCTCCAGATACTTAAACGGTCTTAATCCAGAAGTTCTGCAAAAAGTAATGCTTAACTGCTAAACAACTTCTTTTCCTAAGCCGAAAGCTGTACTACCCGTTCTTCAAAATATATAAAATACAAATTCTATGAATTTTACTATTAGCAATTTGAATTATATCGAAAACTATGTTTGCAGCCTTAATTTTGAACATGAATGATTGTACTTATAAATAATGGCGTACAAAGGGAATTATATGTAGAAAAAACGTATTTCTTTCTCAAAAGCTTCTATGATTCAATGTAAAAAAAACTGCATTTGATGTAGATGATATCACGATATCTAAATTAATTTACTTTTAACAACAAATAACAAATTTATTTTGTTACTACTAAAGCTTAACTACCACACATATAACTCTCACACGCTCATCTCTTTCTTTTATCTTATTCATCATTCTCGCTCTATCGAGGATACAATTGCGTTACACCGTTGTTGAAACAGTGCTATCTATATCCTAAACACCCCTAAGAGCAATTCTACTTGTATAGCATATATATATATATATATATATATATATATATATATATATATATATACGGAAATCGGGAATAAAGGTAGCCAAAACAAACAAAACAATCATCGAACTGCTGAAGGGTGCGTTCGTGGTCAAAAGGAATACAGAAATTATGCATACTTAAGGAAAAATATCTTTATTAATGAAAAGGTCAAAGAAGAGTTGGTCAAATAAACGACCATCAACTGCGATGAAGGCATGACGTCGGAGACGGAAAGAATTTCATACACGTTGAAAGATTGCTGGCACTTCACGAGCGTCCTCAGCTGCGACGCTAATTTTAGTGGTAAGGTCCTTTGGTGACTAATCGTACATTGATTTTTGTGAACTGTCCTCAGAGGAGAAAGTCCAGGCAAGAGAGATAAATATGAGGGAGACTAAGAAATGAGCGCACTAGGGCCAATTCTGCTGTGATTCTTTCAGTATTCGAATATTGCTTCACCTCTGGCTAACTCATTGATACTAACTTCGCGTTTTGAAGCTACAAGAGGAGGATACCAGAGCTGGTGCCCAAATCTCCAAACTTCCACATCACGCGAGAGCTTTGAGTTTCAACCGCATAAACACCTCTACATGGCGAGTCTTCAGCTTTTAGTCGTGGTCACAATAACTTGTGTGAACCCATGACGACAGAAATAACACCATCCTAGAATTCATGACCATGTGTGCCCACACAGCTACTGAGGTCATGCTCCATTTCTGGTAACAAATCACAGTTCTGCAAAATATGAAGGAATAATTTCTTTCATATGAATGCTCCGCTCTGTTGAGATGTTTCTGTGTTGATTTTCATCTTTTGAGTAGTTTGGGAAACGATTTTTGTTCAGAGTTGGAACGAAATTATTTTTAGTGTTTAGGATTCAAACGGCTTTCAGGGCATACAGAGAGCATCGAAAGTTTCGGGGATTGTCTTCTGACCCCACATTGTTTTGAGACTACAATTTGTTCCAGTTGGAATAGTCTCATTTCAATTACTTTTTTTTTTTTTAATTTTTGAAAAAACATACACACGAACAGATGAAAAGTTTATTTTAATATCATGAAAATCAGATATAACTAAAAGTATCCATTATTGTGTGTGTTTTTTTTTTTTTTTTTTTTTTTCAAATAATCTAGTATATTAACTCAATAAAGGTTTTATTCTTTGAAAGGTATAGGAAAAAATTTTTTTTTCAGAAGTAATATGGCGTATGTGTCAATCATTCGCAAAAGAATAAATAAAATGTGTAGTTAAGTGGAACCAGAAAAGTTACAATTAATATCTTATTGGATTATTTTTAAAGAAGAAATGCAAGAGAGAAAATCTGGAATAATTTATGTAATATATTTAATTTCTAAAATACAAATGATAGATACATTAAAAAAATGTTAAAACTATTATTTTATTATTCAATGCAAAATATTGAATAATAAAATAAAAATTAATACATTTAAATACTTATAGCAATTTTTGAAAAACATTTGGTGCAAGTACATTTATATTTTCGTTAATTGTGTTTTCATGATTATAAAAAAGAATTTTTATGTAACATATTCAAATCTCTACGAAACTTTTCATTCTACTATTATGAATTTCAAAAATAGAAAAAATTTAATTCTAAATTACTTGAGAATCAACAGAAAAACAGTCTTAATTTTGAGGTTATCAAAGTAATTATAAACCTTGAAGAATATGTTTCGAGACTACCTCTTCCCTCTCTATACATAAAAAAAAAAGTAATTTTATAATTGTTACATAACTTTAATTTTATGTGTGGGTGTGTTCAGTTTCACTAGAATATTCAGCATTTGTAGTATGTAAGCTATACTTGTGTGTTATTTAATACTTAAAAAGTAATTTTAGCTAATCCAGCGTTTCTCAAACTGTGGGGCGCGCCCTCCTAAGGGGGTGTGATAGGCCTGTAAGGGAGGCGCGAGCTTATTGAAAGTCGAAAATAAAAGATTAAGTATTAATTTACTGAAAGGAAGTAAAACAAAATTCATTCTAACATTAAAAAAATTAAATACACATTTGCACTGATATAATATACTTATAAATGTATTAGTACTTCACAATGTTTTTGATAATTAATTTGTCAATATTAAATTAAAAACAAGTTAAATAATCACTACTGCCTCTTATGGGCTTGTCATGTATATAAAATTTAATACTTATCTTGATAGTTTATAGTTAAAGTCGTATTGCAGCTTTAGCGTCAAAGAATATTTTTATTGCATTTAATGCATTATTTTTGTATGGAGGGGGGGGGGGGGGGGGGGCGATGAAAATTATGATTGTGGAAATAGGGTCGCAAATATTAAAAGTTTGAGAAGCACTGCCCACGGCTTCAAAATACGAGGTACCTTACCAAAAAACGGTATTATTGAGAAGCACTGAGTTAATTCAACAAATGAGTGAGTGAACATTAACGTCGCCCATTCAGCTACACGAGGGCTTTTGGCAACAAACCTCGTAACTTTGAACCATGGACAAGTGACGAGGACAACACCTAAGCTGGCACCCCCTCTTCTAACTTCCACACCTCACCAACGGGAGGACGTCCGAGCCCAGACAGATTTAACGTGCATCAGCTCCGCTACTCTGCGGGTCTTCAGCGATACTAGGTTCGAACTCATGACACGCCGGCCACGAGTCCGTTACCTTAACCACTAGGCTACCACGACCTCGTTAATCCAACAAAGATAACACTGTATTTAAAAATTAAAAACGGATTAAATCATATAAAAAGTGAGAAGAGTTATTGCAGACAAAAAAAAACCTATTACTTAACTGCACAGCATGTTACAATGGGATAAGTTACTATGAATATATTTCCTATTTTATACGTTTATCAAATAAAATAAAAAAAATAAATAAACGAGGGTTAAAGTGTTCAGGCGCTTATGTCTGTGTTATTTTAAATTTTCACTACTTTTTGATGTATTAACGTTTTCAAAATCTCTCTATTTTTGACATTTATATATATATATATATAAAAACTGAGAGAAATATTAGTGCTTCTTAATTTTTAAATTCGATGAAGGTTCTTAAGACAGTTAATGCCGATTTATGAAAGTAAATCAAATCCACCCAAAGATCTTTGGTAAAATTCAGTGCTAAACTATTAATAGAATTTCGGCTGCTTTCTACTACTTTTACGATGATCTTAAATTATATAATTCAAGTGATACATTATCAATTTTTCGGCTAAATGATAATAAACCGAATCTTACTGCAATATTTGAGTGAGATATCGTAATCTATATCCATATTTGTAATTGATATTTTGCTGCATTCGTAATTCTGTTATTTAGATTATTTCTTCAGATATATATAAGTAGATTTAATTTCTTCTCCATTAAGTTAAAAATGTGAAAAAATAATAGATATTTTTTTTAAAAAAAACACTTTTTCGTCAATTTATTTCAATTTTTTGTGCAGTAAGTCATGTTGAAATTTTTCTAGAGCAAATAAATTCTGACTGGAAATAAAAATATGTCAGAGGGTTTTGAGATGGTGAGGAATATTAAGAATTATAAAGTTGCAAAAACAATCATCTGTAAAATATTTTCTTTGAAAATATATTCAACATGTATAAGGTATTTTAGCCCATGTGTAGCGTATTTTAATATTACTCCAATAAAAAATGTCATATTTTGAATAATATAATGATTAAAAGGGCTAAAATACGTATAAAAAATCATATAATATTGAAGGGAACAAGAATGATTTCCTCAGTGTGAAATATATATTTATTTCAACTTCTTTGCTTGATTTATTAATTTAATTAAATTTGTTTTTTAAGTTCATGTATAATTAATGTTTCAAAGCTAATTACTTTCCAAATTAAATATTTATACATTAAATTTATAATCGACATAATAAAATTTCAAGAGCGAAATAAGTTGATTGTAAGATTTTAATCTATCTTACAAAAGAATGAAATAATTGGTATTTTTTCAAACGATACCTTGGGAATGTAAATGAAATTCATTGCATTTCTTGATATATTTCAAATTCATCTTATGAGAATATGAATAATTAGTGCCAAAAAATTTACATGTTTTTTTATGTAGCACAATTTAACATATTTACCCAGTGGTATACATACATAGACTTTTATAAAGGGGTAGGGGATGCATTTTAAAAAATACGTCGATGAAAACACCGAGGCATAATCTTTATGTTAAAAATTAAAAGTCTTTTGGTGCTATAAGAGGAGTTTGAAACCCAAAACTCCATCCTTGTGTACACCACTGTCTATACCATATTTTAAATTTTCTGTTATATTCATTAATGTTTATGTAACATTTACATACAACTTACAATTTATTTATTACAATTCACTTTATTCTAGTTATTATAAAGTAAATAGGGTTGACTTTTGTTTAATTTGCATCACACTAGAGGTAAACAAACAGCTTATTCGGTACAAGTCTCAAAATCTTGCGGGACACTCGGGTAAAGAGAATAACTTTTCATGAAAAGATGTGAGCAATACCTGTAAATCATTACTTTATTACACAAATTTTTCAATATATGAAAATTAATAATTTTGACCTTCCTTCAGAAGCTTTTTGTTTTAGAGCACAAGTGATCCAGTATTTTAAAACAAATTGGTTGAAAACAAATTTAGTATCTGACATGAATATTTAAAGATATGTTATCTCCAAATGTAAAATTACAGTCAAACTTAAATAATTCAAAGAAAATGGACGGAAAAAAGCTATTTATTCAAAGAAGAAAAAATTAATTATATATGTTCTCTGAAAGAAGGAAAGGTAAATTTTAAAAAAGTAATAACATGATCAAAAATTTCACACAAAAGCTTTATTTTACAAAAAGCATTATTAATATAAAATATGTATGTATATTTTTCAATTAAATCAAATATCTTTGCTATGTTCCTTAATAAGGGTAGGTTGATGCATGACATGACATGAGATAATAGAAGTCAATCAACAACCTCAACCAATGAGTAAGTGAATATTAATGTTGCACTGTTCAATTACTCGAGAGCTTTTGGTGACGGACCTCATAATTTTGAACAACCTCAACCAAAGCCATCTAGAAAGACTCATTCAAGATGCCTGTCTTTATCACGGGGATCCCACAAAGTGAAAAAGGTATTCTTCACTTCTCTTACTCTTAGAACCAAAATAATAATGTATGCCTGAAAAGTTTCATGAACTTTTACTATATATTCCTAAGGGAATAGCATCAAAAATTCGAATTATCTATCTTTCCATTATTTTATACAAAATTCTAGGAAACAAGCAAAAAATTTCAAATAATAGATGTTCAACTGTATTGTTTTTGTGTTTATCTAATATATTACATTATACTTTTCAGTTTTAAAAATCACATTCTTGCATTTAAAATACAAAGTTCAAACAATGACTTTTATGCAGGAACAGAAACAAGGAGTATATGGAGCCTTTTTGGTGCATTGTAATTGCATTGCATTAAGATTTATAAATATGCAGTGTCTTTGCAGTGCAAACATAATGGCTCTAAATTCACATGGGGTTATGAATTTCTTCAATAGCTTCACAAATGCAGAAGTAAGTATTTTGAATCCAATGAAAAATAACAGTTTTTTACTATAGCTTTGTAAAAATTTAAAAAATAAACAATAAATAAAAATGATTTTAAAAAATTAAAATTTTTGAATGATTAAAATTTGAACATCTTAAAGTATTACAAATGTGTAACTATTATTAAGGATTGGTACTAAAAATTTATTTTAAAAAAAGCTACAAACAGTTAATTTCTTCTGTATTAGGAAAAAGCAAAGATGTTTTAAATATAAATTATATTTCAAAAATGAAAGCTATTAAAGTACAAAGTTTTAAATCAGCATGAACATTTTTCAAATAGAAGCACACAAAAAAATGACAAAATATCAGCATATTTGTATTTATTCATCAATAATTAGTAACTTATAATTTGAACACTTTTTATATTCAATTAATAACAAATAGTCTTGCAATTTAAAATATGTTATTTGATAAGAAATGGTTGGATTGATTTACCACTCAACAGCAATAAACAAATGTGCTAAACAGAAAATCAATGTTTGCATGAAAAACAAGTGTTTAAATAGATTTAATTTAAAATATTTATTTTAATCTGACATACACTCAATGAAACAAATACATGATGCAGTATATTAATTTTAAATGAATGCATAACATTAGGAGAAAAATACTTTGTTCATTCAAATAACCATTACAATTATAAAGCTCTTCTAATTAATTTTAGTAAAATCTTTATGTTTTTAGTAAACAGCACAATTAGGCATCACATAGTTTTTTAATAATAAAACAATCGATATACAATACTAAATGGAT
Organism: Trichonephila inaurata madagascariensis; assembly: GCA_019973955.1. Classification (NCBI taxonomy): domain Eukaryota; kingdom Metazoa; phylum Arthropoda; class Arachnida; order Araneae; family Nephilidae; genus Trichonephila; species Trichonephila inaurata. Next base: position 46,404 of record BMAV01009817.1, on the reverse strand, counting down.
TTTTTGTAACCCCCCTAAAAAAAGATTTATAATTTCACATTTCAAAAAAAGAAGAGATATAAAATAAATTCCCGCAGTATATATGTGACAAAGGGAAATATATATGTAATGTATCCTCCTGTTTTGAATTATATATAATTACACTATCAAAAATAAATCTTTAATACTGATAGTAAAAATTAAGAATGATACACTAATAAGAATACAAGAATTGTTCTATTTACATAAAAATCACATTTTATATACATGAAAATGTGAACATATTGAATATAATACTGAATACAAACAAAATTTATAAGTAGTTTCATTAACATAAAATTAAAGAAAAAAAATAAATTTTAAATAGTTCAAAAGCAAAATCTCAACACAAAATAACATTTTAAAATTTGAATTAAAGAAAGATAAAGTTTTCACATTGTAATTTCAGAAATCCATCGAAAATTTTCAGCAAATATAGATATAATAATAACATATCCAATTCTAAGCTACTACCACTTCAGAACTTTATATGAATATAAATATTACTTGTTCAATATGAACTAGATTTCTCAGTTATCTGTTCTATTAGATGCAAATCTAGAATAATTGAAACAATGAAATACAAGAGCCATACATTGTAAATTATACAGTACAATGTAATACTTCTTATGATTCTCATATAACAATTGAGAGCTATCTAAATACAATAACAATTCTAAAATTCCTGACATGCTAAACTTACTAATGAATTATTTTTAGTTTCAATACAGGATTAGGCACTTAATGTGATATTCAAAGACCAGATTCTTTAGAAAAAAGTATTAACTACAAAAGTGCTTTTTTTCCCACCCAAAAATCTACTTAGATATTATTTTGCAGGTACATTATTAAATTACTTCTAATATATATTAGCACAGTGTGTGTTAACAATTTTATAGCACTTTCAAGAAGGTATTGCTGATCCCAAGTAATAAAGCATTTTATTTTACAATGCACATATTATAAGGATGGTCATTACAGAAACAAGTTATTTTTTTAATTGATGCTCAATATTCCTTTGTTCACAATCAATACATTCCTTCAGTTGATAAGTAAACTGGAACAATGGAAAAACTTAAAATCAAGAGCATCAAATAATCAAAATGCATAGTTTTAGAGATGAAACATTCACAAAAAAATGTATTCAAAATATATTTATTACTTTCAGCAGTTCCAATATTTTATAAATTGAATCTTATTGCCAAATGCACATAAATACTCACCACAATATCATTTTAATAGATGTTATATATTACTTCAAGAGCAGAATTTTATTTTGTGACATAAACACCTACTTTTACTTCTATACATTTTGAACTAGGCTAAGTTTTTAATAAATTTTTATAAAATATGTTTCTAAACAAAAAATTTGAGCAAATCATTACAATTTGTATAAAACATTCAAGCACTACAAAGTTATTCTACACATATACTGTAAAATAATTTTCATAAAGCTCTTTAATCAACTAAGTTTACAGAACATGATTAACTACAGTTTTACGTCACTGTGAAATAATAATAACAATAATAAAAAAAAATCAGATCTTTAAAATATAATAAATTTGCAACTTCTGTTAACATCTAAAATATACAATGAAAATATTAGCAAAAAAAAAAGAGTACTAATTATATAATGATTATGTACAATAATAGTCCTACAAACTGGTATATTCATGCACAATTATAGTTTCAACATTACATATTAAATGGAGTATTATTTCTTACACATATTTTTTAAATAATCCATTAAGAACTAAAATCCTTAGGCAGCAACAGTAACACTTAAAATTTCTTTTGATTCTATAAGTGCTTCACAAAGTTACAAGCACATTCCACTAAATACACAAATCCTAAAATGTAAATTAAACAAAATTGTTAAAACAAATGCAAAACACCAGTCAACTTCGAACATCAACCTATACATAAAGAAATATCTGTAATCCAAGTCTTTCACTTAATTTCTCATTTCTGTTTTGACACATGATTTGAAAGCTTCCCATCCTTCTGTTTTTACAAGATGTGACTGTAAAACCAAATTCATAATTACAATGTGACTCTTAACTAGACGTTCAAACTGCAGAATAGATACTAAAAAGAATAACTAAACTGTAATATAATAAACTTAAGAGAGTAACAAATATGTTCCCCTTCATTCAATTACCATTTTTAAAAAAAAATACTATTTATGTAAAAAAAAATTTCATAAAACTTTGTTGAAAAATAATTTCTTACTCAGCATTAAATGGTTGATTGAAAACACTTTTAAAGTATAATAAGTAACAAAAAACATAAAAATATCAATATTTTTTTTCACTTAAAAAAAAATTTTGTACCACAAGTTCTTATAGAATTTATAGTTGGTTTATACAAAATAACACATAAAAACTAAAAAAAAATTCATTATGTTGTTGTAACATCTTATTTTTCACCGTAAGAGGGCGCGCGAGAGCCGCCGGATGTATTTTTGTAGCCGAGTAGTAAACAGTAAATAAAGCTTCCTTCAAACGGACCAGACCAATCACTTTCCATCGCATTCTTTGTGGTCCATCAAGCACCAGAGCATTTAAGTCAAAACATTTAATTGATGAAGTGTAAAGCGGTCTGAGACACATTTGTCGAAATAATCAAGCACAAAAACATAATTTACTCAATAATCATCTCAAGCATTGAACTTCGATATTGGGAAGGTCACAAACAAATCCAACATGGTTGCCATTCTTAAACAAAAGAAAATCTTACAAGGTAAGCTAGCTCGTTTAGTTTTAAAAATTAATGATTTACAAAATTAAGAAAATTTTGTATCCATCATTGAAGTTTATGAAATAGATATTGAAGTAAATTTAAACAATAATCTTCTAAGCACTTGGTGCAGATGAAGATTTTAATGATTATGAAATGGAAATGCATGATTTATTTTCTAAATTAGATACGCAAAAAATTATTTTAAAAGAGGAAATAAAAAAACTTGTTAATGATAATAATACAAATGCATGCCAAAATATTGTTAACACTAATGTAAACAATTTAAAACTTACTCGCACAGAATTGCCAATATTCACTTCAAACTATATGGATTGGATCTCGTTTCGCGATTTATTTCTAGCGAGTGTAGGAAATAATAATACTTTAAGTGATAGTCAAAAACTACAGTATCTTAAACTTTCTGTAAAGGGCAAAGAAACCACTTTATTACAATCAATTCAAATAACAAACGATAATTATAAAAGGGCGTGGAATGCATTAACTAAACAGTATGAGAATGAAGCAGAAATTATAAATGCAGCATTAAATAAATTAGTTTTGCAGCCTATTTTAAAACAAGAATCAACTTCAGGATTGCGAAAGCTAATTGACACTACCCAACAGTGCATTGACACTCTGCAAACGCTAAAACAGTCCGTGGAATATTGGGACACCCTCATAGTTTTCTTGCTAAGTGGGAAACTCGACTCTGAAACATTACGCGTTTGGACTCTCGAACAAGCAAAAAAAAAAAAAATCCCTCCTTCTCAGAGTTTAAATCGTTCGTATCATGCAGGGCGACCGCTATTGCGTCTTTAGCCAAGTGTCAGAAAGAAAAAAAACATCTGCTCTCCTCCCCGCGCGCCCCCCCCCAGGAAAATTACCAATACAAATAAAAAATTTTCCTACTCTTCACAAATAGTCTCGAATGTTTGCGTACACTGCAATAGCGATACACATTTTGGATGATTCATGTGCGATAGTTTTTTAGAACTTCCGATTAAAGAAAAATGGGATGTTGTTAAAAAATACAAATTGTGTTTTAATTGTCATAGGGAAAATAAAACGCATCACATTTACAAATGTCGTGCAGGTGTTTGTAAATTCTGTTCCAAGTTACATAATTCAATATTATGTTCAAAAAAATCCAAATAATAGTAAAATTTCAAATAGCAACAAAAATTTGACAACACAGTATGATGGGATATACACACGGAAGTTTCCACGATAAGTAGCAATAACGCAACAGTACATGCCGCTGAGGCTGTTTTATTGCCTACTGCAATTGTTAATGTTAAAGACAGTAATGGCGCTTTTCAAAAGTGCAGAATACTCATCGATTCAGCCAGTCAAGGCTCATTTGTTGAGAGTTGTGTAAATTTATTCTAACTTAGACGCACTAGCGTAAACAGAAATGTAGACGGCTTAACTTCGCGAAAGGTGGGACGGGTTGCAGGCTAAGCTCAATTAGAAATAACATCACTGTTTTTCAAAAACACAAGTATTACTGTAGATGCATTAATTTTACCCAAAATCACCTATGACCTTCCTCAATTTCAAGTCGATGTGTCTGCTTTGAATACATTTAAGCATTTAAAATTAGCGGATGTCAACTGTCTCCAGCCAGGCCCAATAGACATTTTGTTAGGTGCTGACGTATTTCGAGAAATCATGTTCAATAGACATTTAAATGTTCCGGGACAATCTTTAACTGCAATGGAATCCATTTTCGGCTGGGTTGTTCTTGGAAAAAAAAAATTTCTTGCCAAAGAATTATTTCAAATCATGCAAGTTACAACGAAGTAGAGTTTCAGCTTGATAAATTTTGGCAATTAGAGGAACAGTCTGAAACAAAACCTTTCACGAATGAAGATTCACAGTCAATTTTCCATTCCGAGACTCTAGTGATGAACTTGGTTCATCTAGAGACATTGCCGTGCATCGTCTACAGCAAACTGAACGCCTATTTAGTTAAAACAAATCACTTTCCGATCAATATCACAAATTCATGAATGATTACTTGAAACTGGGTCATATGGAGTTAATCCCTGAAAACGAGATTGACGTTCCAGGTAGTTCCAGTTTTTATCTCCCGCATACCCGTACCCAATAAAAATGGAGATAAATTTCGCGTGGTATTTGACGGATCTGCAAAGTCCTAAAGTGGGGTTTCTCTCAACGATAAATTAATGGTTGGTACGCAGCTATAGAGTGACTTAACAACATTACTCCTTCGCTTCAGGACGCACAAAATAGCCATTACAGCAGACATAGAAAAAATGTATAGACAAATATCACTACAAGATTCGGATTTTCAGAGAATCGTTTCACCTTTTGAGCCTATTCTTTAGGTCAACAAGAATAGCTTATGGCACCGCATCAGCGCCGTACCTTGCAATAAAATGCTTACAGCAGTTGGCATTAAATGAAGCAAATAATTTTCCTCTTGCTTCTAATGCAGCTTTCAAGGACCTGTACGTTGATGATTTGATGTCCGGAGCCAATTCACTCTCTGAAGCCCTGGAACTACAAAACCAATTGACTCAAATGTTGTCCAGTGCCGGACTTGTATTGAGAAAATGGACTTCTAATTGCAAAGAACTCTTAAATTCAATCGATTCAGATATGCGTTTATCTAATGCTTCTTTGAATATAGATAATGATGATACAGTAAAAACCTTAGGTATCCAGCTTCAGATGTATTTTACTTCAAAATCACTCCTTTATCTTTTGAAGGCACCTTAAACAAAAGAACATATTTTCTACAATTGCTAAGACTTTCGATCCACTAGGATGGTTGTCACCCATCACAATTCAGTATAAAACAATCATGCAAAGGCTATGGAAACAACAGTTGCAGTGGGACGAAAGGGTTTCTCCAGACATTACACTTGAATGGGAGCAACTTGCTAAGGATGTGCAATTAGTTAGACATCAAAATTCCACGATTCTTGTTCGTCAATTTAAACAACCAATTTCATCTATTTGACTTCAGTGATGCTTCTGAAAAGGCTTATGCAGCTGCAATTTACTGTCGCTCTGTATAAGATACAGGAAAAATCAACGTTTAATAATAAAGCCAAGACAAGAGTTGCCCCACTGAAACCTGTTTCATTTCCTCGACTAGAATTGTGTGGAGCTCTTCTGTTAGCTAAACTAATGGACTTTACTTGTAAAGCTCTGAATTACCCTATATCACAAACCCAATTTTATACGTATTCCACTATCATACTTGCTTGGATAGGATGCTATGCCAGCCAATGGAAGGCTTTCGTAGCCAATAGAGTAGCGAAAATCCAGACGTTGTCTTATGCTACCCAATGGCATCATACCAGGGGAAGTGCAAATCCTGCAGATCTTGCAACCCGTGGTGTATCATCTTCAACTTTACTCATTTCAATATGGTTGTGTGGTCCCAAGTTCTTACATGAAACATTTCCTTTTCAGACAGACTCTTCTGTTCCTTCATTGAATGATGCTGTGCCAGAAGAAAAGTATTGTATATTACAATTAACTATTGTACCAAATCACTTGCCTGATACTAATAATTTACTTCATAAATTCTCTTCTCTTTCTAAACTTAAACGTGTAATAGCATATTGTTTAAGATTCGCTTATAATTGTAGAAATTCAAAAGATAAGATAACTGGATTTTTAGAAACTAGTTAACTAACAAATGCTATGTATATATTAATTAAATTATTGCAAATTGCTCAGTTTAGTAATGAGATCAATGCTTTAAAAAGAAATCAACCACTATCCTGAAGAAGCAAAAATTTATCTCTAAATCCATTTTTAGATAATTCAAATATTCTCAGGGTGGGCGGTCATTTGCGACATGCAAATCTCGCATATGGCCACAAACATCCCATCTTACTCCAAAAAAAGGCATATTCTAACAGATCTCATTATTAGACATTATCATGAAATTCTCTCTTGCATGCTGGTACACAACTTGTGCAATCTTGTATTCAAGAACAATATTGGATAATAGGTGATAGAGAGAGATGTCAACAGACACTTAATCAGAAAATGTATAAAATGTTGCAAAGTAAGAGCTTCTATCACTAATCAAATGATGAGCGATTTGCCATTTTCTCGCATTTCTCCTGCTCCTGCCTTTATGCGCTATGGAGTAGATTATGCTTTCAAATTAAAACCATTAAAGGTAGTTTCCAAATCCTTTAAGGCATACATAGCTCTGTTTGTTAGTTTCACTAATAGAGCTATTCATCTAGAACTGGTGATTGATCTTTCAGCAGATGCATTTATTGCAGCTCTGAAAAGGTTTATTTTCTGCAGAGGAAAACGCAGTGGCATATACAGTGATTGTGGTTCCAACTTTGTTGCCGCAAACTCATGGAATTTGAAAAGATTGCAAAATCAGACAATTATAACCAAAATGTTAATGGTATTAAATGGCATCAAAATGTTCCAGGTGCACCACACATGGGTGGTCTCTGGAAAGCTGGAATAAAGTCAACTAACTATCACTTAAAACGCGTTGTTGGAGAAACGAAATTAACACATGAAAAGTTTGAAACATTTCTAACTCAAATAGAGGCTTGTCTTATAATTCCAGACCATTAACATTCATATCTAAAGACCCAAACGACCTGTCAACCTTAACGCCCAGTCACTTCATTATTGGAAGGCAATTGACAAGTATTCCTGAACCTAATTATATTGTGACTCAAATAATTCCTATCTAACTAGATGGCAACAAATTCAAAAACTAGTTCAACAGTTTTGGAAACGTTGGCACAAGGAGTATTTAACTCGATTGCAACAAAAGCCAAAATGGCTTCTGCCAACTAAAAATTTTCAAGTGAATAACTAAATGGAAAATGGGTAGAATTGTTCAATTACATCCTGGTCTAGACAATATAGTCAGGGTTGTCAATGCCAAAACATCAGACGGCATATTTAAAAGAAATATAACATTAATACATTATTCTATAAAGTTTCTTTTAGACAAAAATAAAGAGTGCTAATTATTTGTAAGTGAAATAAAAACATTTTTTTACTATAGAAATATTCCTTAAGATATGCAAATTCAAAAGAATTTTAAAATACTGTCTAGTTCATATTTTAAACAGAAATTTTCCCAGGGGAAAAATTGTGCCTTTTTTCTTTATATTTAAAATTATATACTACAGAAATACTATTTAAAATCAGAAACATCATAACATAAAATCAAAACTAAACTGATTTTCCTAAGAAAAGATATATCATGCATAGTACATTTTTCTCCATTAAAAAATATAATGATAATAAAATGATTTCCACTGAGCTAGCATTGTATATATTCACCTAAATAAATCTGCATAGCAGATAATGGATGCATATTTGAAATCTCCAGAAAAATCATTTTAAAACATAAGAAAGGCTTATCTATGTTAATACTTCAAATACAAATTTATAGGCACTCTCAGAAGTGATTGAAATTAACCCAGTATGCATTTAGAAAATAAGAGAAGGATTACTAAAAAAAAAAAACATTTTAAGGTTTAACATTAAATATGCTTGACAAATCTTCATTTTTTTTTACACTTTAGAATGCTAGTATCACATGAACAATTCAAGATATTAAATAAGCACAGAAAGAGCTAAGAGAAAAAAAACTAAAAAAAGTACCAATCTTAGAGTACCAGTGTGAACCAAGTAGATTTTTTATGCCATATTTTAAAGTCTGAATAAGAATGTGTATCAGGGTAATGGATTCTCTAAAGTAATAAAATCATATATACTTCAGGACTGACAACATACAAACTGAATTTCCATTAAAATTTCCTTTTAAAATAAAGCAATTCTCAAAAGTTTTTATATAAACGCTATTTATATAAAGAATTGAAATTAACTAGATAAAAAATATATTACATGTGTGCCAATTTCTATTTAGCACTCTGTTTTCCTTAAAAACATTTTCTTAATCATTCTGATGTGTATGAAGTTCTTAATTTCATTTAGAGAACCAATTAAAAAAATGGTTTTTATCTTGATTAAAACCTAAATTATAATACACATACACAGAATCAATTGCTTTTGCTTTTTAAAAAATAGAAGTAACAGAATTATAGAATACCTTGAATCCTCTATGCAATCTATCTCTCATAATAGCGATGAATTCTTTGTATGACAACTGACCATCTCCATCTTCGTCAAAGATTTGAAATACAGCATTGACTAGGTTAGCATCTAAGCTATGTCCAGTACATATTGCAACTGCACGATGAAATTCTTCTGAATAATTAAAGAACATTTCCATATGAATAATAATATAAAGGAATTAATACAAAGCAGCTAATTATACGAAAATCCTCCATTATATATTGAAAGTAAACAGCTTAAGTTACATAGCCTGAAAGAGGGAAGAAATAAAAAAAAATACATTCTGAATAAATGATATACTACACATTTGTTTTAAAAGCTAAAAAGTAAAAAAAAATTACAGGAATTTACAAACTAGAAATACATTGCACATATATAATCAGTTATACTCTTTGTAATAAAACACATACAGAATAAAGCTAAACAAAGAAGTAAAATATTGTTAACAAAAACTTTTATGAAGGAAATTATCTATTAAAGCTTTTAGTTTCTAAAACTGGTATGAATATGTGTTAAATTATACTTTTTAATTAAGCAACTAATTCAGTATATTAACAAATGATATACTGAATAGTTAAAATGTGAAAAATAAAACACTTAAAGATATAAATAAGAGAAAGAGAACAAAACTTCTAAAAATCAAAACAAAATACATTTTATGATCTCAATCTTGTTGAATGGTATAAAATTCAACAAAAAATAAAAATATAATTAATTTGAAAATTGTCAAAAATTATATGAATCATAGGCAATTATGAAAAACACACAAAAGCGTTTGACAGATATGTTAAATTAAATAGTGGCAGTTTTATTCGATTTATTTGTGTTAATTTCATATTATTTATAGCTAAACTTTAAATTTTAGAACCAGTTTTAATGAGACAAATGTACCCTGTACCCCACAGCCAGCAAGTTTATATCAGCCAATTTGCATGTATATCTACACTGTTGTTGATTTTCATGCGAGAAAAACTTTGCTTACAAATAAAAGTCGACCCAAGTGTAAACATTTCTCCAGCAAATTTCTACAAACAAGGAAATTTTTCAACTGATAAAAATTACTAAAGGTCAATTTATGTCATAGCATGCATTTCCTTCACACTGTGATCTGACTACAAATGAATAATAAACTGAAACTGTAACTCCTCGGGAGCTGTATCAATACCAGCACTAATGAGATAACAGAGCAAACTGAATTTGTGCTCAATTTTTTTAAAATCTTGAATCTTGTGACTTCATCCTCCAAACTCTGCAGATGAACTCTTTATAGAAACACTTTCAGGTGTTTCGCTATCCTAATAAAGGAAATCTGTTGAAAAAGTAATAGTGAAAATTATACAAGACAAATCTTTGATTGCACACAGGAGAGAAATCTCGATTCAAAGTGAATTTTCTGACTGCCTTTGAAAGCCGAAAAAGAAATATTTGTGGGCTGCATGTAGTTTGTGGGACACTATTCGTTCAAATCTGAGCTAAACAATACAGCGTGAAACATTTTCGATCAAAATATACATTTCTTTCCAATAGGTCATGTAATAAAGCTAAATTTTTATTAAGAATCTGTTTGAATTTCATCTGTCTTTTTAAGTGCTGAGTTATAGCTGTTCTAATAATACTTGATAGTGAAATTTCGCAATCGAGCTTTTCTATATACCAGAAATCGGCTGAAATGTTTACACCCCCCCTCCCATATTTAATGTAAATACATACCATTTATGCATAAATGGAGAAATTAAAATAAAAATTTTAAAAATGAAGACAAAAGCATTTCGCAGAACAGGTTACTTTACTTATTTTTAAAATCTTGTAAAAAAATTTTTAAATGTCCACCATGATTACATTTGTCAATGAGCTTCCTTCAGAATAAATTAACTGTATGTATAATGTTAATTTCCTTTTTATTCTGATGTTTTCTAAACACAAGAAAAAAGCATTGCCGGAAATAATTTTGCCAGTTGCATAAATGCCAATTTCGTACAGATAGACTTAAAAATAATTTGAAAAATAAAAGTTCTTTAGCATTCATTGCTAATTCCTTATAGTTGGAAAATGTTACTTTATTGACATCAAAAACAAATTCAATGCTTGGTAACATAATCTTTGATCAGATTCTTTCAAATACACTCTACAACAACAACATAAAAAAAGAACGACGCACCAAAAACGAGTTGCCCAACTGTAATGAAATTTCGTATGCAAAGACATTTGTACCGAACTTGTAAATGATTAAAATTTGGTGTCCAATGAATGAATAGCGGGAGCTAAAGCGCATCGAAACTGCACACTCACTATAAGAAGCGATTTTCAATCTGATGGTCAAAATTCCAGTTGCATTGCGGCTTAGGATCCCTTTCAACGACTGAAAAAAATGCCTTGCCGCTGGATTCGAGATCATTACAATCAACTGTCAGAGTTTAAAAGAGGTAGTATCATTGAATTAAAAGAGGCAAGTTGGGCAAATCGGTGAATCGCTCGTCATATGGGTAGAAGCGATGCGGCCTTTAGAAGATGCTGGCCAGAATGGGTGAACAGTGGGAACTTTCAGCGTCATGATGGTAGCGGTCAACTTAGGGCCACAGCAGATCGGGAGGACAAATTGATTGTCAGATTAGATGTCAAAGCGCCTGATTCCGTTATCAACTATCAGACCCGCACACAAGTGTCCACCAAGACCATTCACAGACACCTGATAGTGCGGAATTTACGCTCGTACCAACCGCTACGCCACGTGCCACTCACGCCTACACACTGTCGAGCCAGAGCTTGGCTCGATCAGGTTGGAATCATGCTGACTGGGGACGTATAGTCTTTAGCGACGAATCTCGCCTTCCAATTGTGTCCTGACGATCATCGAAGACTTGTCTGGAGAAGCCCAGGGCAGCGTGCCGATCCTGCCTTCACTATTGTACGCCACACAGGCCCTCAACCAAGAATTATGTTCCGGGGTGTCATTTCTTTTGACAGCCGGACACTTTGGTCGTCACTAGAGGCACACTTACAGCACAGCGGTACGTCGGCCACATTCTGAGAACTGCTTTGCTACCGTTCATTTTGGAGTACCCTGGCCTTATTTTCCAGCAAGATAATGCCAGACCACATACGGCACGTGTTGCTATAAACTGTCTTACAGCTTGTCAAACACTTCCTTAGCCAGCCAGATCACCAGATCTCTCTCAAATCAAACATGTCTGGGATATGATGGGAAGGTGACTGCATCTACTAGGGAATGTTGATGACCTGGCCCGCCAATTGGAGTAAATTTGTCAAGAAATACCACAGGAGACCATCAGGGTACTGTGACAGGCTCAGGCGTCTTTTCTTTAACATGACCTCTGGGTTCTTTGGGGGCCAAGATTAATGGCAACTCTTTTCCAACCAAAACCCAAGAAGCGAAATGTGAAAAAGAAATGCAATTGATTGATTGAATATTAACGTCGCACTGTTCAGCTACACGAGGGCTTTTGGCAACGGACCACGTAATTTTGAACCATGGTGAAGTGACGTGAACGACACCTGAGCTGGCACCCCCCTCTCCTAACTACCACACCACACCAACGGGAGGACGTTTCAACTCTCGACAGATTTAACGTGCATCGCTGCTCTACACGGCGGATCTTCAGAGGTACTGAAAAAGAAATGCAAATAAGATAGCTTTTAAATAACAGAAGTTTCAGTAAGTTGAATGGCAATTTGGGGAATGTTATGTGTGAAAGTGATACAAACAAGAATTGACAGCCAATTTTGAAGTTACCTTGAAGATTAAGCCATTAGGTCAAGGTGCATACCATTGTACGCGCGCCCAGACGCCTCTTCATAAGATTGAAACTAAAATTGGATTTAGGTAGGATTGATTATTTGATATTAGGACTTGTAATATTAGAAGTGAGAGTAGGCGGATTAAGTATTTATAGTGGTCTAAGTTACGCGATTCGGTTTAACTATTACTGTGTTTTTGTTCATAGTAGATTCTCGCATATATAATACTATCTAAATTGTTAAACAGTTAAGTTTCATTCTTAATAAAGTCATATTAAGAATTTAAAAATGTCCATTCCTTTTGTAAGCCCTACACATTTAGCTCACGCGGATAATCAAAGAAACGGTCACCTTAGGGGGGCGGTTTCACAGTGGCGCCCAACGCAATTTAATTTATATGACCCCGGGGTAGGGAGCTCGAGTGGGTTTGGTGTTTTACCAGAAGTGTGCTTTTCGGGGTCGGAAAATGTGGCCGACTTTTTGGAAGCCATTGGCAATCAAATATAAAATTACTAGAAATACCCAGCGATTTAGCATGTGCTTATTTGAAAGGTCATCTCCGGGAAAGGGCCCGAGATTGGTATCAGATATTTGGATCAGTGTTAATGCAGGATACCGCCACGGATTTCGCGCAGCTAAAAGCAGAATTATCAAAAGCATTCCCTGCCATACAGAATAAGAAAGATTTAGAGACTCTGTTTTATGCGAGTCAGCAGAGAAAAGACCAGGAGCCAACGGATTTTGTTTACGATTTATTAAAGTTGCATCAAAAACTAGAACTGGGGATGTCGCAGGCGAACTTGGTGGATCACATTTTTGTTAGACTCGAATCACAAGTTCAAGACTATGTGGAGATTCAAAATCCACAAAACACGGTACAGCTTTTGGAGATCTTAGCTAAATTTGAGGCGAGGTATTCTTGCAAAGCAATGCGGGGTGAGCGGAATGGTGATAATGCGGAAAGACGAGGTTGGAATGAGCGAAGGATGTCTAATGCTGGTGATAATCGCAGAAATTGGAGAAATTCAGATGTTGGGTGTAGACCAAGTAATGGCAGAAATGATTATATGGGTAACTACGAGAATGTCCGTCAAGGAAATAAGTGGTTCGAGAGTAGGAATAGATTTCAGAACGATGACCGCAGATTCATCGATAGGGGATACCAATTTAGAAAGGGAGATCGAAATGATGATTTTAAGAGGGGACCGCAGAAATAGGGGTTCGAGTGAGAATTTCAGTCGAGGCGATAGGATGCAAAGGGGATGATTAAATGTTTTGAAAGTTAGTGACATTCAAAGTAATCAAAAGAACTCGGCAGTGGATATACCGCGATTAAACTTTCTGCGATATGTATGTCTCCAGTGGAACTCCCATATGTTCCTATTTTATTAAATGAAACATTTACGAAAGCGTTATGGGACACTGGAGCCGAGAAGTAATTTATATCTGAGGAAATATATAGAAAACATTTTTTTTTATAAGCAAGTAAAATAATCGCGTGCTCAGGTGATCACGGCACAGGGAGCGAAATGTTAAAATGTAGGAATTGTGGAATTGAATGTTCGAATTAGGGAGTTTCAAAAGCCTTGGTTGTTTCATGTGTTGACAGATTTGGAACACCCATGTATTCTCGGGGTAGATTTCATAAGTGGATCAAAGATTGTTTTGGACTTTGATCGAAAATCGTTAAAGATTCCCGATTCGCAAATAGATACGGTGGTTAAAACATTTGAGGAAGTCAAAACAAGCAAGACCAGTTCGAGCTAGGAACAGCCGAGGAGAACACTGCAAACCCTACATCAAGGAGCAAGCAAGATCAAGGAACAGGAAGACCAACAAAAGAGAGAATATCCACAGCAAAGCGGCCAGGAAGAGAGAGGAGGAGCGAAGACCAACAGTACCTTATCCTTGGAGGTTCTAGTAGGAGACGTCAAGCCATAAATTCAGGTTGTATCGTTTCATTTTATATTCTTTCCAACAAGTGGTCGGAAGAATTATTGCAGAGAAGGAAGTCTCGGGCGGTGTTTAAAATTTATATTCCAAGCAAAAGTTGATGCTACAATGAGTGTTTTTTTTTGGACTTTTGACTTGTAAATTTTTTTTTCAATTGATGGAGAAAACAATTGTATCTATGCATTTGCTTACTTCGATGTATGACTTCGCTGAGATGCGACAATTCCTTTGGTTATTTATTTTAATGATTTATTGAAAAATGTTTGTAATTATATAGTGTATATATATATATATTGTTGTATTGTTTCATATTAATGTACATCTGATTCGGGGAAATGAGGGTAGATAGGATACAAACAATAACATTAACGGCGATGCGCGATTTATGGGGAGTTAATTGGAAGGACCAGATGAGGTGTATACATGAAAATTAGTTGTAATTTAAAAGTGATATATAATGTATAAAAATTGTGAAATGTACTGGTATTATGTGAATATATATTATGCCCAGTGACATAAAGAGTTTTTATTTCAGGATGACAGACCCTGAATTCCAATTAGAACAGGACGAATAAAAGTAATTTTTGCAAGCAATTTTTCTTTCTTTCAATATGACTCCAAGTCGTCAGACAAAGGAAACCTCATGGAAAAGCAGTGGAAAGAAGCTTATTGTAATAGATTATAAGTAGCATTTAAGTAGATTTAAGTTAGTTAAGGGGCATGTGTGTGGACCTCGTTATTTTACTCTATCCAAGTCAAAGATGGTTTTTTCCCCGGTCACACCACTCGGATGAGGCATGCCGACATATCTTATGTAAAAGTGAGAATCTACCATGATTAAAATGCATAACTGTTAATGTTGGTCTAGTTAATTGAGTAAAACTGATTGTAGCTGTCAAGAGTTCAAATTAAGGAGGAATATTAAAAATTAAATTTAAGATGAATAATGAAAATTAAAGTTTAAGTTGAATATTGAAAACTAATAGTTAAAATGAGGATTCAAGGTTAAAATTTAAATAAAACTTGGAAAGTGAGGAGATTAAGAAATAAAAATTTAGGCACGTTATTTCTTAAGGACCATTAAGACCCTTGAATAAATCATGTTTTGCTTCTTGGGATTAAGGTAGGAAGATTATTTGATATTAAGACTTGTAATATTATTAGAAGTGAGAGTAGGCGGATTAAGTATTTATAGTGGTCAAAGTTACGCGATTCGGTTTAACTATTGCTGTGTGTTTGTTCATAGTAGATTCTCGCATATATAATACTATTTAAATTGTTAAACACTTAAGTTTCATTCTTAATAAAGTCATATTAAGAATTTAAAAATGTCTATTCCTTTTGTAAACCCTACACCTCTAGCTCACGAGGATAACCAAAGAAACAGTCACCTTAGGGGGGCGGTTTCACAGTACTTTACCACTCTATGCTACATCGTGGAGCAGCTTGCATCCAAGCTAGAGACGGTTCAACATCTTATTGAGCTCGTTATTTTGTAACAATGTAACTTTGAAATAAATCATTCAATTTTTCTGAAATTTTAATTATTTTCTATTCTGTACATAATCTTTCTACCCACCAATTTTTGTCTCCATTGTACAACTCGTTCTTGGTGCGTCGTTTTTTTTTTTTTTGATAGTGTATTTCTAAATGAATTATGTTGCCCTAATTTTTCAGTTTAGCTGTGGGAATAATTTGAAGACTGAAGATATGGACTGTGGTCCCATTTTTTACTGTATAATGCAAAAGCTATTAGTTTCCTTCATTAAAAATAGTGAAATCCCTTGCAACAAATACTCTTTTAATTTATTGATTGTAACATTTAAAAGTTTTGCAGCAGCTTTTAAATTATGTACAACATTCAAAATTTGCCCAGATCGATCAAAGTTTGTATATAGATCATGAAGCAAAACTTTGGGAGGTGGTTTCAAAAGTAACTGAATAATTCATGTAAAAGCCTATGACTAATTGACTTAAAATAAAATGATTTTCTTTTAAAACTATGAAGAAATATAAGGGTTGTTAGCGGTGGACCTTTTAATTTTGAATCATGGTCAACTGATGAAGATATCAGAGCTGGCGACCCTTCTCCAAATTTTCACACCACGCCACAGGGAAGATTTTGAGCCTCAACATATTTAATGTCTATCGGCGCCTCTACATAGCGGGTCTTCAGTGATACTAAGATTCGAAACTGCAACTGGACAACACCAGCCACAAGTTCATGATCATGACCAATAAGCTACCATGGCCGTCTCAGTAGAAAAACAAAACTCACCTGATACAGTTAAATGTGGCTCCAATAGCTGGTATATGGCAGTATAGAGATTATATATCAATGAATGTGTTGCTGCAATATCAGTTGATGATGGAGCAACACATAGCTATAAGTGTAGTTACAAATATGGAAATGAGTAAGCTTTAATCAAAGGGGATTTAGAGACTAAGTAAGATTTATGATGTAAATAGATGTAACAAACTAACAGGAAAGCTGTTGTTTAAAAGTTCAATGAAATAAATTTTTTTAATATCAGACATAATGCATTTTACTATTCAACATGCAAAACGCTTTTTAAATTGCAAAAAAAAAAAAAAAAAAAATACAAATTGTTAAAAGCTGATCACATACATCAAAATAACTTTTTAGTCTCTTTATAGATGAAAGTTAGTGGAGTATCAAGAATATTTCTTTGATTGGGAAGAGGATGAACTTCAATGCCCTGAATATTATAGGAAAGGTGACTCCCAAAAGTTTTTTGAGCATGTTATACACTTATTTTACAATTCTAAAAAAAACTAAAGAACTGTCAGATAAGAGTAAATTGACTGATTATTTCATAGACAAAATTCATTATAGAATTATTGTGTGTAGCAATGGAGGTAATTTAAATGCTATGCAACTAAAAGCAATTGCTGTTCTATTTATTACTGTTCATTTAATAAGAAATCCACAAAAAAGCCCATGTCCTTTAGGGAAAAAAGTCGGTGCTATTTTTAGTGAGTACAGAATAACAGAACATTATATAGTGAGAAATACGCTGATTTATCAAATAAGATCTTAAACCAGTGTACTTACAATTCTATCCTCTTGAAATTTTGAATAAATGTTTATATGGAAAAACTCAAAATGCCAATATTTGTTTCAATAGTATAGTATGACAAAGAATACCAAAGGAAGTATTCATTTGCCTCAAAACTATGAATTTGGATTCTAAAATACTATTATTTAGTTTAATGATGAATTCTAAGATTGTTTAAATGCTTTTCAAAAGATTAATATTGACAGTATAGGGTTTTACTCTATCAGACTATAAGCCTTTAGACAACTTCAGAATTCGTAAATAAATATGAAAAACAGACCCAAAATCATAAAAACATGGAAAAATTTTATAATTTTTCAAAAAAAAATTTTTTGAAGGTAAGCTTTAAAAATTTGGTGTAATTTAAGAATTTTGTGTTTTTATGTAAAGAAATTTAGTTTATGTTGTTTTTCGGCATTTTCTCAAGATGAATTTTTCAACATTTTTTATTAATTTTTTTAAAACTTAATTGATACAAAACTTTTATATGTGTTTTTCAAATGTTTATTTAAGGCATGAACTTTATACTAAGATTTCAGATTAAAAATTTTTTACAATGCTATAAAATGGAAATTATGACATATACAGAAATTTTCAAGTATCTAATAATCACAGTATCCAAAATAAGAGTAATATCTTAAAATAACAGTTCATTTCTTACAAAAAGTCAACTCTTCAATTTGCAAAATGTCAAAACATTTACTTTCTGTTATAAAAGGTTTTGCAAAAAGGGGAGCAATTTTTACTTATTTTTTGTATAAACTGTTTTCACAGGAGAGTAAAAAATGCAACCTTAATTGTTTTTAGGAGGTACTTTTTTTATTTTAATACCTTATAAAATTATGAAAAAGAAATTTGCAAACAAAATTTTAAGTAATTTTAAAACACTTTCTCCAAAGGCTTATTGATACCTAAAGGAATGCAAATGAACGGTTTTATATGAGGTGTAGTAAAAATATATAACAATAAATCATACATACTTTATCTTAATACTTTCTTAGTTCTATTTTAAATAATAAACACTAGTGGAAAACTTTTCACTTAAATAAAAAACTGACAATATTTTGCTGTTTTAAAATTTTTAACTGCAGAGAGAATGATGCAAATACCTTGAGAAATGGGCCTGTTAGCAAATGTGAACATTCTCATCGCTATAGAAAAATCATCCAAATTATTTAGAAATTGACAAAATGCCTTGAACTGAGAGAATGATATACCCTATAAAGAAAAATACGATTTAAATCAACACATAATATGATTATTTTTTTAATTTAAATATTTCCTGCAAATGTTATTATTAAAACACATTTTTTAAAAAGTTAAAAACAAAAAGTACTAAGCAAACATGTAAGTTGTAATGGATATTATTTTTTAGAAACAGTTCAAATTTATTTTACAAAAATTTATTATTGTTTAAGAAATAAAATGCACAAAAAGTTCTTCATAACTAATAAAAAGCATTTATTATATACACTAAAGCTAAACACATTTATTTAACTTAAAAAAGGGAAAAATTTTAACTCACAGAAGAAGAAAAGCATTGCAAAAATATTTTTATTTTGAATAACAAGGCAAAGAAAATTTAAATTTTTATTGAAAAATCTGCATGACAACATTTTTTGAAATATTTAAACACATTTTTTAGCATAAATGTTAAAAATATGTCCGATGTTTGTATTAAGGGGAAGATAAACTAAAAGAATAGAGGTAAATATGCTTAAAGCATTTTTTTTTTAAACCAATTCCTCAAAAGGCTATTAAAAAAGATTTTGTACTATTTCCAACTTCAACCCTGATTATAGTTTGGTAAAACTTCCATAAGATTTCAAAATCAAGCACAAAGCATATTTAAAAAAATATTTATTATTAATTAGGAAAGAATTTTATCCTACATAATGGATCAAATACTTTCTGTTATGACAACAAATATTTCTGGAGCTATAAAATTACATGAAGTAGTAGCCACGGAATATTATCAAATTACCTAAATAACTAAACTGTATAGATTTAAATATAACTTTTCTATTCAGTAATAAAAATGTTTCATACTTACACTTTTATGTAAAATTTCTGAACTTTGAATTTTTACAGACTAATCAACTCTTCATTAACAAACAATAATTTACAATAAATAAACAGACCACTTTAATAATATGCTTAAGATTCATAGAAATAAGTATTCAAAAAGTTTACCAGTTATCTATAGTTTTATAATTTTTACTCATCGTAAAACCAAAAGATTTAAAATTCAAGTAAATTATCTTTAAGCCATCTAATGCAAACATGAAAAACCTTTCTTGCTTGAAGCATTCCTTTTTTGACAAAGTAAACAACACATATTTGTTTAAAGAAATATCAAACAATGTTTTAAGAAATTAACAAAAAAAGTAAAATAACGATTTTGTGTAACAGATACACCAAATTATTGAATGTAAAGTTTTAAAAAGGATGTTACACATCATTTTCCAAGTTATGAAATATTATATGATATATATAAAATTTAAAAGTTCAATTACAATTCATGCAAATCATTTATGTAACACAGGATAAAGCAGCTTTCAGTTTCTACATGAATTTTTTTTTTTTTTAATTTATAAAATAAGCAAATATTATCTTGAATCTGAATAAGTATGAGCAGAATACTTTTAAAAAAACTATTAGTAATAGTTTTTTTTTTATGCTGTATTAATTCCACAAAATTTAAAGTTATGTTACTTCAAAGTTACGAAAAATACAGTTAATTTCAATTGAGAATCAAATGTTTTAACAGACATAATAAATTTTAGAGAAGTAGATATGTATGAAGGGTGTCCGAAAACTAAGTACCGTTTTGGAAAAACTCATGTAAAAAAATCTTTTTTCAAAACAAAATTTATTTTTACATGAAAGAGCATGTCGGAAACTAGTTTTCTACATAGTTACCACCATTGTTCAGGGATTTGTCGTATCGGGAAACCATCTTGTCTATACCCTCTTCAAAGAAAGATGTCACTGTTGAACAGCTCTTAGTGGAGACTCATCACATAGCATTGTAAACCGTCTGTTTTCACGAAATTTCTCATTAATTTTTCAACGAAACCACCACTGACAACAGAAGGCAGCCCACTCCATGCTTCGTCATGAAATTAATGTGCTCATCATTGAATTGTCGAGAACCCACTTCTCATCATAAATCTCTACAAGTTGACGACGAATTTCAAATGGTTTGACATTCCTCGCGTTCAAAAACTGATTACAGAACAGTCAACTGGATCGGCAATCGTCTTAAATATCTTGAACGTTTCCTAACACGTGTAGAAACAACATAATCCGGCTGTAATGGCGCCACTGGACTGACAATAAACCAAAGAAACGTATGCGTTGAATTGTAATACTACCGCTGCGGTCGAACGAAACGGTACTTACGTTTCCGGACACGCCTCGTACATACATTAAATAAAAATAATACCTTTTCATCGGGAATCCGTTCATGGACTCGTTCAATGTATGCTTCATAATCACTACTATGTACAAGGGTATAGCGTAGCAAAATGCGAGCAAAATCAACTTCTGATATAGTTGGCATTCCCCTTGAAAATTCAGTAAATTCTAATTCCAAAACTTCAGTCTGTAGATTATCCATGAACCTAACATCATAAAGCTAAATATAAGTCAATAATTTCAAAAGTACATGAAAAAGAGGGAACACAAAGTTTTGTACTAGAACTAAAAAAAAATTATAACACAATTAATTGAAACAAACAAATTCTAATAGTAACCTATAAAAATCATCATAACTGAGATCTTCATTTCCTTTTTTACCAAATAAATGTATCAGCAACGTAGTATCAACAGTATCAAAATCAGAATCTTCCTGGAAACGAATTAAAATTAAATTATCATAACAAAGAAAGCAAGCAACCACAAGTAACATCTTAATTACTTTTTAAATAACTACAACTGCCTGAAAGCATTGGAGGAAAAAAATACTTCTAAATTTAAGATAATCAATCAACTTTATTTTCATATAAATATATGATACACTTTCAAATTTTCACAGTCTTTGAGGAAAAACAACTATTTTCTAGTAATACTATTAATTGAAGAGAAAGCTACCATATATTTCCGATTATAAGTCAATCCGTGTATAAGCCGAGAGTGTAATTTTCTTCAAAAATTTACCCCAATTTCGAAACCCGTATTTAAGACAAATTAGCTGTAAAAAATCATGTAATTTTCAAACATATTACCATGAGAGTGAAAATATTGTCAAACAGGTGGAATATTTCCCAGCCAAATTGCTGTGAAGTAAAACGCCAAAAGCTAATAATGATAGTTTTATTTTTGGTATACCTATCTAAAGTTAAGCCCTTTTTTTTCCCTCCATTCACTTATTTTATACACTTATCTAAGTTAGTCATACTTTCTGCATTCATTCACCATATTCATTTGGAAAATGAGAAGGAAAAGAAATTCATATATGACGCATGATTGTCGACATATATTTCCTGCCTTGGAGGATAAATTTGCTTATGATATGCATTCACACATCCCAATGAGTGAGTGAAAATAATACAAACTATTTGGAAACTTGAATTCAGACACTCAATTTGAAGGATTCGTGTGACTTTCGTCTCTTATGGAATAAAAGTTTCATTCAAAACACTTAAGGAAAAAGATTAAAATTGCTTGCGTATGGCTAATGGAAAATGTTAAAAAGAAGAAAAAGGGTGAGAGAGAGAGAAATATTTTTTTAAAACAGGATTTTGTTTTACATCAGCGATCCATATATAAGCTGAACCCCTTACTTCAACTACAAAAATGTTCCAATTTTCGGCTGATACACGGAAATATATTAAATACATTTAAAATCCATGTACCATATTTACCCGAATCTAAGCCGCTCCCCAAATTCTCCCCAAGTTTTTGTGGAAAATGAAAAATAGTGTAAAATGGTTTATTGATATCCAGTTTTATGAAATTACAATAAATTTAAAAGGAGAACTAATAAGAAGTGAATAGTAGTTATTTTACCATTATCATCTTTTAAATACATACATGAACCTATAATTGTCCCAAAGAATGAATTTTTTTGTTCGATTCTAAGCCGCATTCAAATTTTAGTTGTTTTAACATTGGGAAAAAATGTGCGGCTTAGATTCAAGTCAATACGGCAATTTATTTTACAAAATTTTTAGTTTATGTACATCAAGAGCTTTACTAGTGAAATATTTGTATACATCTATTTAAGTTTTATAATAAATATTATTATAAGTAGAAGTTTTTGATTCTCAGTAGTAAAACATATTTAGACATTCTATATTATCATTTATAGTACAAAGAAATAAAAACAACAAGTTACATTTAAAAAAGAATTTAACCAAGAGTTTTTTTCCACTCATATTAAAAGAAAGTTATTGATCAAAGGTAGAAGTTCTTTTAATTTCAAAAGCATTAAAAAACTTGGGAAATTATTTACACTTAACATTTTCTTTAACTAAATATAAGAGATATTTATATAAATACACTATTTTGGTCTAATGTATATGTAATTAGTAAAACAAAATACACATTAAAGATTATCTCCAAATATTTCAGGACAGTGCAATCTGACAGGTTCATATTTACACATTTCATAAATTAACACACAACCATAATATCAGAAAAAAGAGATAAATACGCAACCAAATGCAAAAGCTAAATGTATAAAGCTCACACAATAATACTAACATACACATATACAGTATAAATAACCAGCAATAACATTAAGCAACAATTATAGTTACAAACCACAGCAAGCATAGTCAAAAATTAATCACAATGATAATCCACATGCATAGTAAAAAACAAGTTTTGGTGAATAAACAGGAACATTAAAACCTATAATAAAGTTAAAAAATGCAAAAAAAAAAAAAAAAGTAGACACCAAATTCAAAATGCATAATACAAGAACAAAAGCAAAAAAAAGGAAAAAGTAATGAATTTTCTTTTACAAGAAATTAAAGAAATATATTGGTGCTAAAAAGTTAGTATGCTGGTGTGAATAAATAAAACAAGTCACAAATAAAAATTACTTTGAAAAAAAGCAACTCAAACAAGCACTGAGAATCAAACCACATATAAAAGCAACTGAATCAGCTCGTTAATAATCTGCTTTCAAGCAAAATTATTTATCTGCAGCAGAAGTTAAACTTTATCTTTTGTAATCAGAAAAGCAGGACATCTTACATCACTGCTAGATCGATCTTTCCTTCTTAACATATTTCCTTTTCTTGCAACTGTGCTAAAAATTTTCTCCAGCTAAAAATGCACAAAACTATAAGTTAACCTGAAGAATAAGTTTATAAAGAGCTATATTCTTGTCTTTCAATTATATATATATATATATAACTTGAAAATTACAAAAAGTGTTATAATTAGACAATCGTTAAACAAAATTGTTAATTAACATAAGTACCATAATTATTTGAAACAATCACCAAAAACAAGAATGTATATAAAAAACCTATTAACTCTAATATTGATAATTTAACACAAATCCTTACCACAAGGAATCACAGGAAAAGGTTTCACCAATGTTGTTTTATGATTAATTGTCCAAAAACTTAGACCATTTTATGCATTGCCACTAATTTCTTTTCAAAATATCCCTTGTTGAATAAAACATCAATTTAACTTAAACATACACAATGTCAAATTTCCTTAAATGAAGAAATTTTTTTTTAATGATTGTTTATCAATGTTGCACACTAAGAGACAATACAAAGGCAACCAGCATAAGACCTTGTACCTTTGAACCTCTGGCAAATAACAAGGGCAACACCCGAGTTAGCCCTCTAATATCCAAACTTGAATTGTTTTCCAGGAGTTAGCATATTATTTTCATAAGTCCTAATATGCATAATCTATAATATCCAATTTTTGAAGTTCTTACTCGTAAAGAAATATGAGGTATTAAAAAGATTTTTTAAAAAATACTAAAATGCTTCTAATGATACTTAAAAGGCAATACAAATACTTATTAAATATCAATTACTTGCATAAAATTGGAAGTTTTTTATACACTTCAACAAAAAGATAAGTAACACAATATACACTAAATTTCGATTTTTAAAAAAAACGTGAAAGATACTTCTTTTTTTAACTCCTTCAGGACCGCCTGTAGGAGAAATAAGTATTTCCCCAGGCCCGCACGTTCCGAGAGTATACGCACACACGGGACCGGGCGAATTTCCCAGCTAACAAGGAGAGGGCACGACTAAGGATATTCATTTGGGGTCGAGACTTGGTGTAATAGTAGTACTCCTTTAGGGTGTTCAACCCCCAATGTAATTCCCAGTCAATTCGGAGAAAAAAGCCTTCGAAATTCATGCTTAACTTTTATACAATTAAATTTCAATTTCCTCTAACGATTTCGTAGCTTGGTTGATATATCGTCTGCATACTATGCGTGAGGTCTGGGTTCGATTCATTGGTCAATTTTTTTTTCATTTCATTTAATTATTTTTAAAATTAAATAAACTTATTTATGAAAGGTTTATTAAATATTAAATGATATTTTATGTAATTATTTTGTATTTTATAAAGTAAAAAGAAATACTGTAACTATATAAATATTTATATTAAATTTTATAAATATATTTTTATATTAATAAATAAAATTCATAATAAAATATATAATAAATATTAAATGATATTATACATAAAAATTAGTTACAAATAGTTTTATAATGTGAAATAAAAAAAATATACTATAAATAAAATATTATATATAACATAAAATAATTTATAAAGTATACTATTATTAAATTATTTTATAATTAATATAATAAAAATATGTCTTTTTTATATATTATTAATTTAATTATTTTATAATTTTATAAAACATTTAATAAGTCCTTTTTAAATAAATTTAAAAAGTTTATTTAAAGAATTTTTAAAAAATAAATAATTATTTCAATAATAATAAATTTAATAATAAATTGATAGTAATTTTAATAAATTAATAATTTTAATAATAATTCTGCTTAATAATAATTCTTTTAATTTAAAGTTAAAAATTATTTTAAATAATTATTTTAAATATTTTTATTAATAATAATTTTAAGTAATTTTAATAGTAAAAATTTATTTAATTGTTTTTACTTTATAAAATACAAAAGAATTACATAAAATATCATTTAATATTTAATAAACCTTTCATAAATAAGTTTATTTAATTTTAAAAATAATTAAGTGAAATAAAAAAAAAAATTGACCAATGAATCGAACCCAGACCTCACACATAGTATGCAGACGATATATCAACCAAGCTACGAAATCGTTAGAGGAAATTGAAATTTAATTGTATAAAAGCTAAGCATGAATTTCGCAGGCTTTCTTCTCCGAATTGACTGGCCATTCGGCGGAATTACATTGAGGGTTGAACACCCTAAGGGAGTACTACTATTACACTAAGTCTCGACCTCAAATGAATTTCCTTAGTCGTGCCCTCTCCTTGTAAGTCTAATTTCATTTCAAAATTCATATAAAATCTTTAAAGCAATCAAATACACAAAATTTTACAATTTACTATCATTGATAATATCTGAATATACAGCACAATAATTTTCGCTATATTTAAAAAAAAACAATTGCGAATTTTAAAGAAAATGTTTTCATTTCAATAAAAAAAAGTACTTTCGCCATGATTACTAAAATAAAATAGACAAAAAACTTACAAATACTATCTGGTAATTCAAAAAGATAAATTTACTCTCACATAAACTTATTTAAAAGATTTGTAGCAAATCACAACAACTGCTAATATATTGGTTTTTTTTTAATTTTTAATTAATCTTATATTGCTTATAACTTTCTGTTCTTATGGTTAAGGTAACTCTGGTTGCGATAGCAACGAAAAATAATCGTTTGTTCGTATTGAATTAAAAACGAGTCAGTAAGAACAAACGATTCTTCATCGTTAAAAATGAGTCATCACGTTTGTTCGATGAAGATTTGATTTTTAAATGTTTTAGGGTATTAAAATTATTATTGTAAATACTAACCAAAAATAAAATATAAATACTATTATTATAAATGTCTGATGCCCAATAAATTAATAAGCTTCCCATCTTTTTCCAACTTAGTCAAAATATAGACAGAAATCCAGAGCGCAATAGATCACGAACCTTTAAATGCCCGATTTTCTCGAAAAACCTAAACATGTGCAATTGTTTTTATTCATAAATATCCCGGATCGAACTTTTAAAAACATGACATTAAAAAAACAAAATATTTACATAATTATGTAAACTACAAATCAATTTGAAATCATAGCAATGTCTTCTATAGTTTTTTATGCAGAATGAATGTGTGGATGCAGAGTTGATTTAAAATACTTAAAATTAACATAAACTTATTTAACATTGTTTACGTTTCATTATGAAACACAGAAACATAAAAATTAATTAAAGTACACAATCCAATCCAATTTCATTTTTTTTTACAACAGCAACATAGCAGTAATAAAATTTATGCTTTCCTTTAAATATAAGTAATAGAAAATTCTGTTATATCTTAGACCTATTCAGTACTGACAAAACAGAACAAAATATAAGGGATTTTCTGAAAGTAATTTTTTCTTTTTAAAGAATAGATGATATACCTGGTAAAACAATCATTATAACAAACATGCTCGTTCTTTGAATAAGCAGTGGGATTACACTGCTCATTCAAAGAACGAGCATCGACATGGGAGAAATGACACATGCACAGAGCATCAAAGAAGAGAGAGTAGCAGCAGACAAGCATGCCTTAGCTTTTATTCATGTACAAATCCTGATGATAGAGACTTGCTGACAACATGATTGCCAGTAAAAATACAAGCCATTATCTAGTATAAATCAGTATGGGGAATAGTGTGCTCATCATCCATGAATGTCTACAAACTGTGTGAGTATGCTGAAAATGTCATATCTTGTGAAATTATTGGTAGCTAGTGTTGCATGTTCAGTGAAGGAATGCAGAGTGTAGAGGCTGAAAGTCAAAGTGGGTATCCCTCCACATCCACAAATGAAAACAACATTGCTATATTATAGGACATGGTGTTAGCGGGCATGCACAGGATGGTGTGGTGTACACATTGCATGTTGGTCATGCTCAGATCCATCACATGCTCCCTGATGTGTTGGATTTGAGAAAAGTGTTTGCAAGATGGATGCCGAGAAACCTGACCCCAGATAACAAGACTGTGAAAATGGGAAAACGGAAATCAGCTTTGATTACATGATGCGAGAGAGAAATGTGTTCCTGTTCAGAATCATCACACGCGATGAGATATAGGTGCACAACTTTACCACAGAAACCACGGTTGTATCAAAGATGTGGAAACATCCTAGTTCACACTAGTGAGGAAAAAATTCACCATCAACAAAGGCTATGCTAGTGTTCTGTGAGGACAATGGTGTAATTTCCATGATTTCCTTCATGAAGGGAGCATCAATGTTGAAAGCTACTACAACACTGTAACCAAAATCAGGTCTGCCATTCGACGAAAGAAACCTGGGCTCTCAAGTGAAAATGTAAAATCACACACAGCAAGGCTCACACAAGATCAAATTGAACATTTGAAAACGGGATAGATTGGATCACCCAGTCAACAACCTCGATCTTGCCCCATAGAACTTTCACCTGTTTCCTGCATTGATTGATTGATTGAATATTGACGTCGCATTGTTCAGCTACACGAGGGTTTTTGGCGACGGACCACGTAATTTTGAACCATGGTGAAGTGACGTGGACGACACTTGAGCTGACACTCCCTCTCCTAACTACCACACCAACGGGAGGACGTTTCAGCTCTCGACAGATTTAACGTGCATCGCAGCCCTACACGGCAGATCTTTAGTGGTACTGGGCTCGAACTCGTGACAAGGCAAGCTACGATCCGATACCTATACCACTCGGCTACCGCGGCCACGTTTCCTGCATTGAAAGCAGCATGTTAGCTTGTCATTTCCAAAACAATGCTGAGGTGGAGCAGGCTGTGTGACAATTCCTTGAATTGGATGGCATCCATCTTTTACCAGAGTAATTTCTTCAAAAAATGATTGCACACTATGACATATGTCTCAATGTGGAATGCAACTATGTCCAACCATAGTGCAAGGTGAATTGTTCATGGTGTATTTTTTGTATCAATTGTTTCCATGTGAAAAAAAATGAAGATAATGAAAATTACATTCAGAATGTCCCTAGTATTTCATGTACGGATTCATAATTTAATCATATTTTTCAATAATTCAACAAATACTTTGTAGAAAAGGAATGAATGGTTCAGGACTATAATAACACTTATCTGTATAACTACTCTTCTAAACATGAAATAAAATACAATATCAAATATCATGTATTAATTAATGAAAGGAAAAAAGCAATTTCACTGTGGGAAAATTCTGTGTAAATGAATGTGAGTGGTATTTTCGATGATTTAATAAAATGAGAGAAATTTACAAGAAAATATTAAGTATACATATCCCGATAAACATTGGTTGATTATTTATTACTGCCACATCCACAAGCAACACAAAGGCTATCAGGGACAGACCTTATAATTATGAACCATAGTTAAGGGATGAAGACAACACATGAACTGGCACCACAATTTCCGAGCTTCTACTCAACCAATGAGCCTCAACAGGTTATTAGTGGTACCAGGATTCAAATAACTTGAAAGAAACACTACCAGCCATGGGCTTATGACAATGACCACTTGGATAACACCATCACAAAATTCAACGTTGAAGCACAAACAAATGAACATTTTATAACGGTGGCCTCAATTCTTAAAAATTCTAAAAACGTCAGTGCAAATTCAAGATTAAAAAAAAAAAAAAGACTAAACATCTAGATGTTGATCATTATTCATAAAAGAAAATGCATGAAAATAAAAATGAAGAATTTTCTCAAAAAAGTTTCTCTTAAAGGTTAGCCAAAAGAAGATCGTTGAAAAGAAATAAAGAAAAAATAATTTATTTGCAACAAATTATTTAATACACTGTTCTGGAAAAATTGGATTTATTGCATACATTTTGAATATAACTTACATCTCAAATACAGTTAGTCAAATAAATGTAAAGTACCTTTAGAAAATAAAAAAAGTATACTATGGCATCTTTAATAAAATAAATTTTGTGAATTCTCAACAGATTAAAGTGCCCCTTTTAGAGCACAATAATTATTTTTTAAGCAACTCTTCATTAATAACAAAAATCAATTTTTTAAAATTCTACTTTAGATAACATCTGAATATTTAAGGTTCATCTATATGAATAATAAACATTTCTTACTCAACAAATAATTGTCAATGAACTTTGATTTTAGGCCATCACATTGTCTAGAGATTTGTTATTTTAAATTAAAAAGGACTTTCAGAATGTTAATTATATTTTCTACTTTACTGCAACATAAAATATTAAACATGTTAGATAGTTTATAAAAACTAATTAATGTTTTTCCAATTTCCATGCTGTGATCTCGGATTCGAGTCTCGAATCCGGTTTGGACCCAATCTGTGGACGTTTAGTCATCTGCAGTTGGCAACACCTTAAATGCAAATGAGGACGCGTTATAAATATACAACTGTAGAAGACGAAGGAGATATGGATGTTTTTGTGTTCGAGTGACACGCGTATCCACGAGATCGGGTCCGAATGATTTTTTTCTTTAAATGCTTTTAAACTGAAGTATATTTTTACTGCAATAGATAGTAAATGTTTTTGATCCTGAATAAACTACTTTTGAAAACTTGATCTCGTAATCAGACCTGCCACGTCTATAAATACTCTCGGAGAACATCTAGTTTATGGGCCCAGACAACGCTGTTTAAAAAGACAGGTTATGCAGTTCTCTAAGGTCACGCAGTACT
The DNA here is from genome assembly GCA_019973955.1 of Trichonephila inaurata madagascariensis. NCBI lineage: Eukaryota > Metazoa > Arthropoda > Arachnida > Araneae > Nephilidae > Trichonephila > Trichonephila inaurata. The sequence continues at coordinate 15,858 of BMAV01009817.1, read as the reverse complement.
TACAGTGCAGTTAGCCAGTTCCAATTTCTTAATCCGGTCTAGATTCGCTGATTGTTAGAATAGTATTGAAAATTCGGAAGGGATGGAGAATAATAAAATTCCAGTTCTGACTCCAAATAACTGGAATACATGGAAGCGTGACATGCAAGTCATACTTATGCATTATGGATACTGGCAATTTATCATAAAGACTGAACCAGTGGATCCGGCTATGGGTCAACCTACAAAGAAAAGTATGACTTCCAACTAAGAAAAGATAGATCTTTTACTCTCATCTATATGAACATCAGTCCTGATCTCAAAAGTCTTATTTCAGATACAACTGATGGTGCAGAAGCATGGAAGATATTAAAAGATCATTTCGAACCAATGACAAGGGCATGAGTAATCCAGCTTCTAGACGAATTTTTTGGCACCAAGTATCAACCAGGAGAGGATGTTGGCATCTACCTATGTCGAGTAAAGATGGCAGTAGAAAGGCTACAAGAAGTGGGTCATAAAGTGGACAACCTTTACCTAGGATTCCAGATGATTGGATATCTTCCTCAACAATTCCGATCTATAGATGAAAAGACGAAGAATTTACTGCTCGCAAGGTAGAAGCGGAACTCATACTTGAAGCCAACCGATTACAGCATATGAAACAAGATCTATAGACTGTTTTCCTTAACAATGCTTCAACCTATATGAAATCAAGTGCAGTTTCTGACCACGTGGATGCAGCTTCTGGAGATGTGAGTGATAACAAATGATACGAGAAAGATGACGGTAAAGTATTCGTTAAACGTAAATGTGTTACAAATAGGACTGTTAAGAAAATAGGCCCTTGTTTTCTGTGCAAAAAGTATGGTCATCTTAAAGTAAATTGTAAGGATAAGAATACTCGTCAAAAGTCTCTTAACGAAAATTTTAATTCGGAATTTAGGATAAAACTAAAGTTTAGAGAGGCAGAATGCAGCTTAATAAAACAAAATGCCTAGTTAGAAACAAGTTGTAACTTATCTGAGGAAATCTCTGATAAAGGGGTTTGGGTAATATATACGGCTGCAACGAGCCATTTTTGCAATGATAAAAGCTTATTTTTAGATATTAGGCCAGTTATGAATATGCAAATGTTGTTTGCTATAGACAACAGAGATTGTCCAGTAGAAGGGATTGGAATAAGGTTTTTAGTTAAAATTAAAGATTCTTTTAAAGAAATTTTATCCGACGTTTTATATAATCCCAAATTGAGGAGAAATTTGATGTCTGGTTCTAGGTTGGAAAAGAAAGGTGCACACTTCGTGGGTTCTAAGGGTAAAATTCATGTTTATAATAAATATTGGAACAAGTTATATTAATTTAAACCTATGCAGTATGTTACCGCAAAGCCTAAAGAGCGAAATTCTGTTAGTAATATAATCAGCAAAACAAAGAGTGAATCAATAAAAACTTGGTATAAATGATTTTGCCATATTAATAAAGAATACCTTGTGAAAACTAGCAAGAATAGTAGTGTGAGAGGTCTTCCAAGTTTAAAAGATGATAAATCTCATTGTATTCCATGCAAATTAGCCAAATCTAGACAAGTTTCATTTAAAAAGATGGGGACGTCAGATCAAAACACCCATTGGAGTTGCTGCACATTACTTAAGTGGACCAATGCCAATATTAAGCCCAGGGGGAAATAAATATTTCTTTACAAGAATAGACGATTATTCCTGGAAAGTTACGGTATTTCCAATTAAGAGAAAGTTTGATGTATTTCAAACGTTCTCGAGATTTCAGAGACGCGCAGAGCGCTTTCTAGGTAGAAAAGTATTCTCTGTGAAGACTGATGGGAGACTAGAATTCTGTAATAAAGATGTGGACTATTTTTTAGAACAACATGGTATTAATCGTGAGAAAACAAACTCGTACACGCCCGAACAAAATGGTGTTGCAGAAAGGTATAATTTAACAGCTTTAGATGGAGTTAAAACATTACTAAAATCTAGTGGTGTAGCACAAAAATTTTGGGGCTTTACTTTGCTTCACATATACTTGGAATAGGATTTACTACAAAGACTGTAATAAAACTCCTTTCGAAAAATATTCGGGTAAAAAACTATCAGTATCTCATCTTAAACCTTTTGGCTGTTTAGCAAATGTTGGTGTGCCCAAGCAAATTAGAAAGAAATTGGATATGCGAGCCAAACTAGGCAGTATGAGGGGTTATGCAATACATACAAAGGGTTATTGGTTACGGTTGATAGATGAAAATAAATTAATTGAAACCATTAATGTACGGTTAGATAACAGTACTAAAGGTATTGACGAAAGTCAATAATAGCTGCACCAAGTTTAATTTTACCATCTTAAACTACTCGGATGACGATTTTGATATGTTAATAGAATCATTACCTGAAAGCTTAATTTCGGAAACTAGTTTAGAATCTCCTTCAACATCCCGTAATTAACCTAGCGCATCGATTTATAATAGCTTAATCTTATGTACCGAGATTAAAAGGATTCAAAAAATAGAAGTAACTGAAGCAGGTGTTTATTATGGTATCGAAGGTAAAGCAACCCATTTAAGATCATTAAACTAAATAGAATGGTATTGTAAAGATAAAAAAATTCATTTTGATAAGAATTTGTTTGATTTTGGTGAGGAAAATACAAAATCCGAGAAACTAACAGATAGCGCTGAAGGTCAGCATGAAGCTAATGTAATTGATGTAAGAATCCCTACATGTTATCAACAGCCAATTAGATCCAGAGAAACACCTGAATGATGTTCAGCAATGGATAGGGAAATCAATGTAATAATCGAATGTAAAGTTAAGGATTTATTCAGAGGCATAGCTACCGCTATATCAGCCGTATCAATGATACGGGGGCCCCAACATGTGTAACTACAGGCCCATTAACAAGGGTCCCATATTTAAAAAAGGGCCTCCTCAGAGCTAGCTATGCCAGTGGATTTAGTTGATTCTCCTGAAAATGCAAAAGTGTTGAGAAACCATTGCGTTTATACTCTTAAACGTGATGCATATAACAGAGTGGTTAGATTCAAGGCCCAGTTAGTAGCACAGGGTAATACCCAATTAAAAGGAGAGTAATTCTGTTGTTTTATGTGGACGACATAATAATTTTGGGTAAATAAATTAAAAATAAAGATTTTGTATTAATCTTACTGCATGAAAATTTTGATCTAAAAATATTGGGTAGAACAAAGAAACTTTTAGGGATAGAGTTTTAGGAAAAAGGAAATTGCTTGTTTATACATCAAAAGTCTTATATTGAGAAGGTTTGTAAAACTTATGTGAAATATAAATTTCCAGTTAGTTCCCTACCCATACCAAAGGGTCAAGATTTTTTTAAACTTGATTCACTGAAGACCAGTGATGAATTGTTAAATTTTCCATATAGAAATATAATAAGCTCTTTAGCATTTATTGCTCTTCAGACAAGACCATATATCATGTATGCAGTAAATATCTTGTCTCAGTTTCAATCCAACCCTGGTATAAAACATTGGAATTGTTTATTGAAGTTATTGGGGTACTTGAAATATACACAGAATATTACATGCTGGAACTTTCAAAAGCTAAATCTATAAGTTAAGATGTTATTCAGATTTGGATTTTGCGACAAACAGAGATGATAGAGTATCAATAGGAGGTTTTATAACTTTTATTGGTGAAACTCCCATTTAGTGGCGAATTTTTAAACAAAAATCAGTTAGCTTATAAACTATGGAAGCAGAGTATGTTGCACTTACAGAAGCGGCAAAGGAATTTATGTGGTTAAGAACATATTGAATATTAGGGTTGAATTTAAAGGTAAATGAAAATGTAATTTTTTGTGATAATCAAGCCACCATAAATTTCTCGAATTCCCTCGTTGAGAACTATAGGATGAAGCATATTGACGTCCCCTATCATTTTTTGAGAAATTTAATTCATGACAATATATTTAAAATTCAATAGGTTAACACTAAATTTAACTTGGCAGACATACTCACTAAACCTTTGGTGAAGGATAAATTATTAAAATTTTGTAGAAACATTTTTTTATATTTAAGTTAAATGGAATGTTGTCTTTTTAGTAATGATTATAATTTGTAAATTTACAAAGATGTAAAGGCTTAGAGTATTTTCTATAATCAAATTATATAATTGATTCTCTGTAATTGATGATGGTGCAAAAATTATAAAAAGGGGCCGCTTGTTAGATAGTTTATAAAAACTAATTAATGTTTTTCCAATTTCCGCGCTGTGATCTCGGATTCAAGTCTCGAATACAGTTTGGACCCAATCCGTGGATGTTTAGTCATCTGCAGTTCACAATACCTTAAATGTAAAAATGAGGACGTGTTATAAATATACAACTGCAGACGACGAAGGAGATATAGATGTTTTTGTGTTCGAGTGACGCGTATCCACGAGATCGGGTTCGAATGATTTTTTTTCTTTAAATGCTTTTAAATTGAAGTATATTTTTACTACAATAGATAGTAAATGTTTTTGATCCTGAACAAACTACTTTTGAAAACCTGATCTCGTAATTAGACCTGCCACGTCTAAGAATACTCTCAAAGAGAACAAAACATTACATACATTAAAATGACATTTATTAGACATTTCATCAAAATGAGAAACTTTGTACATTTAACAAAACATTCTATACATTTTTTTCAATTTCAATTCTTAAAATTTCTGTTCAAGAAATATTTTAAGAGCAAAAACTGATTTGTAAAAGTTAGAGAATTAAATGCATACAAAAGAAAATCCATGTATAACCTATGAAAAGAAATTCGTAAATATTTAAAAAAAGTTGAGGGAAAAATCTTATGAAATATATATAACTCAATTATAAAAAAAATCAAATATCAATTAGAAGGGGGAAAAATAGAAATGCTTAGATTCAATACCACATAACTCTTAAAAATCTATAAAGTAAAAATCTTTTAAGTAAAACAGTTTTCAGAACTAAACTACTTACAACTGCAGGAGAAACACCAGAATAAAGTCCTATGCTTTCAGCTGTTCTTTTAAAAAAGGATTTTACTAAAAGGTGTAGGACCTAAGAAAGTAATGTGCTCAAAATAATAAAAAAGAACTTAAGGCATTCAGTAAAAAGCATTACAATATTTTTCAAAAGTAACCAAAACTATAAAATAAAATACATATAATATAACAAGCAAAAATGCTGCAGAGAAAAAAATTTGCATGCTACTTTAATTTTAAAAAATAAATGTGCACAAAAATTAATATTTTTAATTTATTTTAAATACTATCTGTAATTTTGCAAAATCATTAAAATATATTTAAGTTTTAACTAAATGCTTCTTCCTTGCTCAGTAATTCAGGTTCATAAATAAAATGAGATTCAAGCTAGTTTTTAAAAATAGAAACTTACTACTTTCTATAATGATGAAATTACACATACCATTATACATTATTTTGCAAGATGTCATTTCTCAGTTTGATAAATACAAGATTAAAATTAAAACATTTAAGCAGATGCATTACCACAAGGAATTCTTTTTTATCCACTCTTTGATTTCCATCTGTATCGAACATGTTAAAAGCAATTCGGAAACCCGATTGTGGCTCTAAAAGTGAAAAGACATACCAACATAAATTTTATTAAGAGTTAAACAAAAGTATATGCAAAGGTAATTCCAAAAATAAATTAAATATTTTTTTCTCATTAATATTGATTAAACTACAATCAACTGAAAGGGTTACAAAAATTCCATTTAATAAAAATGATTCCTTATCAGTTTGGGAAGTATACATATTCTTGATGGAGGGGACAAAAAAAACGGTATTCCTTACTCCAAGAAATCAAAATATCACATCCCTGAATTATTACATTTAATTCACTAATTTATGTAGTCCTGAGCAATGGAAAAATCCCAGAAAGTTTTTCTACTTTGCTACTTTCATAGATGACAAATCAAACTTTGTTGATGCTGCATTCTTTAAATTAAAAGAAGTTAAAATGCTTTCTTGAACTTTTATCAACTATATAAAAAAAACTTGTATATTGATAACAATCATCAACATACTAGGAATGAAAAAAAACTAAATTCCTTTAGAATAAAGTGGTAGCATACTGTAAATTATTCACCTTCTCAGAATGGTTGCGCTGAAACAATGAATCAAACTCTTTCTTCGTTAGTCCATTGTATGTTAATCTTATCAAGTCTAAAATAAGAGTTCTGGGCTGAAGCTACAAATTCAGCTGTTTCTTTAAGCAATCATTGCCTGATATGAAGTCCAGTAGAAAGCAAAATACTCTATTAAATCCAAGCATCTCAACACCTTTGGACAAAAAACATTTAGTATGAATAAAACCATAAAAAAAGAAAACCTGATAACAAATTTAGAGAGGTTTTGTAGGGAGCTTTTCAACAGCCCTGCAAAACATCATAAAAATTCAATGGTCACATGCACAATTACCTAATCAGAAGGTATGAGCAACAGGGAACAAGAAAACACTCCAGCCTGAATAACAGCCATTTCTTAAAAACCAACAAATAAAAAAAATTAAGTAATTAAACAGTTGAAAAATTGGTTAAAAGATAAAATAGTGTGATAAATGCCAAAGTTAAAAAATAATTTTTGTCACAACTTATAGACATGCTTTGCACAAGATTGAGTGTGCAAGACTCTTAATTTTCTCAAAAAGAAACTAAAAAACAATATTTCAGTCAATGTGCATGATGTTGGGAGTCACCACAGATTTTTGCAGATGTTCTGACAAAACTGATGCCAATTGATAGTAAAAATCTGGAGTTGAACTAAATAATTAAAGCTAGAGTTAGATTTATAGATGAATTTGAAAACTGCTCTAATTATGAAAAAAAATTTAGAAGTTTAAGGTTTGCATAGCTTTACTGACATAAAGCTATGCAAAACGAATATGGACTAATTAAAAAATGGAGATTAGAAATTAGTAAAGCAACTACAAAACAAAGTAACATGATTCTACTGGGTGATTAGAACCAAAATCAATTCCGATGAATTTGTTCAAAAGAGAAAAGATCTACTGACTGCCAGAAGATTTTCTCAGCAGCCTGATTTTCAACCAACTTTTGTTCCTATAGCAAGACCAAACTCTATAAGAACTGTGATTAATATATTTTTTTGCAGAAACCAAATATCGACAGGGGGAATGCTGTATTTTTTTATTGTTAGCTTTGAATACCATCCTCATAATACACATGCAGTTTTAGCCTTTTCACAGTAGTGCACAGTAACATAAATTTCCTACTCTCTATTAAGGGAAAAAATGAATGCTGGCGAATGGTGTGATATCTATGTATAAGCTATCAGAATTATATATATGTATTCTTTCCTTAGTACACTTTACTGTGTAATTAAATGTTTACATACTGAGTCATTTTTTCAAACAAAAAATATTGATGTAACTAATAATTATACATAATATGTAAAAATTATCAATCATATATCAATAGTAAGTTTTAATAGAAAGAATAATATAAAAATATATAATGAAAATGAGACTTACTTGTTAGAACTGACAATAGAAACAAGTATTCTGTGTATGATATTATGCCTACAAAAAGTATGTTTCAATTAAAAAAGAAGATAAAGGCCGATTCTGTATCCAAAATGTAAGAAAGAAGCATTTTACTACAGAACTATAAAATTATACAGTAAAAATAAATATTTTCATGTTTAGGTACTTTTTGAAGAAAAAACCCCCACATATGTGGTAAAATAAATATTTTTATGCAAACAACTAAGCCAATATATGCTTTATATTCAACATCCTTTTAAAATAAATCCTACTTCATTCACAGATAAAATTAATACCTGGCAGAGAATATGAAATTTTACAGAAGAATTTAGAATAAGATTTTTTCTAAGGCATTCTATTTTTGAAATGATTGAAATTTAAAAGAAACCAAGAGACATTTCATTTGAGTTCCAATGCATTTTTGATCATGTATTTCCTCATATTAAAATGTTCTTCAATTGTAGAAAGAGGAGAAGGAGCAAATTATCTTAATTTTAAGTTATATGCGTACAAATAAATTAATTTAATTTAAGCTGTGCTTCACAAAGGGGAGAGGCTTTTTACATATTAACCCTAGGCCAGTGGCAAATTTTGTTTGTGCCAGAAAATATTTAGCAGTTGTCTTTAGGATAACATAAAATAAGATACAATAATTATAAAATCTTTGGTAATAAATTCATAACACAGGGGTATACATGAGCACCATTAAAGCTTCGATTCGAGCCAAATTAAACTTATAAAATCTTTTATTAGTATTTAATAAAAAACAGTATGTTTCTTAATTAAGAAATATTGAAAAAAGTTTTAAACGAAAATTGACAGCAAGAAAGGATGAAATAATCTAAATTCTTTTAGCATTAAGAAGAGAAATATCAAAAACATGTTGAAAAATTAAAATATTTTTCATTCCAAAATGTTCAAGATCTAATAATGAAACTAATAAAAAATACTTTAAAATTTCTGAAAATGGTTTTATTTTCAGTTAATTTTTGCATAGAAAGTACTCATAATGAAGTTCAAAAGTTATACTATGTTAGACAAAAATAATAGTACTTACCTTTATCATGTAATGAACGGAACAAATTTGTATTGCCTTTACGTCGAGGTGGAGTACTATCATATAAAGAATGAAGCTCTTTCTTAGTAAGTATTTTTCTTTTAAGTCTGGCTGCAATAGCAAAAATAAAATCAAGTAAACCTTCTATTTATATATTTTATCCAAGTTATAAACATATACACTAAAAAAAAATCCTCTATGCATGTATAAAACTGCATGCTAAACTATGCATGTATAAAATTTATTTGAAAAGTTATTTAAATAACTAGTACATAGAAACATACATAATATATAGTGAAATATATTTAACACAAAAACGCTTAAGATGAATTACCGGTTAACACAAAATAATACAATGGTCATGATAAACTACTATGTATTTACATGCATTTTTTTTTCTCTTAGCAAGAAACGAAAATCGCTTAACATGAAGGGATTTACCTTCTGGGAATGAACAAAATTTGAAAAACACCAGCCATTTAATGAAATCTTAGTTTCTGTATTATTGGACTGTCCAACTGTATCATCAGAAGAATTCTTTGCAGTATATGATAATGAATGTACACTTATGGAAAAGACATTTTGGAGTTTAGGGGGGGGGGGTGCAAAGCTCAAAAAGTATCACTGAAGCAGATTCTGCTGAAAAAATGAAAACAGTAATGCGACTCTTGTTCAAACATCATCCGAAATGAAGAATCTCATAAAAATATGCTGCAATGAATAACAAAATGGAAGACATCAAATAATTTGCTGCTAAAAAATACAATACAAATAAAAAAATATCAGATTATTTTCCTAAAACTCAATAAATGTTTTTTAAAACTTGAAAATTTTGTATTAAATTTCATTAAATTCAAGTGAATGCTTTTGTTTCATTGATTTTTATTAAAAACATGCAAATATACATTTATGTAAACAAAATGTACTCTAACAAACATAATTTTGTTAAATATATGTTTTTTTCCCCAATATCCTTTAACATGAAAAAATATTTCAGTCTCCTCAGTTACGTGTTAAGCGATTTTCGCCGTATTAAGAGAGATTTCCTCAGATAATTTTCATCTCCACTTCAAGTGCTTTTTAGGACCCAACCAATTTGTTTAAAAGTTTCAGTACCATTTTCATCAAAATAATAATACCTATGCAACAATTATCATAAGAAACCAACGGTAAGAGTTCAAAATTTTTTGAAAACATGAAACTGTCAGTAACACATGCTCTGTACTATACAGAAGTTGCTTTCTTTTGTTATTGTACTTATCCACTGATAAACTAACTTTAAACTAAAAGAACCCTAATTTATAAAAGTTATTACTTCCCTTTATATTTTTTCTTTTATTTGAGAAATATACTTTATGACAATACAGTTAGAAAAATTACAAAACAGGGCAGAGGCAAATATTAACCTTATGCTAAAAAGAGTATATTTAGCAGACAACTTAATTTGAAATGAATATAATTCATAGTTAACAAATATTAACTTTTTACTGTTTAGTGACAGAAGAACAGTTGGTATAACTTTTTTCTTGTATTAAGAATATGGTAAATAAAATAGTTGCAGAGCTGACTCGGAAGTGAAAATTGTTTCATATTTATTTCTCAAACCCCTATAAGTCATTGACATTTTCTGAGAAACAGTATAATTGCTAGTATTCATGATTATATCTTCTGTTTGGTTTGCACATTTATTAGATTGAGCAAAAAGTCATTGCATTCTTTTGCAACAGATGACAGTAATGCAGTTTCTGAAATACTTGAAGCATTTGCAATAGTAATTGTTACTAGACATCTGACAGTTTGACAACAAATTGAGTGATTTTGTTGAGTTCTAGAGGAATGACAGCACGTTAAACATGAAAGATCAAACTGTTCACTTTCACCATATTTTACTGTTTTACTTCTGTAAAATGAAAAAGTGCACATCAAACTTGCAAAAAATTGCATAAAGTTTTATGATGATGATAGTCTACACACAACAGGGGTGGCCAACCTTTTTGGTAAGAGTACCACTATTTGATTAAAAAAAAAATTATGCATGCCACTTCAAACTTTTCCAACAAACAAATATGGAAAATTGAAAAAATGTCATAAGCTTATTATGGGATTTTTATGCAAATATCACATTTTTTAATGCAAGTCTGTGTCAACCAAATTTAAAAATAATATAATAAATAAGACAAAAGTACAAACTCAGATCTAATTGTTAAAAAATTTTTACAATTAGGTTCTATCAATTAGGTTAGGTATAAAATAAAAATAAGCAACTTGAATCACTTAATTCAAAATAATTATTAAACGCTCAGTATCTTCTTTGTATAACTTTTTTTACCAAGTCATCAATATTAGACTTAGCTTTTACAGATACTAACAAAATTACGTTATTATAGGTGCATATTAGCTAGTTTTGAGTGATATTTTTTTATTCTACTCTCATTGCAGAAAAAATTTAATCACAAGCATATTTTGATCTAAATTTTGAGGTTTCTTGTCAGAGATAACCCCACTTCAATAAAATAGTAAAAAATGGTTATTTATAATCTTTACAAAACTTTTTACAGTTTTCAGTAAGTCTTCCTGTACTATTGATACAACTTTATTGAGCCACACTGTGTCATGCATGCCGCAGGTTGGCCACCCCTAGTCTACAAGAACATCAATGCTAAAACTGGTTTCAGAAATTCTCCACTGGTGATTTTGATTTGAAAGCGCTCCTTAATCAAGAAAGGCTACCTAGATTGATGATGACAAAATAAAAACATTGATCCAGTCAAACCCACATTACACAACATTTACACACATTACACCACATTTCTTTGATCACCTAAACATTAAAGATATCAGTACTAGCATAAAGAAGAGTTCACTATGATGCAAGAATGAAAAGGAAGGCAATTTTATATGCAGAAAAAAACAGAAACAAGAGCAGCTGCCACTGAAAATTTGACATGGTTGAAAAAAATATACCTCGATGGCATAAGCAAAATGATATAATTTTTACTTATAAATGTTCAACAGTCTTTAATAATCCTTTTACATTCTCCTAAAAAACATTTTTTTTTTTTTTTTTTTTTTGTAAAATTGTTGCATAACAAATGCATTGGATGATATGGAAGGCTAATAGATGTGCAAAATTGGCGATGCTGGAGCCAATTCCAAAGTCAGCTGTGACAATGGGAGGGACAAATCTTTTTCGAAACATGATACTGATGGTTAGACTAAATATAGGTTCAAGTATGTATTAGAAAGTTTTTAATACTGGTAAGTTAATCTAATCAATATCTTATTATTTCTCATAAAATTTCTTAAGTATTGAATGAATCTTTTACACAATTTTTTATTTTTTCTCAAAAACAAGTAGAGAATTGGGGGTGCAGCTTAGGATTGATGACAACATTCTTTCACAAAAACATTTTAAGAATTCGGAGTGCGGCTTAGAATCGATAGTGGCTTAGATCTGAGTAAATATGGTACTTTACTATCAAAATACTTTTAGAGTATGCGAATACTTTTAAAATTCCAAATATGATCTAAATGACAAATGTTAAGAAGTATTTAATAATCAAATGCCAATCAAAACATAACTTTACAAAGGTGACTTTTATAGAAAAAATTATAATTTCAATTTATTATATCCTAATGTAATCCACTATATCATAATTTTAAATGACATAGTATTTTTTAAATCATAATTTTAGAAGATTTAGAAATATTTTATTTCTTAAGATAATTCTACCAACACAATTGGACATTAAAATTACTACACATGGAGGAAATGTAGATAACCAAATGATATTTATTGGACAAATATAATATACCGAAAATAAGTGATTAAATTTTCAAGAAATTTGGGTGCCTACATCCTGAGAAACCATCTCTGGCAGTAATAACAGCACTTACATGTCTGGGCATTGAATCAAACAGAGATTGGATGGCATGTACAGGTACAGATGCCCATGCAGCTTCAACACGATGCCACAGCTCATCAACTGTAACACTGGCATATGGTGACGAGCTAGACGCTCAGCAACCATGAACCAGACATTTTCTATTGGCAAGAGATCTGATGAGTGTGCAGGCCAGGGCAACAGCCAAACATCTTCCCTATCAAGGAAGGTCCGTATGATACTGGAAATATGTGGTTGTGCATTATCCTACTGAAACATAAGTTTCACAGGGTTCAAATAAAGGGTAGAACCATGGGTTGTAACACACCAGAAATGTAATGTTCACTATTCAAAGTGTCATCAATACAAACATCATCAGGTGATGGGGCAGTATGATGATGATGATGATGAATGCATGCTGCCAATGTGTGTTCACCATGATGCAACCATCTTAATGCTGTAAACAGAACTCAGATTCATCTGAAAAAATGACCATTGAAGACACCCATGTCTGGGATGCTGTGTCAAGGGTAGCTGCAGCCATGGTCTCTGAGCTGAGTCCATGCTGCTGAAAACATTATCGAAATGTTCATGCAGACACTTATTGCCTTACAAACAACCCCAATTCTTGACACAAGGCTTTTGACATGGCTGCATGAACCATTAAGGCCATGCAGGTAACATGTCTATCTTTTTGGTTGCTAGTGATAGGGGGTCATTGAGATCCAGCAGGGCATTCTGTATTATTGTCCTGAACCCATCGATTCCATATTCTGCTAACAGTCATTGGATCACCACTGACGCGAGCAGCAATACTACAATACAACAAACCGCAATCTCGGTACAATACAGTTAGACCTTTATCAAAGTCAGAAACATGCTGGTACACATTTCTGCTACTTACACGAAGCATCACAACTTTTTAGTGGGCAACAATGTTCAAATGCAATTTGTGTATGAGAAACTGACTGAACAATTTCCTCATTTAAACACATAGTAGGTGTCGCTACTGGCACATGCTTTGTCTGAATGTGCTGAAAAGCTAATCATTTGAATATCACACCACTTTCTTATCGTCATTTAAATTTCGCATCTTTAGCATGTTGCCATCTTGGTGTAGCAATTTTAATGGCCAGTGGTGTATATGAATGCCTTCAAAATAACAAACATATTGAATTAGTAAGTATTTACATAACAATCATAATGTGACTTTAGAAAAGTGACTTCAAAAAAAATTTTAATCTATTACATCATAACTATTCACAACTGAATAATCTTTATTTTCATGACCATCATTATTATGTTTTTAATGAATGCATCAAACAAATCCTGAGGAAAAATTAACCTAATCATCTTTACTGAAATTAATGCTTTACTTAATTTCATATTCAGTTAAAATAGTTTAACGTGAAACTGAGGGGACTGAGATAATTTTTGTGTTAAAGCGAAAAAAACATATATTCAAAAAGTTAAGTTTATTAGAGAACATTTTATTTTACAAAAATGTATATATGCATGCATTTAATAAAAATCAGAGAAACAAAAGCTTTCATAAGAGCTTAATAAAATTTAATACAAAATTTTCAAGTTTTTTGAAAAACAAAACATTTATTTTTTTTTTGGAAAATAATCTGATTATTTTTTGCATTGTTTTTTTAGCATCAAATTGTTCAATGTCATTCATTTTGTTATTCATTTCACCATTGGAATGTGCATCTAAATAACTGTGCATACTTTTCATGGTGTTCCTCATTTTGGATATGTAGGAAGAGAAGCTGCATCATTGATTTCATTTAGGGAGGAACAATTTGTAGGTGGGGAGGTTGAAAGTAACCTATATAAACAAAATTGGCTTGTGGCACAGGCTATTCCAAGAGTATTTCAAAGCCAAATTAGCCTCCTTTCTACAAAACGTGAAAACACCTCTCTTTCATTTCACACCCCTCATAAATCTCGCCTGTGCAGCTGGTGTTTTCAATGTTTTGTGTTCTTTCCCAAAACAAAAATCTTTTAATATTAAGCAATTTTTGTTTCATGTTAAGAGAAAAAAAATGCATGAGAATACATTGTAGTTTGTCAGGACGATTGTATTATTAAATATTGACTGATATTTCATCATAAACATTTTCACGTTAAATTTGTACCACTGTATATATATTTTACATGGAGATAACACATTTTCAACTCAGAACAGGCAATAACAGTAAAGATACTTTTAGATTACTCTCTTAGATATTTTCATTTAGATGTGATTTTTGAAGATATACTTCTAAAATAGAAAATAACTTCAGATACAGCTATAAAACAAAGAAATTTTTTTAAAACTCTATCAATAAATAAAGTTATCAGAAATTCAGTTTTATACATCACTAAAACATTTTGCTTAGTAAAAAAGAAATCAAAAGTTTAATTTTAATCAAAGCAAACTGATTTCTGATAAACTTTGAATTTTGTAAAAGAATACAAAATAGTGGTTAAATATTAATTTCTGAACTTTTGTATGAGACAATTCTTTATGAAAGTTTAAAATAAAAGCAATTTTACATACGCCGAGGATCCGTTTCAGTCACTGAATCTAAAAAGTCTTGAGGTGTCATATATAGTTGTCCATCATATTCAACAGATGCAAATTTTATGAATCTTCTTTCTCTTTGTGTTAACTGGGACATTTGGATATCTTCATCTTGTTTCTGAAAAAGGAGTAAATAATTAGAAGGAAAATAGCAGTTAAAGTAATAGATACCACTGGATAAAAAAAAGCCAAACTGGTTAAATAGAATATAGGTACATAGTGATTACAGAGTAGAACAGACAAAGATCTAACATTGCCCAAACATCTGAAAAATAAAATTTAAAAAAAAACAGAACTATAAAAATCCGATTATTTGTTTAAGGTAATAAACAAAACACACAGAAATACATATTTCTGAATAAATATAGATCAAAATCCCCTCAAATAAAACTACTTCAGAATGTTACCAGTGACAATCAATTACAATGAAGAAAAGTATAAAAAAAAGTGTGTGTGTTTATATATATGACCACACGATAGAAGTGATAACTTCAAATTTTGTAATGTTATTTCAGGGATTAGTTTGGTGAATAAAAAACAAGGGGATATTAGTATTGTCCTATAAAATTATTAATTCATAAGTCTACTCATAAAGAAATATTTTTGTGCAAAATACAATTATATTTGTGAATTAATTGTACTCTAAGAAGGAAACAATAGGTTTATGGTAGCTAAAATGGGTTATAAATATTTTAGATTCAAAGTTATTTAAAAATCTAAAAAAAAGCTCCGTCAATCATTGGTCCGTACTTCGTAGAGCTTTCATTTGGATCATTTGACATAATTAAATTGAATTTTGGTTTTAAAAAATCAATTTAAGGTTTGTA
>BMAV01009816.1:0-20924 GCA_019973955.1 Trichonephila inaurata madagascariensis | reverse complement strand
TTTACTCCGGTTTTTAACTTCTCGATAAAAAAATATTATTACAAAATTTGTAGCTTTTAAGAATAATTTTATTTTTTTTAAAACCTTTTAATGTATATTCTTCGCTCCCCCCTTCTTTTGTTGCATTTTCTAAAGCATTTTAAACAAATTACCCTTTTTAGTTTTAAAAAAAGTGAATTATACAATATGATAGCATAAAATGAAACCATTCCATTTTTGAAATTTAAAGGAAAAAAAAAAACACAAAAAACACTAAAAAACCAAAAAAAAAAGGGTCCATACTTAATTTTAAAGGAATATCGGGGGGACCCAGTCTTCAGGATTTTTATGGGATACCCCATAAAAATTTCACAAGTCCCCTTCTAAAAAAAACTTTACCCCCCTTTTTGTGAAAAAATTTCCTCGAGGGTTGAAAACCCCCATTTAATAATAAAATTCCCTATTGAACAGCAGAACATGTAAGGTTGGATTAAATTTAACCTACACTTTGTATACAAGAATACATCTCTGATAATTACGTTTTCCTTGACATTATGCGGTCGGGAAATATTAAACCACCATAGTATAGCTACTCCTTGAAAAACTGAATGCAAATTACAGGAGACAATGCACAGTTGCTAAACATTCAGCCCATCTGAACCCCTTTTTTGAGGACAATATTACTCAATTCACAGGATTCAGCTTGACTAAGTTTAAACTATAATGTCAAGAAATTTGGGACCCTTTTGCCCCTAACACTTCATGAGAAAACTGGTGACATATTAAATTGCCGTAATTGCAACTTTTTGCTAAGCAGTAAGAAATAGAATCGTTCAACAGATATAATAAATTAGAATGGCCTGAGTAATAGGTAGTAGTAGTAAAACTCTTAGGTTTAGGGCTAAGTTTACGGGGTTTAGCATACTCTTTACAGGCACCAACCTTTTCTATTATTTGCCTATAATTCTGTGCTTAAATAAAAGAAAAAAGGAAAATAGTTGTTTGTTTTGTTTTTTTTTTAATTTTTTAATCAAGTTGACTTTTAAAAATGTTGATTCACATAATCCAATAATATAAAACAGTAATCTACTTCAAAATATATTAAATTTTAAACTAGTTTGCTAATTTTAAATCATTAATAACCAAAAACAACAAAAATCAGTACACAAGACTTCCATGCACAGATCCAAAGTAATATAGATCATACCATAGTATTAGTTGAAATAGCTATTCATAAATATTCGCCGAGGAAAGAAACAGCATGCTGTTATTAAGTCATTTGAAAGCACTGCTTTAAAATTTTAATAATTCTTTTTTTTTTTAAATAAAAAAAGAACTCTCTGTTCTTTTTTTATTTAAGAAAAAGAGTGTAAGAACTAAAATTAACACAAATTATCGAACATTGGATAAATTCCGAACAAACTCTCGTTGACTGTACCCTCTACGACTGAACTATCTAAATGATGTAATTCATAAGTATTAAAATGCAAATTTGTAAAAACCTATAATGAACTTAATTAACTGATAATGAACTTGAAATTTATTACAAATGTAAGTATTGAGAAATGTTATTGGATCATGATTTTCTATAAGGATTGATATAATTTTTTAATATTATTAATTTTGTCACAATCTTTGTTTACTAAATGACTGCCACGCTTTAATCGAGAAAATCTGTTAAAAGATATGTGGATACTACTGTTCTAGAAAAGAGCTTTAATAATGTTGAAATTAAAATCATCTTTTAACAAAATTATGACTAGTAAATTCATGATCCACAATATGTTTTGTTTACCAAGCAGTTGTAAGTAATTGTAGTAAATTGTGTGTGCGCATGTGGGGTCGATCAGTATAATACAAAGCAGAATGAGGACTTTGTATCCCAGTTAAGTTTAAAGCTCATAATTGCTTCTAAATAATAATCCTACATCTTGAAGTGTTTTTTTAACTTTGAGACTCATCTAGTAATTTCACCGTAGTCATTTTATCAAAAGAATTTTTTATACATTTTATACTATACAAAAAAAAATCACATTTCCCTTTGCATATTTCTATTGGAAATAATTAATGTACTGAAAAACGAAAATGTTTTCTTGAAAAAATTTAATATTTTGAGCAGGACTTTTCTTTAAATATTTTTTTCTGGCCGAAATGTTTACTATTTTTTCATACTTTCTATTCCTTTTATTTACTAAACGAAAATTTAACCAAACAAGAACATTTTTTTTGTTCTTTTTGATTGAGAGTATATGATATAAAGGAGTATGTGATATATAAAAGAATAAGATATAAAAAGTTCATAACGTTTACATTAATTCCTTAAAATCGCTTAACTTTCTTTTTGCCATTATGAAAAAATATAAATATGAGATGTACGCTTAAGACAAACATTTGAGTAAGCTGCTCGTAAATTTACAAACTCTTTGAAAATTTACACTGAATAAATCCACTTTTTTTTTATTGATGTTATGAATAGAATTTCATTTAAATCTCATCTTCTGACTTTCAGAATGTTGAATCTACAATAATTTAAGATATAATATTTACTTATTGTAAAACATTTCCATAGATAACGTCAGAAAAATTTATTAAGGCAAATAATAGTACATAAAATTAGCTTTTAACCAATATTTTTTAAGCAAGGAATGAAGCACCTAAAAAATTAATGAGTAATAACCAAAAAAAAACTAAGGAAAATGAGAAAAAAAGGATTATTTTTTATTTTTAAAAATAATTACATTACATAAAAAATAGTTTTAACTTCTGAATAGAGAAGAGTTTTTTTTAAAACCCTAAAATAAATCTTTAACACTTATAAAATAAAGTACATGTGTGAAAAAATTCTAAATTTGTATCAACCGTATAAATTCTATAGTCTAAACACCAGTACTTCGCAATTAAATTTTATCAAAGCAACGTCAAATAATCTTTATTAAATTTTACAAACTGTGCGACATAGCCATCCTGTGATGACCGGCAGCCGTGCCGGTTCTACGTAAGTTAGAGGTGTGGGATTATCAAATGATGAAGTTATGAGTAGTTCTTAATACAACTTTTATTAAGAATAACTTATATTACCAAATTCCTAATTTGACAATTTTAATTAAAGTGAGGTTAACGCAATTAAACCGTGTATTTAGTCCAGATCGCAACTAGATCCTTTATCTTAATTATAGTTAATAAACCGATTCAACTAACTACCTATATCAAATATTACCTTTTGCAGATCTCCTTCCTTTACCTAAAGAGATAATATATAAATTCACTTTGTATAAAAGAGATTCCAACTTCTTTATATAAGACTTCACTAACTTCCAAATCTATCGGACTGCTAACTCTTGATCTACAAGATTACACACTAAGCTATCTTTAAACTTGCCGCACTAACGATCAGAATGATTCCACACACTAAACTATCTCTAAGCTTGCCGCGCTATATCTTATCATCAAAGCTTCTATCCTTTTATGGTATATCTCATTCACATATTATGTTCGTTTATGTAGCCCTGCTTGGTATTGGGTTGGAAAAGTTTTTCATTAATCGTGGCCGTCAAAGAACATGGGGTTATGTTGTTAGCAGAAAGACGCGCGAGAGACGTCACAACCCCCTCAAGAGAAAAACGTGATTTACAAGGGTTCTCAATGCCCCTTAATAAATTACGTGTCTAAATCTCTATTCTAAATTTCTTCGCTTTCTGAGTTTTATTTAAATTTTTAATCTTAAATCCTCATTTTAACTTTTATAATTTCCAATGGCTATCTTGACTTTAATTTTCATTTGCAATTTTAATCTTAAAATTTAACTTTATAATTTCAATATTTATCTTGACTTTTAATTTCATTGCTCATCTTAGAATTAAATTTTAATATTCAGATTTAAGAGAATTTAAACTCGTGACAATAAATTTTACTCCAATAACTAGATACATTAATAATTACTTCTGTTTTAATTTATGCTTACTCTCACTTTTAACATTCAATTTCTTAAAATATTTATACTTAAATTTTCTAAAACAAATATTCTGGGTGCACCAGACCCAATCTTTGAATCTAACACTGCATATGGAGCTGGAACTTTCGCTCCCTTTCTTGTTGAAGCTATAAATTTCATAATTTGCAGGTTTCGGTCAGTCTCCTAGTAGAAAACTTTGAGTCTCTATTTCCATAATATCAATCAATTTCACAATTATTATATATTAATTTATATATCACAGCCAAATTTTTAATCTCCATCCCCCACACATCTGGTTTCAACAAAAACTCCCCAATGAGCCGCGCAGCATCACGTTTGTATTATTGTTAGTGCCCTTGACTACGCCGCGTTTCCCTGAACGAATCCACTCATAATACATAACAATACAGCTTAACATATATATATACACATATTATACAATTACAAAACATTTTTCAATAAACTATTATAACAAATAACCAAAGGAATTTTCGCATCTCACGAGAGTCATACATCAAACAAACAAATGTGTGATTACAAGTGAACTTTCTTCAGAAAAAATTTTTAACAAGTCCAAAGTTCCAAAATTAAATAAGCTTACTCATTGTAGTGTTTGACAGCTTATAACTTTTAAGCACCGCCGAGACCGCTTCTTTGCAATAATTCTTCCGACCACTTGTTGGAAGATCATAAAAAAATGAAACAATACAACCTGATTTTTTGTATGTTTCTCCCAACCATCACGTCCAACGATGAGGTGCTATCACTCTTCTTTCCTCAGTGATTTGTACTGGAATTTCTTGTTGTAGGCTTGTAATCTCCTTGTCGTCCCTTTCCTTGACTTCCCTATTGTTTCCTTATTTAGTCAGGGGTTCTTCTGTTCTCCGTCGTGGCCTTAAGTTGTATCTTGATTCATCTGGAACTTCTATTGCATTCTCTTTTGTTCTTTTCCTGCTTCTAGAAATAGTACTGGATGACATTTGTCTTTTTATTAATATTATTTGTTCCCTTTTCTTTGCCACTTTCTTTGTGGTCCACTTGCCCCGACACACCCTGATGATCTTTTAATACCCCTATTATTCCTAAACCTTTTGTTTTGGCTGTTCCCAAATGAATTGATGAGTGATCTGACCAGTGATTTGTTTTATGGGTCCTCTCTGTATTTTTTATGTGGTTGATTGAGTTTACCAATCCCTTTTTGCCCTCTAACTTACGTTTCACCCGCAGATTTTTCTTTTCCCATATTGTGACTCACATTTAATCTTGCTTTGATGTGCCCTGCTTCGAGAAGTACGAGTTTTTGACTTGATCTTACACTATTTGGGATACCTGTTCCTAATTCGACCTCGTCACATTTTCCTATGACGATATATTCTTATTTGATCTACGTTAACTGTTAATCTTTTTCCTGATTTCCATATTACAATATTATAATTCTTAACTTCACAAGACTCTATAAGGTCCCTCAAATTTTTTTGTTTTAAATTTGCTTTTTGGCATACTTTGTTAGCTGCTGAACTTCAGGGGTGTGTTTCTAATAAGACCCAATCATTTTACCTTTATTTTTATGTCTTTTCTACGTCTATTATAATATTTTTCCCACCTTTCCTGTTTAATTTTCGTACTTAGTCTAGCTTCTTTAAAGTTTTTCTCTATATTTTGAATTTTGAACTTTCCGATATCATAACTAGTTTTGAAATGGGTGTATCAATTTTCGACCTAAAATAATTCAGCAGGTGTTTTTCCGTTGTTTCATTCACCGCCATTACGAATAGCGTAAGCAAACTCACGTAAATTGATCCCAAACAGCCGTGTTGATCATTAACGTAATTTGCAATCTTTTGCACTATATCTCGATTAACTCTTTCCAGTCCGATTTTGCTTGTGTGGTGGTAATGCAACAGTCTTCACTTGTATGCTAATCTTTCACTTAAGTGCTCAAAATCTCGGATATAAATTGGGGACCATTATCACTTATTAATTTTATTGGAGCTCCATAACACGATATAAAGTTATCAAAAAAAATATCCGCTATTATACGAGATGGGGAATTTTAAGAGGGGTATTGTAATTTCAGCCCATTTGCTGAAATGATCGGTTATTACTAAAATATAGCGGTTTACGTCTTATTCTCGATAGGATACGGGCCTAATAAATCTAACGTCACTATCTCATTCGGATAATTCGATATATAATTGGATTTAATCGACCAGCCTGGTAACGCGTTTTATAGTTATTAACTTGGCACATATGGCATGTAGAGACATATTGATTAATGAATTTTCTCATGTACGGGGAAATAACAAACGTCCCGAATTTTTGTGATACGTTTTAAATCTGCTAAGTGTCAGCGATTGGCTTGTCATGAAATTCTCTCATTATTTCATTCCTTAAAAAGATTTTTGGAATGTATACACGCATTCACTAATGACGTTGCGTGTTTTCACTAAAATAACAATCCTTCAATTAAACGAAATCGTGGGACCAATTCTCACATATCGTTGCATTAACCGAGAGTTATCTTCCGGGTTTTCTAAATATCTATAGATATGACCTAATTCTGGGTCATTTTTCTGTTCAGTTATTAATTGTTCCCGTGATAAGTACCAAATCATGATTATGGCACAATTAATTTTATCACCAATTATATTTTGCACACATGCTTTTCGGTAAAACTTTAGCCACCATGTTTAGCTTCATTTCTGACCCATTAACATGTAAATTCCTTTATTTACCTTATTATCTTCAACCAGCGAATTTTGAATTTTCAACGATTTCTGATCAAAAATCTAATACGATTCTTGACCCACTTATGAAATCGATACCTAAGTACATGGGTATTCCTAAATCTTTCAACACATGAAATGACCAATTCCTTTCGAATTGTCTGATCCGAATATTCAATTCTACAATCCCCCTGTTTTGGCATTTCGCACTGTGCTGCTGTTGTTATTACCTGGGCTCGCGATTTTTTTAATTTAGCATAGAAAAATATTTTCCTATATACTTCTTCCACGATATAAATGATTTATCTGCTCCACGGTGTCCCATAGCGCTTTCAAAAATGTGTTGTTAATAAGAAAAATAGGAACGTGGGGAAGTTCTACGGGTGATATACATATCGGAGAAAGTCTAGGCCAATGCTCTCTTGTCGACACCCCTTGAGGTTGATCATTAACCTTTACAATATTTAATCGTCCCCTTTGCGTCCTATCGCCTCGTTGAAATTTTCACTCGAACCCACTTATTTCTACGGTCCCCTCTATTAAAATTATCATTTCTCTCATTTCGAAATGGGTAACCCCTGTTGTTGAATCTTTGATCATTGTTCTGAAACCTATTCTCTCGAACCCTCTATTACTTTGGCGGCTATTCTCGTAAAACTCATTTTCTACTGTTATTTGGTCTACGTCTTACTTCAGAGGAATTCCTCCCAGTTTCTGCACCATTAGCATCAAAATTAGGCATCCTATGCGCATTTTGACCTCGTCTTTCTATATTATCGTTCTGATAGCCCCTTTTCAATTTGCAAGAATATCTCTCTTCGAATTTAGCCCAAGAGACTTCCTAAAAGTTGGCATCTCGTGTTTTGTGTTTGCGCACCTCCCACATAGTCTTGGATCTGTGTGGTTCGGTCGAACTAAAATATGATCCATAACTCTGCTTGGGACATTCCTAATTCTAAACTTCTCTCTATTTTTAGTAATCTATAAGAAAACAAAATCCAGTACAGGATCCACGTTTCCTGCTGGGACGCGTAAGAACTGCGACTGTAGTTCTTTCTTATTTTTGACCACCCGGAAAAAGCCTTCGCTAATTCAGCTTTGAGCTGCCGCGCAAAATCCGTGGCTGTATTTTGCACTAACAACGAACCAAATATCGAATACCAATCACCCAGGCCCTTCCCTGAGATGACTTTTAAGTAAGCACATGACAGATTACTTGGATTTCAACTATGTTATTATCAATACACTCGATAAACTCTGCAATGTTCTCCGACCTGAAAAGTACCATTTCAGGTAGAACCGTACTTCCACCACCATTACCCACAACCCGCTTAATTATATAAGTTCGGGCGCCATTGCGACATAGCCATCCCTGTGATGACCATGTCGTGCCGGTTCCGCGTAAGTTAGGGTGTGGGATTATCAAAATGATGAGACATAGTAGTTCTTAATACAACTTTTATTAGAATAACATATTACTTAAATTCTAATTTGACAATTTTAATTAAAGTGAGAGTTAACGCGAATTAAACCGTGTATTTAAGTCAGATCGCACCAACTAGATCCTTTATCTTGTTATAGTTAATAAAAACCGATTCAACTAACTACCTATATCAAATATTACCTTTGCAGATCTCCTTCCTTTACCTAAAGAGATAGCTATAAATTCACTTTGTATAAAGAAGATTCCAACTTCTTTTATATAAGACTTCCTATTCTTTCAAATCTATCGGACTGCTAACTCTTGATCTACAAGATTACACACAAAGCTATTTTTTAAACTTGCCGCACTAACGATCAGAATGATTCCACACTAAACTATTTTAAGCTTGCCCCCTATATCTTATCATCAAACTTCTATCCTTTTATGTATACCCATTTACATATTATGTTGTTTTCTTTTTGGTTTTGGGGTTTGGGAAAAAGTTTTGCCATTAATCGGGGGCCGTCAAAGAACATAGGGTTATGTTAGCAAAAGCGCGAGAGACGTCACAACTTAAAATTACAGGCTCTTTTACTCGTAATTTAAAGCACATTTCAATTTTTGGTTTAATTTTTTGCAATTTTTGAGATATCTTTAAACAAAGTTTAATACTTTAATTCGGGTTACAAATTGAAAAGAAACTTTTGTTGAAAAAGAAGTTATTTATTTTTTGTATTACTGAGATCAAAGGGATTTTTAAAAAACTCCGAACAAATTGCTTTCTAAGGGATTTCGATTGCAAGGAAAAGAAATATACAATTCCTTTAGAACGTGAAAAGTTTTACAAACACTATTGTCGTAAATCATTTATTTTTGCTATTATTTTGGTAGTATAATTGTAGAAATACAGTACAGGTTCTTTTTTCATTCATTTTTTTTTTTTTTCCTGTTCAAATCGTATTTTTGATATACAGTCGGGCCTCTATATAACGAAGTCACTAAATCCCGGAAAAAAGTTCGTTATATGGAAAGTTCGTTATATAGAAGTTCATCATTCAATATGTCTTATAAACCACATAAAACAGGTTTTAAATTCATACACACTTTTTACTAAAAGAAAGTAATTTTCCACACATTTTTGTAAATTAATATCTATTTATTTTATAAATCTTACTCATCAAAAAAATGCAAGAAAAACAAGAAAAAAGAATGTCGAAGAATGAACTGTATTTTCAACATTTAGAAAATAATTTTATATTAAAATTAATGAATTTTAAACACATTTTCTATAATTTGTTGTTGTTGTTGCTCATGCCACCTGTCTGACATAATCAGATCAAGGCCCACGAAATTCATCGTGGCAATGGGCTAGAAGTACGCCAGTCGTTGGCTTTTAGCCTTGAGCACCATACATGTGGGCTAACCATGATTTTTGGCGGAGAATTCCCGAAGGAACGATAGATGGCGACACCACTTATCTCCACCTCCACCATTTGAAATGAAACTGGAATTGAAGGGGAAGTACTACCGCGGTTTCCAGCACTCGTGATTCAGCCCCACAATATTTTCGGACCCACTGGTTAACGAGCACATGTCGCGTGTACTCGGGAGGGTATTTGGTGGTACGGGCACCGAACCCAGGCCTTTCCGGTCAGGTCCGGTTAACTGTCTTTCTATTTAAAGCAGTAATTTTTAAATATATTATTATAACTAGAACTCCACTGGCAGGGAGAAAGAGGATATCGAAGATGTTTCCTGGTAGACTTTGTACAATGAGGGTTAAAGGTTGTACTTCTTGGATGGCTGCAAATTCTATTGCTCTCGGTGAATTGAAGCACCCTAATAAAACCAGTTCAAGATTTATGACCACCATAAAATGTGTTAATAGAGATTGACTTGAAATGTCCGGAAATACTTTAAAAATAGGGAGAAAAAAAATTGAGTTGCAAGGAAAAAAGATCGTTATATAGAAAATGCACTTAACTATAGGGAGGTTATTTTACGAAGAAAATCGTGATGTGTTTTTGGTTCCAGGGAAAAGTTCGCTATATAGAAAAATTCGCAATATAGAGGCTCGTTATATGGAAGTTAGGCTGTATATAAAGAGCTATATTTACTATGTATTGTCCATTTACTGATAGTATGAAGCAGTCATCAATTTTAAAATAATATCCTAATTTAAAAATGTATATATATTCAATTACGTGAAAAAATTCTTATTAAAATGTAGAATACAAATTTAACCATCAAATTATAGGCATTATAAAAATACGTCCTCTGACAATAAAGTTTGGTGAATGAAGTAACTGGTCGATCTGGAAACACTGGCAAAACAAAACACTGCACATATGTAGCAGCAGGTATTGAGCATCTGCCCCCACCGTTGTTCAGTTGGGCGTTTTTTGTATTCCATGTAGGACTTGTTTTACACAGTGCTTGTTTAATGTGTTTGTTCTTAACTGAGAACAGGAAAATGAACGAACAAAAGGTCAATCCAACAGTTCCTGGCAAAAAAAGGGGGGTGCTGTAAATTGAACATCCACCCTACTCGCCCGATCTCAATCTTCTAGTCTTCTTCCTATTCCCACGGCTCAAAGTCGCTTTATAAGGATATTTGATGATATTCCCAAAATCTAACGAAACTTGACAAGGCTTTTGAAATCCATCCTAAAAGAAGACCTATTGCAAAGTTTCCAAGACATGTATAGCAGATCTCAGTGGTGCATAGTCATGGGAAGTGTTTATTTCGAAGAACAGTAGAGTTAATATTTCATCTACGTTAATGCTACAGGGCTATTCACCGAAATTTATTGTCAGAGATTGTAATAACATAACATACAAGATATTAATAAACACAATCGCTTAACATAGAGTAGAGGTATAAAAAAAATTGAGTTCTAAGGGGCTGTTTTGTGCTATTTACTATCTTTAAGTAATTTTTTACTATATTCTTCTTAATTTGAAATGAACCTTAAAGTCATGATTAAATGTACTACTTATATTTTATATATTATTTAAAAGATCATATTTGACATCTTTGGAGGGGCTATGTACCGTATTTACTAGAATTTAAGCCGCACTATTTTTCCAGCTTTAATGCTACTGAAAATCGGGTGAGGCTAGATTCGAAGGCAAAACATTTGTTGTACGGGGGACATTGAGTTTTTACCTTCTCCAAAAGGAAAAATGTACTCGTCCATTCTGTTCATTTGCATATATGACATCTTATTCCGTAGTTTATCTCCAGTGTTCAGTCTATCCTATAAACATCGCTGTCTGCTTGCATTTAGGAAATTTCTTTTGAATGCGCTTTCTTTTAATCACCTAAACATCAAAGATATCGGTAATAGAATCAATACAAGTTCCTTATGACGCAAGTATGAAAACAGAGGCTGTTTTATAGCTAGAAAAAAACGGAACAGCGGCCACAGAAAATTTAAACGGGTGAAACAAATATACGTCAATGGCGTAAAGAAAATCACGTATTCAACAGTCTTAATTCTTTTTAAAAAATGTAGCATAATAAAGGTATTGATAGAAGGGAAAAAAAGAAATGAGAGGGAAAATTACCTAACCAATTCCGAAGTTAGCAATGACAATGACAGGTGAATGATTTTTGAAACGTTAGAGTAATTATAGGCTCATGTATGTATTTGAAAGTTTTTAATACGGGTAAAATGAATTAGTTCTTAACTTCTAATTATTTGCCATTTTTTTTTTTATTTATTTCTTAAATATCGGATATTGATTAGCCTTTTACACAAGTTTTTATCTGTCCTCAAAAACGTGTAGAGAATTGAGAATCGCATTAGAATCAATGGACGGGGAAACACGAATAGATTCGAGTAAATACGATAGCTTCCTAATCCTTGATTAAACAGAAAACTTAATTTTTGGTCATAAGCTACACAATAAAGCTTTCATCTCCAAAATCACAATAGAAAAGTTTCAGCAGATTTATGTAATGCGGCTTCCTGATCTAACAACGCATACAATGATTTAAGGTATCCGAACACGTTCGGAGTACTTTTTAACAAGATAGCATATTTAAAAAGTATAAATGCATTTTTAGGACTCGATATCAATAAATACTAATATTTAACACTAGCAATATTTAAAATAAATTACTTAAATTTTAGAAAAATCACAATTATAAGTGAAATTTTAGCAATATTTTTGAAAAATTTCACAGCAGTTAGAGGAAAAGTAATAAACATATATTAGTAAGAGTATTACTAAAACAAATAAGATGCATTTATCTAGTATATGTACGAAAATTTTAACGTTTTATTAAAATTTGAAAATGTTAGAGTTGATTGAGTAAACATAATAAGAAATGTGACATTCTTTATGAGGCCATTATTTAAATAACAAGCCATAACTCAAAAAGTATTCATACAATAAGAAATATTTTAGTACATTCTCTAGAAAATAACATAAATATCAGGTTCAAAAAGTTTTATAGAAATACTTCTGGTAGATAAAAGAACCACTTTCGGTTTTTCTAAATTTATAAAATTGATTGTAACTTGACCTCTAGGTAGTGTAGAAACAAAATAAAGTATGTTTTGCAAATCCAAAAGATAGCTCTCTATTCAATAAAATAAAAAATTTAAGAAAATCTGTCGTAACTAAATTCGATAATTTTCAACGTGTTCGGATACCTTAAAACTTTGTTGATATAAAATAAGATAAATGATTCTTGTTTATTCACAGAATTGTTGATGGGTAAGATTTGATGCGTATTTCATTTTTAATCATTGGTTTTTAAATCTGTTTCACTAGTTAGCATTAAGATTTATTTTAGGAACAGAATTACTTTGAACTTTTTTTTAAATCCTTTAAAATAAATAAACGAAGCCCAATGGCTGAGGGACTAGAGCATGTAGCTTCTACACCACAGGACCGAGGTTTAAACCCAGGGCTGGGCAAGGCTGACTCAGCCTTTCATCCCTTCAATGGGTCGATAAAATTAGTACCAAGCTTGCTTGGGAACTTAACGCTGAAGGTTTTCACGTCAGACTGACCATCTGACCGGAACATCTGCTCATACACCTCAGGGCCCAAGAACGCGTATACTGAGTTGGGCATAGTAATCCTTGTCCCTCATGGAATGTCGCACCCCTGAGTTAAGTTTAAAAAAATAAAATCAATGTATATAAAATAAATTAGTTTTATTTATGAATAAAATTTTCATTAGCGTAAAAGTTATTTTATACGACATGGTTCTTTCTTTAGCTTATAGATATAAAACTAATAAAAATAATTTCATCTTGTGTCCTTAAAATACTCCAATAAAACAAGAATTAAGCTAAAAAAAATATTTTTTGCAATATAATTGAATATAGCGCTTACCGCAAGTTCCTGAATCCGTAAAAAGAGGAAAATTAATACATTTTTTTTCAAAAAAGCAGCAAAGCAGATTTGAAAATTAATCTGACCATCTGGAAATTTCGCACACAAATTTCCTTATGCCTAGAAGGCAAATGATTAAATTTAAAAGCTAATGAATATTAACTTTGGACCTAGCCCTCGTTTATGCTGCACCATCAGCATTATAAAAAAAGACCCGGTAGCAATTATGAATGGTTTATCTTTTCTCTTTATATAGTGTAGCAATTCCCGAATTCCCAAAATGATAAATAATAATGTCATTACGACGTTGACGAAGACAGAACAGCTGATTGAGCGACCTTGAATGCGATTATAGTGGAGAAGCGAAAAGCTGACGGGTCATATCGAGAAATAGGCCATTCGCTTCCTACCTATACAAATTCAGCAGCGCAAAGATACTGGATACAATGTAGGTTGCTACAAGGAATATAATATCGGAAGCTTTTCAACCCCATAGAACACAAATGCGAGAAAAAATCGAATGATTAAGTAAGCAACATGCTCAAACTGCTCCAACGGCATCATCTACTGCCCAACGTAACACAACTTCTTCCATATCATCCTGTACCAACCACCATCTTGCGGGGCTTGAGTATTACGCAATTACGTTTATAGTTCCTTTAAGCCATCAGTGTTCAATTCCACAACATCGGCAGAGTCACCAGAAGTGATATCGGTGCACGTCATCATTGCCAGTGAGTGCATATGCATTGTATTGTAATCAATGGTTAATTCCTCTTCAATCTTGGATCAGATGATCACAGAATCCGTACGTAGCAAGGCCAATGCTTTTCAAACCTTCAATATTTGTGACCCAATATTCAATAATAATTTTCATCGCACCCCCTCCCTTTCCTACAGTAGCAATGTATTGAATTCAATAATACTATGACGCTAACTACAGTACGACTAAAACCACTTAAGGGCCACCGACGTATATAAACGTCTCACGCTCAGCCAGTTCGTTAATTGCCCCGGACATATATATACGTCTTTCCGAAGTATGAACGTTTCACTGCTATCCATAAAATTATTCCCAAGGCTTTGGAATGCAGTAAAAGGAACATGACAATATTTGTGAAGGATTTATTTATTTCAGAGGATTTGCTTGGTTATTCCTTTTCCCTCCTCCTCAATGCATCCTATACGCACACCTACGAGGAAAACGAAGGCATTAGATAACGAATCGCATAACTTTTAATTGGCAGTTAAGAGATTAATTATAAACCATACAAATTATCAAGTGTTTATTTTTGCATATAATTTGATATATGACATGACCAAGGGGTCACTGGTAATTATTAAACTTAGTATTGTTAAATTAATTATATAATACATTGTGCAGTACTTTTATAAGTGTATTATACGTCTAAATGTGCATTTTATTATGTCAGAATATATTTTGTTTGTTTATTTTCAGTAAATTTGTAGTTTTTAAATCAATCTTTTGTTTTCGACTTTTCAATGTGCTTGTAGAGTTCCCCCTCGTCGAGTTATCACGTACCCCAAGGAAAGCGCGCCCGACAGTTTGAGAAACTCTGAACTATACTGTTTTACAAAGCAACATAACCATTTACCCAAGTCTAATGGTGTATAATGTTATCCTTACTATAGCAGATCACCTCTTGTCATTCTTCAAGCAACTTTAACTGTTCAACAGCATGTCGACAATATCCTTTATGCACATGTATTTCGACAGTATGTCGACATATCCTGCATGTGTTGCACAAGATGGCGCGCATATCTCTGAGCTGCCTTTATGATGTTGATATTCGCTCTTGGACCCCAAATTAACCAAACATTTATGCAACTGAAAATGTATGGGAAATGGCAGACCAACAAATGTCTACATTTGAAAATACCATAGATCTGAACCAGTAATTCATAAATGTCAGATTTATTGTATCCCAAAATGGGATTAGGAAACTTTATCATTGGATCTACATATAATAGCATGCATGGCCACAGGAGGGATTTTACCAGTAACTCATTATAACATTCGATGCGGAATCGATAATATTTGATACGAGTATATCATACAGCTTTGAAGCCTTAATCCTTTTAACAGTCAGCGCAAAATATTTAATTTCAATTTTTAAAAAATTCTTTCATTATAACGCTTTATTTGTGCGAATTTTTTTCAAGATAATGTAATTTATTTGTATTAGCAACATAGGGAATAGGGATATAAAATTTGTTATGAAATCTTAACTATTTATAATTAAAAATATGCTCATTTTTCTGATATAAATCGAAATAAACTCGAATTAGAAACAAATTTGCAAATTTCAGATGTATATAATAATTAAATATGTTTCTACAAATTTTTCGAGCACAACTAAATGTGTTTTAAAAGAGACTAAAATTATATTTTTAATACTTTAGTACACGCTGGAAACAATTTTTATAATATATGTAATAAATTACGTGCGACACCTCGAAACTGAGCATAATACATTTTTAATAATATATTTTATTCTAATAAATTAATTACATTCTATACATAAACTCCAACGATCAATTAGGAATCACGACTCAAAATTCTGGAAAATTGTTTAAATAATTTGATTGATCATATTTCATGATTTCATAAATACTAGTAACATTCTTCTATTTAATATGACATTTCTTTTGATATTGTGCGTTAATTCCACGCGATTTGTATTTTACTCCTCAATACTTCTGTTACGACCTGCATGTGCAGATGGCGCTAGTAGTCTTCTTTTGTTTTCAATTTGTATTCAGTATTCCTACAGACTAGCCACAGAGCACGACGCATCAACCATCGCTCAATAAACCAGCATTTAAGAATACAGTCCTCAGTCTCTTCGGTTGAGTAGGCAAGTTATACATAGCTAAAAATATGCTTATAAGCCGTTCATTTTTTATACATTTGTCGCCATACACATTTGTAGAAATTATAACTAACTTCACTAGAAGAATAAAATTGGAATTAATTACAATGTGGCCATTAAAAATACTCAAACCCTTAAAAAGCAAATCTTATCAAAAATGTATTTTTTTCAAATTTTTAGTTCAATATTTGAAAAATATTTACGCAACAAAAAATAATACTAGAAATCATATTTATATTCTACGCTCTAATTCACATTTTTTATTATTATTTCTTTCATCTAGCAATGCATGTCCAGTAAAGAATGAAGTTATTGCTCCCTACTGGGCCAACAATACCCGTGGGGAAACATTGGCTCTCCTGAATGTGCATCCCTTTGAACAATACGTGCACTTTGAAAAATGCGCGTAAGTATTATCTTACTACTTTTTCTGAATCTTCAACTAATTAATCTCGGTTAATTTATAACTCTTTAATGGGATACTTAAATACTTATTGGTCAAAAATATTTAATTTTGTCTCAAAAAAATTGCAATTCCCTTTTTTATGCGTATATAAAAAAATATAAGCATCAAGATGAAAAAATTTTTTTTTCTCTTCATTTTTTGTATTTTCTTTCAATACTTATTGGGACCGGATTAAGAGCATTTTTTTCTTTTCCCGTTTAAAATTACAGGATTTTTTCCTTTTTCGCATTGTGTATTAAAACTATCCCAAAAAATTCAAAATCATATACTGATTTCAATTGCTGATGGAGAAAGGAAATATAAGGATATAAGTAGTTGATGTAAATTCAATATTAAGAATGCTAATTTTACATTATACAACCTTTGACAATAAAGTTATGTGAATGAAGTCAGAATGGCCGATCTGGTGACACCGGCGATACAAAACGCTGCACATGCGTAGCTGCAGGTTTTGACCTTCTGTTTAGTTGAGATTCATTTGTGTTCCATGTAAGACTTGTTTTACAAAGCGCTTGCTTAGTACGTTGGTTCTTAACTGAGAACAAGAAAATGAATGAACAAAAGATCAATTTAAAGTCTTTTTTTTAAGTTTGGCAAGACAATAAAAGAAACTTATACGATGCTGGTACGTGTTTACAAATATCCAGCTCTGTCCATGAAGTGTGTGTACGAGTGGTTCGCCCGTTTTCAAGAAGGCTGGGAAAGTGTTTCTGACAACCCTCGTAGCGGAAGACTGGCAATTTCCGTCAGTGACGAAAACATTGAGAAAGTGAGGTGATTAATCCTTAAAGATCGTCAATTAACTGTTCGCATGATAGCTGATGAAATGTAGATTAACTCTTTATCTACCGCATTATGATTTACTGCAGTTTTTTCATGTAATATTTTTTTTTAATCACTGCATCGAAAATTAAGGGATATACATAAACAAAATACTCAACTTCGGAAAATTAAATCCGTTAGAGCTAATTAATTAATTAAAGATATTCAACTGTAAAATTAATTATACACACTCGTCACTTAAAAAAATGGTCAAATCGTTTCCTAAGGTCTTCATTAACATATAAGAGAAATAAGACACTTACCTTTTTTGACATTAACTATTTTTATTGACTAACTACTAACAAAAATGACAATCTTCGCAATCCGTTGAAAACGCTATCAGTTGAAAACGCAATTTCTGATATAAAACTATTCGCCCTCCCTTTAAAATACTCATCATAGAACCCGTGTTGCCATATATCTTGGAAGAGTGGACTTAAAAGAATATTCCTGCAAAGTATCGTCAGAGTATTCGTAAAAATGATTATTAAATGTAATTTTTTAAAATGAGAGGTACTTATAAGCAACGTCGGTAGATAAAGGGTTAACATTGAATCCGTGCGACAAATCGTTACCCAGAATTTAGGGATGAGAAAAACGTGTTGTCGATATTGACGATATTCCTAACATCGAACGAAACGTGAAAAAACTTTTGAACTCCATTCCAAAAGGAGACTTCTTCCAAAGTTTCCAGGACATCTATAGCAGAGATCTCAGTGGTGAATAGTTATGGGAGGTGACTATTTTGAAGAACAGTAAGGTAACTTTCATTAATATTTCATCTACGTTAATGTTACAGGACTATTCATCGAACTTTATTGTCAAATGTTGTATATGATAGGGAAAGAATAATTTCTGTATCGCCTGCTGCAAAAAAAAATTAGATGTGAAGATTTGAGAGGTTGAGATTTAGCTACAAAGTGTCTAGAATTCAAAGACAAACACACTCATGAGAAAAATCAAGACATAGATGATCACACAAACTAAAACACAAATTTTTGGTATGACAAGTATGACAAAAGTAAACTTTGACTTTAAGGAAATTTTAATCAACTAACATAACAGGGAGGAAGAAATGCAGGTTGCAACTCAAATTAATTCATAACTACAGAGAAAATCTTTTAACACGAAACTGAGGGAAATGAAATATTTTTTCGTGTTAAAGGATATTACAAAGAAAAACATATATTCAACAAAATTAAGTTTATTAGGCTACATTTTATTTACATAGATATATATATACTGCTTGTATTTAATAAAAATCCATTTAAAAGATCACAGGATCTTACTGAAGTTTAATACAAATTTTTCTCAATTTTTTTGAAAAACAGAACATTTATTCAGTTTTTGGAAAATAATGTGAGATTTTTCTTTACACTGTCTTTTTTAGCATCAAATTGACAACAAACTGTTCGATGCCGTCTATTTTGCTATTCATTTTACCATTGGAATGTGTGTCTAAATAATTACGCATACTTTTCATAATGTTTCTCATTTCGATGACGTGGGAACGGGAGCTGCAGTATTCATTTCATTTCCGTCGTCGGAATCAGCATCAATGATATTTTTTGAGTTTTGATAAACTCCAAAATGCCTTTGTCTACTATAATTGAGGCTGTACACCCATTATCGTCATCTACTGCAACGAATTCTTCCAATCATTCTGTAGGACAGTCCAATAATCTTCAAACATTTCATTAAGTTTCGGTTCAATTTCAATATCTTCCTTCTCCAGAAGGGAAATATTTTCATGTTAAGCTATTTTCATTTCAACTTTTTAAAAAAATGCATGAAAATGCATTGTAGTTTGTCGGGACCATTGTATTATTTCGTGTCAACTGATATTTCGACAAACGTTTTCGCGTTAAACGTATTTCTCTGTAATCACTAAATTCAAATGCACATCTGGCGTTCTTCAAGAAAAATCAAAGTCAAATCGGGTACTATAAGAGGAAGTGCAATTATATCTCTCGCTAACGACAGACACAAACTTTATTAAAATTCTTCTCTTCGCAATATACTGTAACTGAGAGAAAAACGGAATGAATACAAATGAAGCGTTATATCTACAAACAAGAAAATACTGTTCATTTAAGCCCTTAATCTATTTATGTAAGCCATGTTTAGGAAATAAACATAGGCCCGCGAAGTTGTAATGGAATTAGTAAAAAGCAAAAATAATAATAATATACTAACTGAAGCACTAAAACAAGAATATGAAACTCATAAAACTTGTTTAGCAATACAGTGAAAATAGTTCAACTCGAAACTGAGGGGATTGAAATATTTTTTCGTGTTAAAAGAATTTCGAATTAAGAGATATTCTAAGAAAAACTATATTTCATCAAAATTGAGTTTATTAGAGAATATTTTATTTCCATGTATTTAATAAAAATCAAGGAAACAAAAACATTTATAACTTAAAGAAAGTTAATACAAAATTTTCTCAATTTTTTTGAAAAACAGAAGATTTATTAAGTTTTTGGAAAATAATGTGAGATTTTTCTTCGCACTGTCTTTTTTAGCATCAAATTGACAACAAACTGTTCGATGTCGTCTATTTTGTTATTCATTTTACCATTGGAATGTGCGTCTAAATAACTGCGCATACTTTTCATGTTTCTCATTTCGAATAACGTGGGAACGGGAGCTACAGTATTCATTTTATTTCCGTCGTTGGAATCTGCATCAGTGATACTTTTTGAGCTTTGAACAAACTCCAAAATGTCTTTGTCTGCCATACTGGGTTATACACACATTATCATCATCTAATGCAACGAATTTTTCCGATGATACAGCAGGGCAGTCCACTGCGGTTGGCGTTTTCCGTACTTTGTTCATTTCCAGACGGGAAATCTTCTCGTGTTAAACGATTTTCATTTCGTCTTTAGAGGAAAAAATGCATGAAAATACATAGCAGTTTGTCGGGACCGTTGTAATATTTCATGTTAACCGATGCTTCGTCTTTAGCATTTTCGTGTTAAACGCATTTTACTGTATTTTTTTACATTCGATGAGAGCTATTAAGCTAAAAAAATATATTAAGACTCGCTCAATAGGTATTGGTTCTCTTACACTAGAAATTTTAAACTGAATCTAAAGCAAGGAATATGTGACTTTTAAAGAGCTTGGGGAATTTAAATCAAACAAATAAAATAACTGTGCTGTGTTTAACTAAAATGATCAGAATTTTTATTAATCGTATGTGCTTTTTTGCATGCATAACTTAATACAAATTAGCAATTTGAAAAAGTAGGAAGTGGGAATAAATGCATTAAATTTGAAATGTTCTTAAAGTTTATATAAA
>BMAV01009815.1:208034-254292 GCA_019973955.1 Trichonephila inaurata madagascariensis | reverse complement strand
TTTTCCAAAAAGAAAAACATCTTATTTAAAATCACAAAAAATAAATATCACTATTCAGTCCGTGATACTAATACAGATTTTTGAAATGTGATCTTAAAAAACGTAATGCATCAATTGTACTGTCATTAATTGTGCAAAATTTACCAGCTGCCAAAAACGCTCTTTCGGCATCTAAGCTAGTTGGTGGTACAATTAATAACCCACGATATACTTTTTTCAAGTATTTACCTCTCAATCCTTCTTCTTTTCAAATAAATCAGTTTCTCGTCGGATGATTTCGGATGTGGCTGATTTCTGTATTATGTTTTGGTTTCTTTAAATTTTCTTTTAACTGTCGCTAGTTCTAATTTTTGTTCAAGAGAGAGAGAATGCCCTTTAAATATATACATTAGTGTCATCACACATCTTCGATAACAGTACTGAATTCTTCTAAATGTGGATAGGTTTGTGGGTAAAAAATTTTAAGAATATTTACAATAAACTTGATCAGATTTGAATTGATTAGTCTCTTTTCTTCTTTTTCAATTCCTACACACTATTAGCTCGCACTGTCTATATATTTATTTATTTATATATTTGTATATTTATTTATTTATCTTGGTGGAATTTTCAATCGTTAATAAAATACATTTTAAAGCGCTCAATTGAGCTGAAATTTTATATAAGGATCATTTTGGATGACAATACAATAATTAAATTATAATTAATAAAAATTAATTGATTAAAACTAATTATTTAAAGAATTACAAATACAGCCACGTTGGCGACTTAGCGATCATTTTGGCGACTTGTGTCAAAACTTGAAAATGCTTTTTCTCACGTGTTAAAGCATTCATTTGGACTGAAATTAAAAGGACAAAACGATACTTTAATGATGATTAAAAAAAACTAATTACCACTTAATGTTGTGATTCTGTCCTATGTATATACATATTTATATTAATTGTAACTATTTAATAAAAAGTAGCTAAAATAAAATTTTTCGTTGTTGATCTAAGTAGGAATTGACTTAAAAATTATTTTTTTTATATTACGTGTTCAGTTTCATTTTTAAAATCATTACAAATATATAAATACCGTTATGCATTTTGTATTTCGGAGAAAATTTTAAAAAATTCCAGTGAATATTGAAAAAAAAACGGTATTTAAACTTGTAAAGACCGGTATTACAAAATTGTACAAATGGCTCAAAATACCGGTATTCGTTATTCCGGTGTCCCGGTATTGCAATCCCTTGGGCCGTGTATGCAGGTTTAAATAGGAACGCTATCTCGTTGCTTACATGCAATAACTTGTCTAATATATGGCGATGCAAAAAAGTCAAACATCTAGTCAACAGTTTTGTTTTGTGCATGATCCTGATATGTGAAATGAATGTAATTCATTTTTCTTAGTTTTGAGCAAAAAGTAGTATTAATTTTTGTATTGTTATGGAGATAACTATCTCATTGAAAAAAAAATGTGTTTCTATATTCTAATGCAGGTATAAAACGTTTTGTTTATTTGTGTTATATAAATGCATTAAATAGTAAATTTATGAAATTTTAGTGTTTTTGCGAATAATGGGGAATCTCTTTTTTTAAAAAAATCCGTTTTTGGTGACAAGACACGTTTTATAAATTTTCAACAGAATGACAGCACTTGAAATTAGATAATATAAATGTGTGTGTGAATAAATATGATGTGATTTTCATGACATAAAGAGCAGAATAATAAAACATAACGTTCTTTAGAGTTCAAGTTACCTAAAAAAATCAGAGCATTTAATTTTAAATCTAATGTCCTAAAAAAAGGAACAAAAGCAGTAAAAAACAAAATGCTTAAATTATTAAGTATATTTCTGTTACATTTTTGTTGAAAAGGCTTTCATGTGCAGATTTTTGTCATTAACATACTCCACTTAGACAGTCTTAAATATTTGTGAACTTTTGAACAAATTTTTATCAAAAAAATTTTTAAATAAAGCTTTCTTCTAATCACTATCGTCATCATTGCTTTTTTGTTTATAAAATTTGTTTTACATCATTTTAAAAATAATTAACTCTTTGACAATTTACCTTGTTTTCCGTCCATAATTTTATAAACTGATTATAAAATGTATTAAATTTTTAAACCTTCTTTTAAACCCACTGGCTTAGCTAGCTCTGAGGGGGGCCTGTATCAAATTCCTTCGGACCTTTTTGAAAATGGGGCCTTTTTAATAGAACTGTTGTTCATATGTTGGGGCCGGGGGGGGGCCCCATTTGGTACTGCGGCAGCTACGTCCCTGGTTAAACCTGATTATATGTATAAACCTAAACTAGATATATATGTAGCCCCGTCGGAATCGTATAATCCAGTGATACTCAATCTGTGGCCCGCCGGCTTTTTTAAGTGGCCCGGTCATGGCCCTTTACACTAAGAAATTCAATTATTGAAAAACAATTTACAAAAAATTAAACAGGAAATTCTATCAATCAAATGTATCAATTTTGCCATAATTTTTTTTTATAGTAGAATGTAAGCAAGAGACTTGGTTATAGATGAAAGATAATATAAATTAACCCATAACTCAGCAAAAGTTCATAAAAATAAACATTTTTATGTGTGTGTTCGATAGAAAAGTTAATATAGTATTAAAATAAAAGCCAAAAATGAGTTTTAATATTTTGATCAACTTTGTGTCAATGTTGCTTTGGTCGTATAGTCTGCTTTTTTCACTATCCGCTTGAAATAACTGTCATGTGTATGTGTATTAACTTGCAAATAAGTATCAACTGATAGCTCGACGTTCGATTTTACCTTTTTCGCAAAAACAGTCACATCAAAAATATTTCTTAATTTTTTTTTTTATATCGTGTTTAAAATAGTTGAAATTTTGGTTGAGAGTTTTCAAAAGATGTCCTAATAAGTTTCTTCAATTTGATTTCTGCTACCATATTCAAATCAAAAATTTTCCGGCAGTTCTCATCTTAAGAATTATTTTTTTACTTTTTTGTTCGATTCTCTGTAAAAGCGTGTTTTTTAGTTCTTTTTTTTTTAAAAAAAATTATTTTTCATTTTTTTGTTCATTTTCAATAAAAGCCTGTTTTTTTGTTTTTTTAACTTTTTACTTATCCTTTGTTGAAGTTATTCTTTAGTTTGATATTTGGAGCCGGAATTACTGGCTGCAAAATTGCTTGTTTCAATGGGTATTAAATTTAAAGAGTCTGAAGGGTTTTTATTCTCCCTTTCGGGCCTCGGGTAGTCCCGTATCGTTTATTTCAAAAATTCCGTCTCTATGATACAGGTCTAATTAAAATGTGTTAAAGCATTAAATGTCATTCATTATACCCTTTTTAAAAATTTATAATGTTAAACGTATCATCACTTTTCCCAAAAATTGTTTATCAAAGTAAAAAAAAAATTTAACAGTTAGAACACACATTTATCACCTTTTTTATGTATTGCTATAATGTTAAGTACATTACTTTAAACGTATTTTTCTTTACAAAGATAAAAAAAAATTTAAAATTAGAACATAAATTATTATTTTTTTTTACGCACAGTCTTTCCCCCCCCCTTTTTTAAAAACAGACTTAAATTCAAACCCACCCTATCCTTTCTCACATAAAGAACACTTTTTTTTTTTATTTGTATTAACCATCCCTATTCACTGTTTTGGGGTTGCACCTTAATCGTTTAGTCCCCAAAATGGAAATGGCATATGGAATTAGTCCCAAAACCAAAAAGGGTTTTTATGCAATAAATCAAATCTGGAAGCGGTATCCAAATAAGCGCCAACTTTTAAGTTTTCCCTAATTATCCAATCGGGACAAAGGAAAAAAAATTAAAAAATTATTGTATTGTCATCGCCCTTTGACAAGTGTGAAAAATTTCGGATTAATCTGCCCTTTTTAAAAGTGGGTTTTGGTTAAAAGATTCCATTACATACAATAAACAAAAGGTTTAAAACCATTCTTCTCTCTTTTTGACAATTAAAGGATATATTGAGGCTATGCTCTTCACTTACAGCTACTAGTGTATTGAACATGGAATATGCTTTTTGTTGCTTTTTCGGACTCCAGTCATTGCATCAATCCCTAAAAGAACTTCTCCCCCAAAACTCCGGTTGTTTTGTGTCCGCGGTTTATGGGAAATTTTTCTCTTTTTCATTCTAGTGGAGGGGTGACAGGAAACGATTCAACTGTCACAAAGTTGCCTTGTGTGAAACCGGCCTTAATCCACCATTCTATTATACTTTCTTATTTTCAGTTAACATTTTTTAAACATAACTTTCTCTTTCTATATCCTAATCATGTGTTATCCATAAACATGTTTTATGTGTATTTCTTCATTAGTATCAGTAACTCTACATTAAATTTTTAATTGTATCGATTTTTTATTATGATAGTATCGCTAAGAGTTCGTCTTAAAACTTCTGTATCGTGTAGATTTCGTACTAATATTTAAGCAATAAAATAAATTAATTTCTATGAATCTGATTTTAAAATTCCTGGTTGGTTTGGTTACAACAACGACGCACTAAAGAAACTTAAGGACTATTGGCCATGAACCTCGTAATTTTGAACCATGTTCAAGTGCTTTGTACAATATTTGAGCTCACGCTTTCCTGAACTTTCAGTTCCTACCAATCTAAGGATTTCGCATGTAACGATTGCAGATTCTTTTAATCTGGTGGACCGAGTTTTAGAGGAATCGGAATTTGAACCCGTGGTTATCGACTTAAAAATGATTAGCTAAAGGTTTGTAGCTAATCATTGGCCAAGTGTTTGGCCAATTGTCTACCAATAAACCTCTCGCCTAAATCGAATAGTGTAATTTTATTTCACACGCACTTCCATACCTATCACCTCTTTTTCTTATTCAATAAATACCATAAATACATTCATTGTTTATTATTCAATATAGTTTTCAAAAATACCAAAGAAAACATTAATCTATAAGTATTTGAAATGCATTCTTTTTATTTTGTGGTATGGTATTTAGGGACGTTTTAAGGCATGGGACAAAACTGAACCAGGTCCTCGTCTGGTCTCGATTCAGTCGCAATAAGATCATGATCTGAATAATGTTAATCGTCAAATGTTATTCCTGAACATATTCTGAGGAAAAAATGGAATTTTTGAAGTTGTCTATGCCATCTTGGACAAAATGGCGATGTTGCGTTATCATGTCACGTCCGTACCATTTTTTCTTGTTACCGAAAATAAATATATAAAAATGTACGTTACGTTAATTTAGCTCTGCCATTGGTAGACCGCCTTCGATTTTTTAAATGTGGAGTAGACCACGGATGCCAAAAGTATGGCCACCCCTGGTATAAGTGAACGCAGTGGGAATTTTTATTCTAATGTTACATCATTATTTTGTTCCAATCGCAGTCATTATAGTAATCAAAAGCTAAATTTCAGAGAACTATTGAAACGAAGTTTAATTTAACATTTTTAATATGCCCAAAGGTCCTGATGATTATTTTCCTACTTCTTCAGTGTATAGAGTATCGATCCTCATGTTAGCAATTTTCTAACCGGTTTTTAAGGCGTGGCGAATTATTTATAAAAACATGGAAGAAATCCAGTTTCTGTCAGCAGAAGAAGCATTTCACACTTAGAGCCCTAAAATAGCTTAAAGATGTTGAAAATATCTACTGTGAAGCCTTTTTGCAAAGGATGTGTGTGTTTGGTAAATTTCTGTCCTGGTCTGTTTTTTACATCCCAGATTTCAATCAGCGAAGACTTTTTTTAAGCAATCGTTTAATTACCGTAAAATCCGGCGTATAACGCGCACCTATACTTTCAAACTAAATTTTTCAATTTTTAGGTATATTCGCCGTATAACGCACCTTTTAACGAAGAAATCTGAAGTATTAATATACATTGTTTTATGTTTTGAAGTATTCTATTCGAGGTATTATACTAGACTTTTGAAAAAATAGTATACTTCTAGAATTACAACTGTTCTTGTTCAAAAGGCAAGTCGTTTCTTTTAAATAAACAGTGTTTCGATACATCTAAAAGTAAATTTTTTATGCCCATCCTTTTTGTTATTTTTAAAGCTATCGTTTTTATACCCGGCGTATAACGCGCACCCTTAATTTTCGATCTTATTTTTGTGTTCAAAGTGCGCGTTATACGCCGGATTTTACGGTAAATTCTTTTTTTACTTTTTTTTTTTAA
Source organism: Trichonephila inaurata madagascariensis (assembly GCA_019973955.1). Taxonomy (NCBI): domain Eukaryota; kingdom Metazoa; phylum Arthropoda; class Arachnida; order Araneae; family Nephilidae; genus Trichonephila; species Trichonephila inaurata. The sequence goes on along the minus strand of BMAV01009815.1, from coordinate 248,134 downwards.
TTTTGTCATATTTTCATAGACAATATTATTTATTGAAGCTTATAGAAATGTACTTGACAATTTATTATTAATTACAGAATAAATGAGGAATTTTTAAAACTCTTTTCTTGTCTCGTGGTTTTAACTACAAATAGAATGCTTTCCTCCCGCAGAATTTTTTTTGAAGGATATATTTGGAAATTTTTAAACTATTTAGCGGACGGAGATTGATATTTTTGATATTCCAGAGGTAAAAAATATGAATTTGATGTTCTACGTCAGTGATTCTCAACTTTATCTCTTTTTTTTGCGGTTCACTTTTAATAATTTCTAAATTAGGCGGCACAATAGCAATCGAATAAGATTAACCCTTAATCTACCGCATTATGATTTACTGCAGTTTTTATATGCAATATTTTTTTTGAATCACCACATTGAAAATTAAGGGATATACATAAACAAAATTCTCAACTTTGGTAAATTTAATCATTTAGAGCTAATTAATTAATTAAAGATATTCGACTGTAAAATTGATTACATACACTGTACACTTAAAATAAATAGTCAGATCGTTTTCTAAGGTCTTCATTAACATACAAAAAAAATAAGACACTGGCCTTTTGACATTAACTATTTTTTCGGAACAAAAATGATAATCTTTTCAATCCACTGAAAACGCCATCAGCTGAAAACGCAATTTCTGGAATTCGCCGTCCCCACTAAAATACTCATCATAGAGCCCGTGCTGCCATATATCTTGGAAGAGTAGATTTAAAAGAAATATTCCTGCTGAGTATCGTCAGAGTTCTCATAAAAATGGTTATTCTATGTAATTTTAAAGTAAGTGGTACTTATAAGTACCGCGTCGGTAAATAAAGGGTTAAAAGAATCTTACTTATCTACAATACACTATGGCAAATTGTGTTTATCATAAGAGTTTTCACTGTTTATTGAAATAATAAGTACAACAATAACAAAATGTTTATAGTAACTAGTTACAAATTAATTATAAGAAAACATTTAATGTGAAATTTGAGCTGGGTGATTTTTGAAAATTTTGTTTATATTGGGTCGTAAAAATGATAATGCCACTCTCATTTCGTCATCTACATTTAAAAGTCTCAATCTTTTTTTTCATTTTTATATTTGTTAATGCTGAAAATCCGAATTCTCTCGAATAAAACGTAGAAATTGTGACAATATTTTTAAAGCTTTTTTGGCTATTATGTGGGATAATTGCATGTAATTTTAAACCAAAATGAATTAATTGATTCAAGCGAATGTTTTGAAATTAAATCTACCGAAATTAGTCCTTCTTATTCATCCAAAGTTAATTCATACACAGATGTATCCGTTATAACTTATAGATTGCGAACCTAATAATTTTTTTTTATTTCTTAATTTGGGAAGTAATAAATAACTCTCTTCTCTAGTGCTGTCAAATGGTCAATTACAATTTTATGAATAGTTTATTTCTATAAAAAAATGGCTCGATGATTCGGTTTCGGATTTTTTTATTTTTTTTCTCACAGTATAATTAATAATTTAAAAAAGATTTGGCGTCACACAAAAGTGCCCGTGGCACAGTGGTTGAGAATCCCTGTTCTACATGTTTCAAAATAATTTTTTAGCATGGATTTCTCATGGTAGTAATCGAAGGTTGCAATCGGGATGTCTTTGAAATGAAATCTGAATCTGTCTTTTTTTAAATAAGGTACCCCCCTCCCTGTTTTATTATTATTATATCCGCAAAGTTGGCTCTTGAATTAGTAATTTAATTTCTTTTTACTTCAAAAATAAATAGGTAGGGCTTGTACAATACTTAAAAAGTACAAGTAAAACATGTTTGCATTTAATAATTATGATGTAATTTCACTGTTTTTCAATTTCTACTATTAGCTCACACTCTTTATATATATTTATTTATTTCTCTTGGTGGAATTTTCAATCGTTAATAAAATGCATTTTAAAGCGCTCAATTGAGCTGAAATTTTATACACATGATTATTTTGAATGATAATACAATAATTTAATTATAATTAATAAAAATTAATTGGTTAAAACTAATTATTTAAAGAATTACAAATACAGCCACGTTGGCATCATTTTTGGCGACTTGTGTCAAAACTTGAAAAGGTTTTTTTCTCACGTTGTAAGAATTCAGTTGAACTTTTATATACACGATTGTTTTGGATGACAATACGATACTTTAATGATAATTAATAAAAATGAATTACCACTTAATGTTGTGATTCTGTCATATGTCTATACATATTTATATTAATGGTAAGTATTTAATAAAAAGTAGCTGAAATAAAATTTTTCTTTGTTGATCTAAGTAGGAATTGACTTAATTTTTTTTATATTACTTGTTTTATATAGTATAAGGAGCTTTACCCGACGATCCATAGACTCATTGGGTTCATGAAATCATCAAACGGGATCAATTTAAATTTATTTTCAGAAGCAATTATTTGGATCTTATTATTCCTTCTATTATAAACAATCATTTTACTTAACCTGTTGTTGTTGTGTGAATTGAAATCTCACTGCAATTTCATATTATTTTTCAAGATAACTTGAACAGCAAACGCATCCGTAAAATGAAAAAAATATGTTAAGGGGGTCCGGCACGTCCATAGGAGCCCATGTTAAATTGCGTGAGTTTATGTACCTTTTTTTCAGAAACTACTTACTTCTCATGGATAACATTTGCACAATTGGTTATGTATACTATCAATAACATTTTAATGAAGGGTTTGTCTTTTTGTTAAAAATTAAATTATTTATGAATTTTTTAAAAATTGTTCAAATTTTTTCCTTTAAATTTAGTTTAAAAAAAGTCATATGTAAAAAAATGTGCTATAGACACTTATATATATCTAATTCCCTCCATTAAAATGTGTAAACACGTTAAAAGTCTGCTCACTGAAAATTTGAGGATTATATGGTAAGTAGTTTTGAGAAAATGGTACATAAAGAGTGAAAAATATTACATTTTGAGAAAACAGGCTTTAAAGTTAAAATTTGTAATTTTTTGAGCATTTACTTTTTTAGTATTTTCCAGAAGCATATGAAGCATTATTTGTAACAATTTTGCCTTTTTTGGGGGTATCAAAATGATTTTGTTGGGCTTCGCGAATCCTACGTGTATCTAGATTTTTGAACCATGACACACATTTATGACTTAGTTCTATATCACTATGTTTTTTGATAGTTAATTTTGCTACATGACTCGTAGCCATATTTACCTCTAATTTTAGAGATTTTATTTTCGCAATTGTAGATCTTGGAATCAGTGACCATATGGTGTTATTAACTGACTCATTTTGGGTTTTGAGTCTTTCCATGTAAACATTTCTTTAATAACAAAGGATCACCTAGATCTCTAAAAATTGACTTCATTTAATTCATTATACACTGGTGTGCAAAACTTAAGCAACAGGTGGGTTAATTGCCATAACTTCACGAAAAATCATCTGAGAGACATGAAATTCTGAAATGAGGAAGAGTATTATGTACGTAAAGGATGACAAAAGCATCGGCGCTGAAAAAGGAATACAACGCATACGGTATGGAATCAAACAAAAAAAAGCTTTATTGAACGCATAGTATCGTGACTCATGATTGTCTATCCAACAGGAAGAACAACAAGCAGATGTTCCTTAATATGGTATATGCCCTCCCCTTTCTACAATGGTTGCTTCGCACCGTCTCCGCATACTCAGAACCAGCTGGTGCAACATCTCTTGAGGTAGGAGTGCCCATTCCTCAATCAACATCTGTTTGAGTTGTTGGTTGTTCTCCGGATGATGTAAGCGTGTGGCAATACATCTCCCCAAAGCATTCCACACATGTTCGATGGGATTTAAATCTGGGGAGCACGCTGGCCAATCCATTCGAGTTATATCTTCATTTTCCAGCAGCTCCTCAACAGCAAGAGTGCGATGTGGCCGTGCATTGTCATCCATAAAAATGAAGTCTGGGCCAATGGCACCTCGGAAAAGACGCACATGGGGAAGAAGTACCTCCTCACAATAGCGATCCCCGGTTACACACCCTCTGTCGAAAATGTGAAGCTCAGTTCGCCGTTCAGCATAATGCCTCCCCAGACAAGAACTCCAGGACCACCGTAACGGTGTCTTTCCTTGATGCTACTGGGATAAAACCGGGTCCCGATCTCTCTCCAAATCAAAACGCGTTGAGAATCGCTTCTGGCACTGAACCGACTCTCATCCATAAAGAGGACACGACTCCATTGATCAGTTGTCCAGGTTTGTGCTCTCTGGCCCACTGTAAACGGTGGCTTCGGTGGCCAACTTTCAACGGGAGGCAGCGTTCAGGACGGCGGGCGAACACGCCCCTTTGTGAAGGCGTCTGGCCACAGTAAACCGCGACACTTGTCGACCCGTTGCTGTACAGAGTTTCTGGAGCAATGGCGCTTGCTGACTGCTGTCGACCTCTTTTCGCCTGCAGGATGATATATCGGTCACCCCTGCTGTTGTCGTCCTCGGGCGGCCACCACCAACCTTTCTAACAGCTGTACCTGTGGTTTGGAACGCTTTCCAAGCGCGCGAAACGACACTTTTGTTGATTCCGAACTCTGCGGCTACACTGGTGACAGTACGCCCGTCTTCCAGCTTTCCGATCATTCTTCCACGTGTGAAGTCATCCAGGTGATTTCTTCTAGCCATATTTCACGAACTGACTCACTGGCACTTGCAGCGAATATGTTGAATTGCGTCTCCGTCCTTCATTTTATTCTACTGTTGAGCAGCGCGCGCCGACATCACGCGTTTTGCGTACGCTCACATCGCTTCTGACGTTTTGTTCCTGATATTTGCATACGCATGACGTTTCTACTGACTTACGTGTTCACTGTACTGATCTCCCGACCTCCTTTTCTGCAATTTCATGGCTATATGCTAAATTTTTACATTGTTGCTTAAGTTTTGCACACCAGTGTAGTATATGGTTGGGATGGTGAACCAATGGCATGCGTGCCAATGATGGCACGCGACAGAATATTTTGGGCACGCTATCGATCAAAAACGGTTTGCATTTTAGCTGAAAATAATTAAGTTTACAATGAAGTATTATATGAACAAATGCGAGTGATCCGTCGCGAAGCCGACAAGTCGGAGAGCAGATTCGTTTGTTATGTCTTGCGTAGTTACGTCGTGTATTATACACTGCTGGCCACCGTAAATGCAACACCAAGAAAGACAAGAGATAGAACAACAAAATTTATTTTGTAGATAACATGTTGGCCAAGTATCAAATGATTAAATTTATAGACTTCTGTGAAATGTGGTTACTGCCAGAATCAGTAGCCAGAGTAGCCGCCATTGATGGAGATCACTGATGCCACGCGCCTCGGCATTGATTCAAAGAGACTTTGGATGTGTTCTTGGGGTACAGCAGACCAAACAGCTTACACACGTTGCCAAAGTTAATCTGGTGTGGCAGCTGGGGGTGTAATCTGGGTCAATCGTTGAGCAACCATGGACCACATGTTTTCTATCGGCGAAAAATCCAGAGAGTGAGCCGGCCAGGGAAGCAATTCAATCTGGTGATTGACTAAGAACCTTTGGACAATGCGTGCTACGTGTGGTCGCGCATTATTCTGTTGAAATATGGCTGTAGCCAAGCCCTGAAGGTAAGGAAGGACAACTGGCTCCAACATCTCGGAGATGTAATTTTTGGCTGTTTAAAGTACCGGCAATGCGTACTAGAGGAGTGCGATACCGCCCCATACCATAATACCCGGTGCAGGACCAGTGTGGCGATGCATAATGCAGCTGTTCAGCTTCCTCTCTCCACGGTGTCTCCAGACTCGAATCCGACCACCTTGTGTTGCAGACAGATGCGTGACTCGTCAGTAAAGACAACTTCATTCCATTCTGCCACCCACATCCTTCTTTCATCGCACCCTTGGCGGCGGAGACGTCTGTGTTTCTGCGTCAAGGGTAGACCAAGCAATGGACGTTTTGCGGACAAACCACTCTGCTGTAAACGGCGTCGAATGGTACGCTCAGACACTGAATGATGCGTTACAGACTCAATGTAACGCATCATTCAGTGTCGGAGCGATCCGTCACTGCCATGCTCACAATTTGACTGTCCTCACGTGAAGTGGTGCACTGAGGTGGATTCGATCGACCACGTCGGTCCAACGTACCCTCCTGCATCCAACGGTCACATATCCGCATTACAGTTGTTTGGTTTCGTCCAACACGACTACCGATTTTCCTGAAAGATAATCGACAATCTCGATAGGCCACCATCCATCCTCTGTCGAACTCTGATACTTGATCAAAAGCTGATCGCTGTTTTCTACGAGACATAACTGATCGTTTTTTTGAAAAAAAAACACAAGAAAAACACAATTGCTGAACTTGAAATCGTCGAAATCTGCAAGCCTTAAATAGCACTTTGAGGTGGCGCCACAGGCGCGCGTGATGTATCTGCGCTGAAATTCTAATCATTTGCATATCTCACCTCCGCTAATGCATGTTGTAAATTTCATGTTATTTGCATGCTTCCTTCAGGGTGTTGCATTTACGGTGGCCAGCAGTGTATTTGCTAATGATGCAAAGTTTATCTACGCATAATGTGTGTGTATGTATGTATGTAACTATTTCTAGATATATTCAAGTTGTTAAAAAAATATATTCTAACGTTTACATTAATGGTTCAGCTTGTATACATGTAATTTATCAATGTGATCTAATTCTTGTCTTGTAAGTCTAATTCATAAAGTAACTCTCATGGCTTTATTTTTAAAATTTTTAATGACCTGAGACAAAAGCGAAAGAGCAGACAGTACAGAAATCTCGTACTAGTACTGAATTTCCAAAAAACTAAAAAATCTGCGCATGTGCCCGCAGTCGTGTGCAGTCAGTAAAAAGGTTTTTTTGTTTTTTTTTTTTGGGTGTGATCAAGCGAAGCACATAGAATATAGTATATTTCGTCGACAAAACTGTACGTTTAAAGTTTATTTGTGTTAAATTTACGATTTTTAGCTGCTATTTAACATGGCTAGTTCAACAAAAAAAAAAAAAAAAAGAAATGCAAGATAGTAAGTGTAGCAGAGAATTTCAAACTTAGTGCACTGAGAAATATGGCATGATCAGTAAAGGCGACAAAGCGGTGTGTCTTTTATGTTCTGGAACAGTGGTGTGCAGAACATCGTCTGTAAAACGGCATTTTGAAACAAATCACAAATCCTTTTGTGAAAAAAGAGAACCAGAGCAAAAAGAATTAATTACAAGTGCAATAAAAGACAGAAATAAACAGTCGACGTCTATGATTAAATATGTAAACAAAAATTGTTACACAGGTGCGGCAAGTTACTCGGCTGCAAATACCATTGCTCGGCATGGTAAACCTTTTCAAGAGGGAGAGTTTTTGAAGGAAGCTTGGTTGGCATGCGCGTTCTCACTTTTTCATGATTTTGATAATAAAGATAAGATAATTCAGCGCATCAAATATGTTCCTCTATCTAGAAACACAATAAAAGATAGAATCTTGAAACTGGCAGAAAATGTTACAGATCAACAAAAAAAAAAAAATGACATTAACTCCGCTCCTTTTATATCGCTATGTCTTGACGAAAGTATTGACATCACTAAATCGGCACGTTTAGCTGTCTTTGCATGATATTGTGTAGGAAACGTCATTAAGGAAGAATTAATTGCGATAACATCGTTACAACTACAAAGGGCACATATATTTGTACGGCAGTAAGAAATTCGGTTGCTGAGAAAGAAATTGATTTGAAAAAAATTGTTTCAGTAACCACTGATGGTGCTCCAAATATGGTAGGTAAAAAATGGTTTCATTTCTTTATTTAAAATAGACGTAGGACATTTGATTCTTGAATGTCACTGCATTATTCACCAACAAATCTTACGTGCAAAGAGCGGCTTAACATCTCTTGATAATGTAATAACATTAGTCACAAAAATAGTCAACCTCATATCGTCGCAGGCTTTAAATAAGCGAAAGTTTGATGCTTTGTTGGATGAAGTCAATTCGGTGTATAATGGCTTACTAATGTATAATAATGTTTTCTAGATGAGTCGCGGGAACACACTTAAAAGATTTGTTGATTGCTTGGAAGAAATCAGACTGTTTCTACAAAATGAGAGCAAAATTGAACAATACCCACAGTTGATGGATATTATGTGGCTTTTAAAATTGATGTTTTTTACAGGCATGACAACATTTCAATGAATTGAACTTAAAGCTTCACGGCCCGAATAAAACAGTTATCATCATGATGTATCTCATTCGCGCTTTTGAAGCTAAACTGTATGTTTTCGGAAACGATATTATTACAAAAAACTACAAGTACTTAAAAAAACTTGAAAAAAAATATCAAAGATTCTTTGCTCAAGAGAAACGAAATGAGAAGAAACAGTTATTGATGAATATATTTCCATAATTGATTCTTTAATCAAAGAATTTTCAACGAGATTTTCAAGGAATTATCGGAAACATTCAAATTTATTATGTACTCTGATTTGATTTCGTTTCATAAACTGAACTTGTCCCAATTCGATTGGTTGGAAATCGAAGAATTTGAAATGCAACTGATTGATTTCCAGTCTAGTTCAATATGGATTCAAAAGTTTATTAAAACAAGGAAAAAGTTGGAATTGATTGAAGCTGAAAGATTATCAAGCAATATAAGTAAAAAATGCCAGTAACGAAATTTTGGAAGCATGGAATTCGATTCCACACAGACGCATTGAACTGTTTGAAGAAGCTGGCTTATGCTATTTTAACCATATTTTCACTTTGTTTTTAAAGAGTCCTTTATTTGGCGCTGTTTCTTTCAAAATATATTTATTGCACGAATTACTTGGTATGCATCATTGTAATGAAGTCAACATGACACAAAATACAAAAAATTATGACAATTTATCTATCATTTATTGGTTTACTAACTCAAAATATTGGGGAAAATCAACTCAAATACTTAATTCCAAATAATTAAACTATTACCGTTAAATCTGGAGTATAACGCTCACTTTGAACACACAAAAAGATAATATCGAAATTTACGAGTGCGCGTTATACGCCGGGTATAAAAATGAGAGCTTAAAAAAAAAAAGATGAGCACAGAAAAAAATTAGACTTCTACATAGATCGAAATACTGTTTATTTGTTGTTGTGGCTAACGCCACCTGTCTGACGTAGTCAGAACGAGGCCCACGAAATTCATCGTGGCAAGGGGCTAAAAGTACGCCTGTCGTTGGCCTAGGCCTTGAGCACTATACAGGTGACAGTACGAATTAGCTTGGCGAAATTCCTCGAAGGGGCGATAGATGGCGACACCACCTATCTCCACCTCCACAATTTTGGCATGGAATTGAAGGGAGGGAAATATTCTCCAGTCCCCTGCACTCGTGATTCAGCCCACAAGACTTTCGCGGACCCACTGATTTAAAGAGCACGTACTCCGTGTGTACTCGTAGGGTATTTGGTGGCATTGGGCATCGAACCCAGGCCTTCCGGTCTGGAGTCCGATGCTCTAACCAATAGACTACCAACAGCTCCACTGTTTATTTAAAAGAAATGACATTCGTTAAGAACTTTAAAGGTTGTAGATCTAGGAATACATTATTTTTTCAAAAGCCTGAGATAATACCTCGAATAAATGACTTCAAAACAAAAGAGCATTGCGCATGTATATTTAGGTTTCTTCGTAAAAAAGGGGGCGTTATACGGCGAATATACCTAAAAGATAAAAATTGCAGTTTGAAAGTCTGGGTGCACGTTATACGGTGGTGCGCGAAAAACGCCGGATTTTACGGTACTTATTTGGATTCGCTGAACGGGATGCCGGTTCTCCGATACTGTCTTTCCAAGTTAGTTGATAATGATTATTAATAAGCACTCACGAATTAGATCAGACCCCAACTCAAACCAGTTCAAATTGCTTCACTGTATGATTTACTCTAATACTCCTAGCAATATCTATCTGATAGTATAAATGCTATCTCACTCTGACAGTATAATTGCAATCTACATATCTTTATGTGCAACTCAGTGGCGTAGCCAGTCTTGGGTGGGCCCTGTACAAAGTTCCTTAGGGGCCCTTGCTGGTGGCCCCTTAACATTTTGCAATTTTTTGCTTACACATTTTGGGGCCCCGTACCATTGATACGGCAGTAGCTACGCCCTTGGTGCAACTGTTCATAAGCATATCACGTATCGTATGTCAGAAAGCAATAGCTAAACTTTTAATAAAACTTTAAAGAAAACCTCCTAATCTCGCCAGATAGACTGTTACATTAAGATCAAGAATCGTAAATGAGAATGTAGTTAGGTTTTTTGGATTTTGTCATAACTGTTTCCATTAATAATAATGTTATAACTGCCCCAAAATGACTTAAAAGAATTTTAGTTAATGGAAAGTCAACAGTTATTTTTTTAATTGTGTCGATATAATAATGAATAATTCATATTTCGTATTTAACATTTTTATATGTTTTTCTTCAAAAATACATTTCAGTATACCTCTTGCAAATCTTTCTTCTCAAGTATCTAATATGATCAATAAGCATAATACATATTAATGAAAAATATCCCTTCCCTCAATATTTATTGAAAAGATATAAATTATACAATGTAATATATCTCCCATATAAATGTTTCAGGTTTATGTATTTACGTAATTTAAGCTGTAATTGTATAGTTTTTCGATTACGATTTTACATTATTTGAATCAAAATATGTCCCATTCCAGATAATCATTACTGCATTCTACAATGCGACTTTATAAATGGTTTTTGCATTTAGTTTTTTTCAAAAATTCTATACTTTCGAAAAAAAGGGAACATAAAACTTCTTTATTTTGTGGGAAAATATGACGGGGATCCAGAGAATAAAGACCACTTTGTTATAAAAAATGGAAAACACCATATTTATGGGAAAGAAACAATTTTATTGTGTATTTTGAAGTTTATTTCTCTTTGCAGAATGAATGCATTACTACACTTGAACATTTGTCGTCCGAGCTTCAGAATTCTCATGTTATAAACCAGGGGTCGACAACCTATGGCACGTAGAGCAGTTTTCAGTGGCACTCTACAAAGTTATGAGATAAAATTAAATCACTCTATATGTTTTTTTCTACGCCTCACGCATTTTAATTTAAAGGTTATTGCTTGCTTTCAATTTTTGTCATAAAAAGATTCTTCTTCATCTGCTTGCGCGTAGTTTGTATGGAGGAACATCGATGCAGAAATTACAAAAAACTGATTAAATCTATACCAAGACACTTAAAAGTTATTGTGGATGTTAAAAGATATATCTTACTAAGTACTACATTAAGAAAGAAAATATAATATTTAAAGCTATGTTGAGATTTTTTTTAAGTGTACGAAGACTTTAGTGATGTAATTTTTTAGTAGTTTTTTGATTATTAATTTTTGAAATAATAGTTGCACTATGTGTGTGTGTGTGTTTTAAAAATTTATTATGTTATGATAGTTAGAACAAGTTGCAGATATATATCATAAAAAATTACAATTTCTATGTATTAATCTTTAATAGTCGAAAACATTACATTTTATAGGAAAGTGCAAGTGAACGAACACTTTTGTGATTCACTGTATATACTCTATAGCAGTGATATTCAACCTGCGGGCTGCATGTGGCCCACCGGACCTTTCTAAGAGACCGGTCAGTGGCGACACATAGTGAGGTCCTAGGAATCCGGATCCCCAAAGCCCTTGGATTTTTTCCGTTGATTATAATTTAAGTATATAATACGTAAATTTAATTAAGTATTTGTTATTAATGTTTAAATTTTTATTAATTAATGTTAATTATTTATTCAATAATTAGTTTTACTTGTGTTTTGTTTCAAAATCGACACAAAATCCAAAGAGCATGATACAAGAATGGTGAACTTTCGACCCCGGACCCCCTTTGAAAAATTTCTGTGTGCGCTACTGGACCCGGTCATGCCCCGTTGCACTAACAAATTCAATTATTTAAGAACAATGTATGAAACATCTAGCCAGAAATTTTATCAATCGATAAATCCCATATATCAATTTTGCTATCGATGTGGAACTGTGGGATAACTTTTTTGTAATTGTAACGGTTAGTGTTAACAAATAACGGTAGAACAGCGACTATTTTATGGATGAAACTAATTTTCAATTAACCCTCATGCCTTCCAAGCGAAAAATATCTAAAGAATATTTGTAATTCAAGACGACTGGGATCTTGATTCTTTTTAGAAAAAAATATATCAACAACTTGTTTAATTTGTCATTAAAATGCTATATTTAAAAAAATATAATTTTTGCTCTTTACTATACCACTAAGCACAAATCTTTCAATGCAGCCTTTTTTATTCTTTCTTTCTTTCTTTCTTCTTTTGAGGATCTCCTCTTTTAAGACAACCTCTTTTTGCGACAGCAACAAAATATTTAGGGTGGGGGGACTTGGGATCTCTCGTTTTGATGAAAGAAGATTGAAATTACCCCATAACAAGGCAAAAGACAGCCTTAAACCTTTTTCTTCTGTGAGTAGAGTTTGATGTTTTTAATACAGTTCTAAAATGAAATCTAGAATTATTAATAATTTGATCAATTTCTGAATTTTAAATGTCTTTGATCTTATAGCATACGCCCCCCTCTCTCCCGTTAATCCTCTTGTTGCGGCCCGCGTGAAATAGTTGTCATATGTATGCGGCCCGGCTGAAAAAAAGGTTGAGTACCGCTGCTCTGTAGTCTTCCGTACTAATATATATATATTTATCGAAGACGCTTTAATAAGCTTTAATAATTATTTTAAATGGAGAATTCTGCTCAAAAACTTAATTTAGGAAGTAGATTTAAATTTTATCAGAGAAGTTTTTGTAAAAATACCAACCCGTAGTTCTCCGTATAGGGTTTTATACATAGTAGTAGGGTTAAGAAAATCGCCCCTGTACTTTACAGCCTTTAATTCCATTGAAAAGTTATGGAAAAGAGCACAAGAAAAATATTTCTTCAAAAAATAGATTGGAAGCTGTTCTATTAAAAGTATAAAATATCATTTGAAAGAAAATAAATATGTTCTAACACGCACAAGAGATAAATGAAATTTTACTTGGAAAGATACTCAAGGAAATACAATATATAAATGGTTTTTTTCCATACTTACTTTTTACGTAACCGTATATTAACAAAATATTTGAGTACTATTGCCAGAGTTGATTATCTTCTGAATTTATAATTTTGTCATAAAAATGCTTTGAATAATTTTTCATTACTCAAATAAAAATAAATATAGGTTCATATCTCGGGCATGAACCCGATGAACTACATTTCCTGATGTGGAAGATTGTCAAAGCTATTCTCTTTATTTCAGGTTATTTTAAGATATAAAAATAAAATTAAAAATAGTGAGACACTTGTTTTCGTGAAATATTTTATAATGATTGATGCAATGAAAGCTTATTGAAAGTTCCGAGATTTTGTAACCTTTATCACGTTCATATTTTCTTCGGATTGCGTAATAAATATTAAATTGAAATCTTCATATTTAACTTCTGTATAAGCATATATTCATTACTTTTTATTTCTCATTCTTTTTGTTGGTCGAATATTCAATCAATTCGCAATTTTCCTCTAAATTATATTTTATGAAAACGCAGATATTTCGTACAATATTTTTTTCCCTTTTATAAAAAGCAATTTATTAATTTTTTTCCCATTCAACAGTTTCATAAATTTTTTAATTTCATGTCTACGATAATTATTTTTTCGAAAACATATTGAGAGTTTTTAAATTTAATGTAAATATAGATTTTTACTTATTAAACAAAATACTATAAATTTTATTTATCTCTTTTGTTATATGAATACAAGAAAAATGATGTAACTTTTGTTATTTATATTTATTTAAGATCTAACACGTTTTCTATGAAAATGCTTTCTTGGATAACGCAATAACTTTGTAGCAGTTAGTGCTTAATACTATCTTATAGTCATAATTTTATTTTATTCATACATAAAATTTAATACATTACTTTTTAAATAAAACACTTGAATCTTTATTTCATATAAGTCTCTAAATAACATTATTATTCTCCTGTATGATTCCCCCCTCCGATATCGTGAAACAGTATTAGACATTTTTAAATTATAAGTTGGGCCAGAGTTGGTGAAGAAAATCCAAAATCAGTTTGACGCATTCCGATACATTCATTTTAAGAGAATCTTAAGTATCGGGTATTCTTTTTTAAGATCCGAGGCTTTATTTAAAAAGAGAATGTGTAATGAGAGCTCATGTTGTATAATAAGATCGTCAAAATAAGATTGATGTTGTTGTTCTTTGACAAGCTCACACACATCAATCATGATAAAAGAAAGAAAGAGTTTTGTTAAAAAACCACCTAATTCATTTTAATTAGCTAGGACATAATACTTTTTCCTCATCTATCACTTTTTCTCTCTAAAAAAACATTTCTGGAAAGTCAAACTTTTCCATGAAAGATCGCGGTCACACTAAAAATTTATCTGAGGTTACCAAAGTCGGTATGATCAATTATTCCAAATATTTTAATACTAGCCGTTACCCGCTTGCTTTGCTGGGTATTTCAAGTTGTAAGACTATACACTGTCTTTTAAGTTATTGATATCTAAGTCCTAGAATTTAGTTTCCGATTACAAGGAAAAACATTCTTACAGCTCTCACCTCTTGATTTAGAGAAAACAAGACTTGAATATCTAAAACGGGATATGTTTATCTTTTACGCCCTCCATTGGAAGTCTTTAATTCTACTAAAGCTGTTCATAGAGAATTTCTTCATTGGATAAGAAATATACTTGTCAAATTTCAAGTTTGTTGGTCTAATAATTGAAAAAGGTTATAACTCTGATATCTATACTACACTACGCAACGCTCTACTCCAGCGATACTCAACCCGAAGGCTGCATGTGGCCCACCGGGCTTTTCTGAGTGTCCCGCTCATTGCACAAAAAATTCAATTATTTAAGAACAATGTATTAAATTATTAAGAACAATGTATTAAACTATAAATCAAACAATCAAATTCATAAATTTTGCTATCGATGTCTTACGGGTATGAATTGAAAGGTTTTTTTTCCTTGTCTTTTTGTAACTACAACAGGTAGTATTAACAAATACCTGTGGAATAGCTAATTGAGCTGGAGTAGTGACTATTTTATGGGTGAAATTAGAGTTTAAAACAAATAATACTGATTTCAGTCTTGAATTCTGTCAAAACTTCTTTTTGCTGCCTTTCTACGCTTGGTAAATTAATGCTTGAAATAAAAATAAAAAAGGCTTTATCAGAAGAAAAAAGAATAAAATCATCAAACGATTTGGTCGTTTTGTTTGTACAACAATGAATGAAATGAAATGAATGGGAATGAAACCATAACTACTTCACAACTTAAGAAAAAATGCATAAAATTGAAAAAAATTTATGTGTGCTTGATAGAGATTTATATAGTATTAAAAGCCCCACAAAAATTAGTTTTAATATTTTGATCAATCTTTCACATTTTAAGAGACAAATATTGCCTTGGGCTTATAAAGTTTTTTCCATTAATCTTCATGTTGCGGCCCGCGTGAGATATCTGCCATATGTATGCGGCCCGGCGGGAAAAAAGGTTGAGTAACCCTTTCTATCCCCTTGAATGTCAATTTTCGCAAAACCCGTTTTTAGCGGATCTCTAAGCAAAAAAGGAACATGTTTATGAAATTTCGAGTTAGTTGGTCTTATAATTCAAAAACGGGATTTTTTTTTAATTGTTGTAAAAAGAGTAGAAGTACACATGAGTATCTGATTTAAATATGCATTGTATTTTGTCATTAGATAAGCTTACCGCACTGACTGTATTTTGTGACTTGCTTATTGAATGTTTTCTTAGATAACAATCAGTAAAGCAATGGGTGCAAATGGATGAAATATCAAGCACTAAACAGTTCTAAAAAATTCTTTTCCTACTTAAAGAAATACTTTTAAATATACATTTTTCGTCTCAAAATTACAGTTAATAGTTATTTCAAATAATTTTTGTTTCAACTTGATGAGCTTTTAAAGTAGGCAAAACTTGTATTCATATTCATTTTTCGAACAAATTTTTAAACAGGATTATTCTTCTGATAGTACGGCTAAAGCATTTGAGGAAAACACTTTCAGAGATGATTTGCAAAGTTTTAAATAGGAGTACGGTGGCATAGAGGTATAAACCTGCTGGCATAGAGGAGTTGTTTTTCTTTTTTGATTTTGTTCTGTTAGTGTTTTTGAATCTGAGCTATATTGAGGGCACGTCGTGAGACGCGGTAGAACTAGATGTGTACATCATTACACTTGTTTGACATCGACAGCTGTATCGGATAGACGAAAAGTTGAATGAATGACATGTTCCAAGTTCCAACTAGACAGTTCCCAACAAGATGAGGTATTTGAAAAACTGCGCATCTTCTTATTTTTATTATCAATTTTTTTTAAAAAAATAGCGGACTTTCCATTGAAATTTCTATTTGGAAAGAAAAAAAGCAATTAATTGAGAACAATGTGTAGTTGAGTAGAGCTCATGCATAACTTCTATTTCAGTGAAAAGTTCTTAAAATTTTTTTATCTTCCTAAAAAGATAATGTTTCTTGCCTGAAGATCTGTGGTTAAGATAATTCATTGGTATTCGTGGACAAATAATGTTACACTATCATAGAAGCAACATAAATTATTAGAAAATGAGCCACCATTGGTCAGTATACATGACTTTTTTATATCTATCCCGTTATCGCCTAATTAAAAATGCTAACATGGTGTGATGTAGTCAAGGACGTTTTAAGGCATGGGCCAACTGTGTCCAGGCCCAGGGCCTCTGCCTCAGTCGGGGCTTCATCTTGTTCTCGACTCAGCATGAATAAGATCGCAATTCGAATAATTTTAACGGTCAAATGTTATTTTTGGTTGTATTTCACAAAACACTGGGAATTTCGGACTATATGTCAATTGGAAACAGTGGCAAGACTGTATTATAAAGTGACGAGCATCGTCCATGTATATGCCTAGGTCCACCACCATACATCATCATTACTCATTAAGTCAAAGAGCGGCAGTCGGTCGAGCCGATTTGTATGATGGTAAGTCATGAATATTTGTTTGTTTCGGGTTACTGTTTGTACAAGTATTTGTGAACGTATGCTATGTACTATCTACTTTTAAGGGTCATATACGTGGGGCCTACTTTTACGTAGAAACCCAGGACCTCAACAAGTCTAAAGATGTCCCTGGAGATAGTAACCGTACAGTTTATCACCTGGGCCACATTCTATTCGAAAAAAGTTCATGAAAGGAAGATCCCCTTGGCGAAAAGTTATTTAATCGAATATCAACAGTAAGAGCATTTTTTTTATTCCAAAACTTAGTCTGTTCAAGAGAGAATCCAGATGTCAGTTCGTAAGGGAAATATTTTGAGAATATCAACATTTACACTTTTCGGTTCTAGCCCAACTCAATTAATCAAACAGATGGTCCTTTTTGGAATATTTCATCCACGCCATTAAAATTTTATGATTTTAGTCATTAAAATTTTTTTTTATATTGATTGTTTGAAATCCGGTACTATCAAAAAACAGGAAGAAATAAAGAAAAAAATTACAATCAGTCTGCATACAGTACTCTTAAAATATAATGAAATGTATTCAATCTGCTTTAAGAATAATATTACTGGTAAAAGGATAAACACACAAATTTAATCATCCTTAAAAATATGTAAATGACAAAATTATACAGTGCTAAGACATTGGTTACATATTTGAGTAATTTGTATTACACTCTGGCAAAAAGAGATGTATTATTCTGGAAATCATTATCATTATTTTAAAACATCGTGGAAATAAACAACTTAATTCTTCTCATATGGCTTCTTAAATAAAAGAATTTCAAAAAACCGAGTATTTCACAATAGCAAATTGAGCGTTATAATTATTTAAAATTTTTGATACATAAAATTCTCTTATTATGACATTACTGATGGTATTTCATATATTAATAAAGTAGATGCTAGTTGGAGTTAGACGTGTATGGAGCGTTCCATTTCGGAAATTGTTAGAGAATTTAAAATTCTTCGATTTACATTGAGGTGACGAATGTGCCCGGAATATAGCGGGTTAACTGACTGACGGTGACCGACTAGCGGTTTTCAAATATTTATAACGGGAAAACGGTTACGGTTAAAAAAAGAGAGAATTCTTTCAACAAATGCATGTAACAGGGCATAAAGATTTCATTTCCGAGTCCTGATTTTAGTTCAAAAATTTTCGACAACTCGCGCTGCAAATAATAAACTTGTAAATCAATTAAATATCGTTGTAAAACCACAGCGTAGTTCTTCGAAATCTGTTTATGTGGCAACATAGTGGCCGACTGCATCTTATTAACTGAGGTCAGTGACATCTCTGTTAAGCACTCAGCCTTTCCCGACAAGAAGCATTACGTTAAATAACAACAATCAATATGAGACGTAGACAGATGCATCCGTGTGGACAGTACAACAAAGTTTAGTACTGACGAGTTATGGCAGCCGAAGATCGACTCGAATGCTTTTAATTAACAACCTTCGATCGGTTTCAGATCCCTTACTGGTCTTGTGAACATATCGGACCTTATATGACAGGAAAAGCGTTGTTTACTTAAACGAGTCATGATTCTAGTTGGTAAGAGCTGATGAAAAGGCTCGAGTGTGGTTCAGACACACAGGCCATGGATACATGATATCAACAAAGCATCGTGGCAGCAGGTGGTGGTTCCATAATGGTGTCAGCTGTTTTTACATGATTTGCATCGGGTCCTCTGGGTAAATTGAACCCTTCACTGATTGTAAATGGCTATGTAGTCATTTATGGACAATGTATTCAGAAACGATGGGATTTTGCAGGGTTACAATGCGACGTGTCATCTGGCCAAAATTATTTCACACTGGTTTCTGGACAATTCAAACAAGTGATTTTGTTATTTAGATCACCAAACATGAATACCATTGAACGAAAGAGAACAGAAAGAAAGATAAGCTCGTACTCGTAAGTCCTGCACAAACAATAATTCCGCAATCATAAACGGCCATAGAAGGAACATGGCTAAATGTTTCTTCGGGAGACTTTCAAGCATTTGTTGAGTCAGTGCTACATTAAGATTGCTACACTAGTTAACATTTATTTATGTAAGTGAATGTTTACAGGGTGTTTTTCAGGTTGATCTATTCTTTTAAAATTAATGGAATAAAATAATGAGAGAGAGATATGACGATAGGAAATCCGAAATAGAAAAAGGAAATAAATTCTGAAATAAACCGTAGAAGACCTCGGCTCTGTATAATATAACACATGCATATGGTTATTTTCTTTTTAAATGAATAATCTACTTTTTACTATACGAAAATAAAATAAAGTTCACATTTATATATAAAACGACTCAATTGGGTTAAAATAATCTGGTTTTGACTATTAATTACAGTAAAGGAATATACTCTGTAAAAATGTGGAACTTGATCATTGTTTACTAAGTAACATAGATTTGTTTTTCTATTTTCCTAGTTTTAATCATATTGTGACATTTTATTACTTTTTTTTTCAATTATTATTTCAGGTGGTAGCAGTGGTCTGGGCCGAACGCTGTCTGTCGAACTGGCCAAGAGAGGGGCACGAGTTATTGTGGCTTGCAGAACAAAAGCGAGGAGGGATTCGACAGCGTACTTCCTTAGAAGCAAAACAGGATCCTTCAACATTCGAACCATGTTCATGGACTTGACGAGTCTTGATTCTGTCTACGATTTCTGCCAAGAATTGGTTGACACGGAAGATAGAATAGATGCTGTTGTCAATAATGCGGGTGAGAAGCCATGATGCTTTTAAATGTTTTAGATATTATGAACTAAACTAAACTCAGTGGCGCAACAACCCATAGAGTGCTAAGGCCTACTGTGCCCGTCCCAGTTTACGTGACCTTGGGCGCTGAGGTGCATGAATAGATATTTCGATCAGGTAGTCAGTCTGAAGCGAAATCCCTATTGTTTAGTTCCCAAGCAAGCTGAAAAGCTGAACCAACCTTGCCCTGCCCGAGATTTGAACCCTGGACCTGTGACGTAAAAGCGCGAAAAGCTACCACTCAGCCACTGCTGACAAAAATTTCATTGTATTTAGAAGTTAATTTTTCCATTTTTTTTGCCATCGACTTCACTGCTAGTGAGGTCTAAGTTTAGAACGAGAAATGAAAAAAAATCTTTGCATAAGAGGAAGGGAGGGGGTAACACAAAGCAGAAAGCTGTTTCGTCAAAAGTGAAAAAAAAAAGTAATTCATTCAAAAATAATAAAAAAAAAAAAATTCTCGCTAAGAAAATCAATTTTTTGATGCATGAAAGCATTTTTCCATAGTAAATTTAACACCGTTAACTCTGATTCTATCCTTTAGAAACTTTTGATTAAATTCACCTAGCGCAATTCAAAATGTTATGCCTCAAAAAAGTCCTGTAAAAATTATTTACTCTCAATATGTACGATTACTTAACACATAATTTTAAATAGAAATTTTCTCATGATATCCTCTGGGAATAAATTATATTTTATTTTTATAAAGGATAAAAAAAGAATGAAAAATTATAGTTAAGAGTTTGATATTTTTATATCTTTAGCTGTCGACTATTATTTTTTATGCAGTAAGCTGACGGCAAAGTTTTGTAAAGGTTTAACACATGAAAAATTTGAGTAATCATGCTGTGTAACGTTTCCCGTCACTTAGCTGTAAATCGGCTTCTTTTTGTGGATAGGATAACCACATCTCTATGAACACCTGCACCCATAAATATTGCGAGGTATCACCCCGGCAACCTTTGACACCGCGAGGAACTCCCTATTCCACCCTCGAACCATGTGTAACTTCGAGGATAAAGAGGTCGATCACTACCATCCCGAGACTCTGGAGAGGGCAGAGAGTCAAAACCGTTTGAAAACTTCACTGAGAATGGATGTAATCTCCTCCCTCACAAACAACAGAATTTGAACTCTAATGATCTAAACAATATTTTCGATAACTTCAATGTATAGGCTGTAATTAATAGATGTGACGTAAATAAACCAAATATTTAAATTAATAAATATCACGCAACCATTATTTTTCTCAAACATCACAGATACATTTAAATGTAAACTGTTTACCTAAAATTTGCTTATCCATTAATTAAAAAAATTTTACTGATTGTGTGTTGACTAAGTCTGTTTTTTACATTAAACAGCTATTCTGTGTCCGCAAGACAAGACATCCGATGAGTTGGACATAATGCTTGGAGTCAACTACATCGGTCATTTCCTGTTAACCAATCTGCTGTGTAGTAAGTTGCTGCAACACGGAACTTCCAGCAGCCCACAGGATTGTGAATGTGGTGTGCAGCAGCTTACGTTCAGGTCATATCTCGAGACTCGACGAGATGGAAGGGAAAACTGATGGCAGTTACAACATGCGAACTGTGTACCGCAGCAGCAAGTTGGCCCTGCATCTCATGACGAAGGAACTGGCACACAAATACGTAGAAGAGGGAGTGGTATCTTACTCTGCAGATCCCGGTTTGTATTATTTTGTTTTTTATTATGCTTTAAAAATATACTTAATAAAAATTTAGAATTGTATTAAGGTATACGACTACTTTCGGAACCGTGATTTTTGCAAAAGTGTATAAATGGATAATATTTATGATAGTTAGTGCCACTTTGATTAGAAAATGTATATAAAATTGTTTTAAGAATAGTATTACAATAAAAAATCATTTAAGTACGATATTTTGACAAAAAATGAACATAGAATGACCCATTTTCATAATATTCTCCTTTTGCGAAAAATGCTTCTATTATAATAATATTTCGCCTGTATATAGCTCAGACCTCTGTAAAGAGGCTCAACTAGAATTTTTGAAATTTATATCTTAGAAGTGGGTTTATCCATGTTTTACGACAACAGAGGGGAGCAATTTTAAGAAAAACGCCGATAATTATTTCAATGGGTTGTAACTCTAAAATAATGTGTGTTTTTTAAAATCATGTAGGCCTCTGAGAGGGTTGAGTTTTATACAGGCAAAATATTATTATAATAGAAGCATTTTTCTAAAAAGGAGAACATTTTGAAAAAAAGGTTACTCTAAGTTAATATCTTGCCGAAATATTGTATTTAAAAATTTTTTTTTGCCGAAATGTATGTCCTTAAAACAATTTTATTCATGTATTCTCTAATCTAAGTGACAGCAAATATCATGATAATTATCCATTTATGCGCTTTTTTAAAATCACGGCTCCGAACGTTGTCGGATACCTTAAAACATTTTATTTTAAAAAGTTAAAATGAAGACTAGTGACTTTTGTATTAGATGATTTATATGTGACTACATACTGCACGCTTTTGTAGTTGTAATTTGAATGATAATAAGTAATGAATAATCTTTTCTAACATGTGTGATGATCTTCTATCTCATGATATCCAGAATCGATTATACCTGACAAATAAGGCTTTTATGGACTGAGGAGGTTTTTTAAAATCTAAATTTTTTTCAAGAAACACAAAATTTTTAATTTACTAAACTCCTGTTAGACCAGATATGACATATGCCTCTGAGACTTGGACAGTAACAAAACTGGAAGAAAATCACATTGTATCCTTTGAGAGAAAAGTACTTCGAAGTATTGAGGTGTAAACGAAAACAATAGCTGGAGAAGATATAATTTTGAATTATATCGAATTTATAAGCAATCTGACATCATTAGACATAAATATAAATAGAATGAATTGGATGGCCCATATAATTCGAATGCCAAATGATAATGTTGTCAAAAAGATACTGCAGTTCAAAGTCACTGGGAAGGACTAACGGAAGCGTGGAAGACCAAGGCTGAGAAAGACAGACTCAGTGGAATCAGACTTTAATGTATCCGACTACTTTCGGAACCGTGATTTTGCAAAAGCGTATAAATGGATAATATTTATGATATTTAGTGTCACTTAGATTAGAAAATGTTGTGACATAGCCATCGTTCGATAGCTATGACGTGGGGTTTCCGTGTAAGTTAGAGGTGTGGGATTATCGGAATGATGAGACATTCTATAATTCTTAATATGACTTTTATTAAGAATTTAACTTAAATTAATTAGATATCGAACAAACTTATATTAAGTGAGAATAAACCAAAGTACGCAGTTTTAACTAACTCAGATCGCGCAATTAGATCACTTATCAATATAAATATATTAGATCCGCCTAATCTCGTTTCAATAATATACTAGCGTTCAGAATATATTCTCCCTACCTTGGTTGAATACTCAATGTCCAGGTTAATCCAAATCTTTCTCCTAGGGTAGTAAAATGGTATGTACTTTGTATAGATTAGCCAGGTGGGCATCTTGATTTTAAACCGTCGATCCACACTCTATCATTTCGAACTGAGCTTTCTCTAAATTGCCATTTTTGCTCACTAAACTTTCTATCCTTTTAAAGGTTATCTATTTGCATCTATGCTTCGTTTTCACTTCTTGGATTTGGGTTGGAAAAGTTTTGCCATTAATCGTGGCCGTCAAAGAACGTAGGGGTTATGTTAGAACAAGAACGCGAGAGATGTGACAATGTATCTAAAATTGTTTTAAAAATAGTATTACAATAAAAAATTTTTAAGTACACTATTTTTACAAAAAATTAACATAGAACGACCCATTTTCAAAATATTCTCCTTTTGTGAAAAATGCTTATAATAATATTTTGCATGTATATAGCTCTAAACCTCTGTACAGAAGCTCAACTAGAATTTTTGAAATATTTAACTTAGAAGTGGGTTTATCCATGTTTTACGAGAACAGAGGGAAAAATTTTGAAAAAAAATCCGCCGATAATTATTTCAATGGGTGGTAACTCTGAAAATAATGTGAATTTTTCAAAAAAAATATAGTTCAGACTCTTTGGAGAAGTCTTTGCTTTATATAAGCACACACACAAAATATTATTATTTTAGAAGCATTTTTTATGAAAGGAGAACATTTTGAAAAAAGGTTATTTTAAGTTACTATTTTTGCCAAAATATTATATTTAAATAATTTTTTTTGTCAAAATGTCCTTAAAACAATTTTATACATGTATTCTAATCTGACACTAAATATCGAGAAAATTATCCATTTATGCGCTTTTTTAAATCATGGTTCCGGACGCAGTCGGATTAAGATTTTAAACGAGAAAACTTGTATAACGAAGGTTAATGAGAGGTCACTGTGGTGGAAACTTCAAAGGAAGGCACTGGCCCACAAGGGGCTATCTTGTCAGATATGATGATGATGAATCTTTTAACATGAAGCATGTTTCTGCTAAGATCAACTGGATAAAAAAATGTAACATTATATTCGTCTCATAAGAGAGCTATTTTAAAACATAATTCTAAATTCAAATTCTTCTTACTGGCCCGACTGGTCCGGATTGGCCAAGATCTTCTTAAATCAAAATTCCATTTCTAGCCATCCTGTTCTTGGTTAAAATTTTCTGTTTATTATCTCTCAATAATTTTTTCAAGTCTTTTCCTCAGCAATCAATCCACTAGGGTTTTGGTCTACCTCTTTTGGTCTCCCAAGGTCTTTATTTGTAGCTCGATTGACATCCAGGCTTATTGAGTGTCCTGTAATCCTTTATTAAGTCTTTTGTATTGCTGTACATTTAATAATAGCTGACTTTTTAAATATTATATAAGTATATCCGAATTGGTTCTTTTCCAATAATTATTACATTTAATTCCACCTTATATGCTTCTTAAAATTCCTCTTTCAAAGATTAAAATTAAACTTTAGAAAAATCAAAGATTTTCTTCTAAGTTATTCGAACAACGTATTACCTTTGCTTATTAATAAATAAAGATTTTAAAGTGACCAAATAAGATCAAACTATATATATTCTTGCAAAATTAAGAATTTTTCTCATGGCCGTTAAACCATTACTTCTCAAACAAACACACACACACAAAAAAAAAATTTTTATACAAAGGGGAAAAACACCCCCAAAAAATAAAAAGTTGTTACTTTTAAAATGTCGTGAAGTTGTATTTCTTTCACATCTACTCGTACAATTAATTATTCTTTTTTCGAAGTTGGGAAATTTTCCCACAACACTGTTTTTTTAAAGATAGCCCCGGGAACCCGTTTTTAAAAACGCATAAATGGAAATTTTTCAAAATTTTGGAATAATATTAAATTATTTTAAGGGAAATTGACAAAAATTTTTTAAAACAATATTTTGTCTTTTATCCTTTTTTAATGTTTCTTTTTAAAAAAAGTTTATTGTATTAATATTTTTTTGTATATAGATTTCTGACAGAGGCTCAACTGGATTTTTTAAAAAATTAAAAAATTTTTTTCAGAGTTCAACCATTTGAAATAAACCGGGGTTTTCAAAAATTTTTTCCCCCTTTTGTTTTTGAAAAATGGAAAAACCATTCCATTTTCACAAAAATTTAGTTTAAATCTTAGGAAAGGCTGAGCTGAATAAGGCAAAAAAATTAATACAAAAGAAGCATTTTTTCCCAAAAAAACATTTTGGAAAAAAAGGGTTTTTCTGTTTTTTTTTGCCTTTTCATTTAAATAATTTTGTCATAATGTCCTTAAAACAATTGTTCATTATTCTAATCAAGTAAAAAAAATCATAAATATTATCTATTTACGCGCTTTTGAAAATCACGGTTCCGAACGTAGTCGGGAACGAATTAAAAGTAATTTGTCCCACCCTTTTAAAAAATTTTATATGTTTATTTTATATATCTAACCCCAAAAAAAAAAAAAAACGAAGGGAAAAAAAGAAAAAAAGTGCGAAGAATTCACTGTATATTTTCAGTATTAAGAAAAAATTTTTTTAAAAAAATTAAAATTTAAAAATTTTTAAAAAAAGCATATAAGTAATTAAAAAATAAATTATTTTTTAATTAGAACCCAGGGGGGGAACAACCCACTGAGGGTAAAAGAGGATATAGAAGATTTTTTCAGGAACTTAAAAAGAGTTAAGGGTTAAAATTGCACTTTTTGGGTGAAATGTCCAGAACTCTATTGGGGAGTTAGGATCTAATAAGACCAGCTCAAGATTTATTACCACCATAAAATGTGTTAAAGAGAGAATAACTTGAAATTTTTTTCAGAAATACTTTAAAAAAAGGAGAACAAAAATTGAATCACAAAAGAAAAAGTTCGTTACATAGAAAATGCACTTCGCTATAGAGAGGTTATTTTACGAAGAAAAAATCGTGAAATGTTCAAGGTTCCAGGAAAAAGTTTGCTATATAGAAAAATTCGCAATATAGAGGTTCGTTATACAAAGGTTTGACTGTATATGTCTAAAGTTGTTTGATAGCAGCAGCTCTTTTTTTTTTTAGTTTTCATTAATGCACCGCACTTTCAATACTTTTATTTGAGAATCCTTAAGGTCACCAATGAATTGAAAATACTGGTATTACTAAAAGTAAGAGTACATGTTGTGTAAATTAATTTTGATTGCGAATATATATATGTCAAATAATCTATAAAATATAAATTATCAAAGAAGGAGCACCTGATACGTCAATAAAAAATATTCAAATTATCGGTATTTCTAAGTATGTCTTAGCAGTTTTTGTTCCTTTGAATATTTTTAGAAACTATTAAATAATTATTGAGAAACAGAGAGGAGAGGTAAAAAGGTAATACTTATTGAAGTATGCAGAGTTTTTACTACAGTCCCTTCTTTTAATATGGCTTTCTGAGAATGACGAACTAAGCGTTTAATTTTAGATCATCACTACATTAGGTTGCATGTAGTACTTTTCTTATCTTAAGGAATGTTATTGTCAATTGTGTGCAAATTTAGTTATACAGCTTGTGTGTAAGTGTTTTATAAACAATTTAGATCAAAGATTCTCTACTTGAGATTAACATATGCTTCGAAATACGAGGGATCCTACTAATTACTTAAGGTAAAGGAGAGTCTCAGATTTTACATTGATTCCATAAGCATTTACCTCTCACCTAGTTTTTAATTCATAGGCTCCATGCACACACGCAGTAACTTCTTGTGGCCCTGGCCCCTATACAGAAATGGACCCGACCTACGGTCCTTTAAGTAAACAGTATATAGCATACGTTGTCAAATACTCACAGAAACAGTAACTTGTATCGAATAAATGTGCGTGACTCACAATCTCACAAATTTAGACACAAACCGACTTGACCGAATGCTGGTTTTCAACTAAATGATAATGTCTGATGGTAAGCCTTGATGGACGATGGTTATGACATAATGCAGTTTCGTGAATGTTGTCAGTGGAATACAGATTAAAATTCCCAGTTTTCCAGTAAATATATTCAGGAATAACAACTGACGATTAAAATTTTTGGATCATTATCTTATTGAGGACTAATCGAGAACGAGATGAAGCCCGCCCGATGCCGAAGTCCTGAGCTGAGTTGGCTCATACCTTAAAACGTCCTTGCATACACACGCACATATATATTTGTAACCTTTGCTAAATTGCTACCCTTGAAGCTGATTTTTACTTTTTAACAAGTAAAAATACTATTAGATACTTATATGGATCCTATGGATTGAAACTATTTTGGGAAAAAGTTATCAATAATGACTCCTAAGAAATTTCACCAGTCTTTAGAAAAATGGCTTCTAGTTTTACCCTCCAATTGTGAGTTTTGTGATAAAAAAAGTACCATCAAAAAGCACAGGCGATTTAAAAATAAAAGATTGAAAACCATGATTAAGACAGTATACTTTACAGAACAGTGGTAGTTTTTTACGAGATATATTAGTATATGCTTATGTATATTCATTCATAAATGGATAATGTATGTATATATATTTATTTATAAATATGTATTTTATAATTATTGATTCACTTTTTAAAGGATATGTAAACACTGGTCTGTACAAACATCTCGAGGGACCTTTCGGAAAATTTAACCAAACATGCGCCAAAGCCTTATACCGAACCACTGAAGAAGGATTCAAACCATCCTCTACTGCCTGTCGTCTAAGGATGTCCTCAAGCAATCCGGTTCTTTGTTCAAAGATTGCCGCACTTGTGACGTAAGGAACTCAGAGTGGACCGAGAAGAGCATCAAGGAATTGTGGGACCGAACATCAGAACTAATTCTTTCCAAAGGCATCAAGTTGGAACTTGGAGCTGCCGACGAAGACGAAGAGGCTGAGAAGGCCGACAGTGAGGTAGCAGACTCAGAACAATAAGCAAAACGAAAATATGAGAAGCGGTGACGTATTTATTGACCTGTTAGACTCTGTGGTAATTGTCGAGAATTAAAAATATAGACTCCCTTTTATTGCTGCTGTTCAAGACTTTAGTCTGAATCTGTTTGCATTGCTTTTTGTTGTTAAAGAAACATAACTCTTAAAATGTGCCAAAAGAATAAACAGAACTTGGAGAACTCGTAAGTCATGCTTACGTGTTCGAATAAAAGTTATTTTAACAATTTTGTGTTTGACTGAAGAGCTATTTTTTGTAAATGTTGTTTGTTTACTA
The DNA here is from genome assembly GCA_019973955.1 of Trichonephila inaurata madagascariensis. Lineage (NCBI taxonomy): Eukaryota > Metazoa > Arthropoda > Arachnida > Araneae > Nephilidae > Trichonephila > Trichonephila inaurata. Next base: position 219,589 of record BMAV01009815.1, on the reverse strand, counting down.
TATATATTTATTTGTATACATAACATACAAAAAGTCCTCTCAAACATTACTTATTTTTTAAAGTACGACATTAGTTGAGTACCAATATTTTCGTTAAGTTTCTAAGAGAGAACTAACTAATATCTTGATTCTCTGCGATCCAAATAAATTTGTTTAGAATTTATAAAATTCGTCAAATTTAAAAGTTATGCTGGTAGCGAAAATATTATTAGGTACATATATGACTTTTATGATTTTAAACAAATTAAAATATATATATATATAAATATCAAAAATAATATTTTAAATACAATGTCAGTCAATGGAATGATTTTTAATCAATCATATTATTTTCAAAACAAGCATATTTTTTAAAAAAATAGAGAATAATTTTTGGACGCATTATTTTAAAAATTAAACGGACATATTTCTACAGGAATATATAGATTTGATTGCTTATAAAAAAATAAACGATTAAATAAATTTAAAATACTTCACACACACATATATAATTTAATATCACACTATTTTAAAACAATTTATTATTTTAAAATTATTTATCTTATAATTTATTATCTTAAAAATTATATGTTGGTAAATTTGTTATAACGTTGCACTTAGTCTTTCATATTTGTTGTCATTAATTTAAAAGATATTTTGAAACACATACGGAACGATAATAATTTTTTGAAATATAACACAAAAATGAAAACGATACAAGGGTACATTTATCGAGAGCCACAAATAATCCCTCAAAGAGCCGTACGTTGCCCCCCCCCCCCGTTATACAGTAATGTCATCAAGGTAAGTGCAGTAGACCACTCAATGAAATATTATGGAATTCATGAGATTGTTTTTAACTGCTTATATTAATCCTTTCCTGCATTAGTGATTTCTACAATGTTACAACCACATATGTGTGTTTGAAGGTATGTACAATTTCATTTTTATTAGATGTACATAAATCTAAACGAGTTATTTAATACAATTCAAAAGATAATAACACAAATAGAAATAGTTCTGATTGTTTTTAATAATGGATTCTTCATGCTATATAATTATTACAACTTCAAGCATGTAATCGGACAATAGTTCGTCTTTGACATGCGAGTTTTACGAAAAATTCCATTTCACTTTAACTTCTGAACTTTTACGCTATGGAAGACAAAATTTTTTCTGTTAAAATTTTCAATTATGCCACAGAATTGGAAGTGTCAAATGTGATCTACAACCATTTAATTTCTAAGGTCTGGTTTGAGTAAATAATCTTTCAAAAAATTCATTTATGGTGCATTTTATTGTTACTACATTATTGCGTATAATGCTTTAACTCAGGAGTGGCCTGACTTTTCCAGTGTACGAGCTACTTCTAATGTTTTTAAGGTGTTGCAGTCCACCAAGTGCATTACAATTGTATGTTTTCTTTTCTTAACACTTGTTGCCAACATTATACCCTTCTTCTAAAATAAGACAATTTACTATTTTTACAACAAAAACATAAGTAACATAATTTTTTCTATTTGAATCTTTTAACAACTATGAGTGGCTACTAGACCGTGGTGCGTGAACGTGTTCAATGCAACGAGCTGAGAACCTACGTGGGCCGATGAAACTAAAACTGACGTTTGTACTTTCAACTGTTTTCACCGATTCCCGCGCCATCGCGGGAAAAGCTGATCATTAACATTTATACTCCCCTTCATTCAGCGTGTGAGTAGAAATTCATTTCTGCGGCTGGTATCTCAGTGATTGCTTTTTTCCACTGAGTGGCATTGAACATATTAAGTGTCATCGTTCGCTATCAGTTAAGGTACATGTGTCATCTACACATCTGTAGAATCATCTGCTTAAGGTATCCGACTACGTTCGGAACCATGATTTTACAAAAGCGTATAAATAGATATTATTTATGATATTTAGTGTCACTTAGATTAGAAAACGTATTAAAATCGTTTTAAGAAAATTATTACAATAAAAAATTATTTAAATAAAATATTTTGAAAAAAAAAATGAACATAGGATGACCCATTTTCAAAATATTCTCTTTTTGTGGAAAATGCTTCTATTATAATAATATTTTGCCTGTATATAGCTCAGACCTCTGTACAGAGGCTCAACTAGAATTTTTGAAATATATAACTTAGAAGTGAATTTATCCATATTTTATACTACAACAGAGGAAAGAAATTTAAAGAAAAAAACACCAATAATTATTTAGTGGGTGGTAACTCTGAAAATAATGTAAGTTTTTCAAAAATCCTAGTTCAGACTCTCTGGAGAAGTCTTTACTTTAATTAAAAACACACACACACAAAATACACTCACTTCCAAAAGTTAAACATGGAGAGGGAAATGCTAATTTCCGGAAGCCAATCAGAATTGAAGAAGATGCAATTTGCTGCAGAGGTAGATGGAAGTATGCAAACATGTTAGGTAACAGCCAACCGTGCTTTCATGTCAAGAAATATGCAAAAAGGGCAGTCTTATAAGAAGCCAGCTTTATGAAGGGTTACAGAAGTTGATTGCAAGTGCTGATAGAGAAGGCGTTTAAAACTTTCGTACAATTTGTTTTCAAGACATACGTTTTTATGAATTCCAGAAAACGAATGGAAGATTCTGAGCGCTGGCGTGCTGTGGGGCGGATTGAAGCAAGACAGTCGATCACAGAAGTTGCTCTTTTCTTCGGCGTTCATCATTGTGTAATTTCACGTTTATGAAAACAATTCCAAACCACACAGACAGTTGTCCGAAAGCCCGTAGGTGGTCACCCAAGGGTTACAACTCCTGCGGAAAATTGATATATTGCTATTGTAGCCAAGTGGAATCGCAGAGCGACCTCCTCATATGTAACATATATGGTTACAGCGTCCATTGGTAAGGCTGTATCTGCAGCTACTGTACTCCCCGAAGATTACATATGAATGGACTGTATGCCCGGGTACCTCAAGTTTGTGTTCCTCTATCCGTCCAATCAAGAGGGGCACGATTAAAGTGGTGGCGGGAACATGGCGATTAGACTGTGTCTGACTGGAGCAATGTCATGTTTACTGATGAGTCAAGATTTGCTCTGGAGCCAGATGACAAGCGTATAAGAACATGGCGTAAACAAGGAACACGCAATCAGCCCCAAAATATCACCAAACATCACGCATTCCGAGGCGGAAGCATTATGGTGTGGGCAGGGATTCATTAGGATACCGCAACGACCTGCACATCTTTAAACGGGGTTCTGTGACGGCTTTCCGGTATCGAGATGAATTCCTAGAACCCATTGTGAGATTGTACGCTGCAGCAGTTGGCCCTACTTTTGTTTTAATGGGCGATAACGCACGTCCCCATAGAGCTGACATCATCGATGACTACCTGGAGAGTGAAGGGATTGCGCGTATGGCGTGGCCAGCATATTCGCCCGACCTTAATCCCATTGAAAATCTTTGGGATGCTCTCGGCCGTGCTATATCTTCACGTTTCCCACCTCCAACTACTCTTATTGAGCTGGAAACTGCTCTACAAGAAGAATGGCGATTGCTTAATCCTGCGGTGGTTGACCACCTAATTGAAAGCATGGTCAGAAGGTGTAAACTTTGCATACAGATGAGGGGAGATTACATACCCTATTAATGTCCTTTTTTTATTTTATACTGTTTATTTTCACTTTATACGTAATTCTGTTTAAGTCTCCAGAATGACATTATCTGATAACTTACACAAATTTAATATTGTTTTCATTTCTGTATATAATTATTCATTTTGTTTTATGTATAAATATATATGCTACTTAACTGCCAAATTTTGTGTCAATCGAAGCAGTATTTGTTGATTTTTTTTTGTATTTTACATCTTCGTGCTTTTGGAGGTGAGTGTATTATTATTATAGAAGCATTTCTTATAAAAGGAGAACGTTTTGAGGAAAAAGGTTATTCTAAGTTAATTTTTTGCCAAAATATTGTACTTAAATAATTTTTTTTATCATAATGTCCATAAAACAATTTTATACTTGTATTCTAATCTAAGCGACACTAAATATCAAGAAAATTATCCATTTATGCGCGTTTTCAAAATCACGGTTCCGAACGTAGTCGGATACCTTAAGTAAACACAGTCGCATCTATTGTCAAAAGCCGATTCTCTAGTCTAGCTGAAGTCGGTGTATTTCCATGAATATGTTTCTTTTAGTAAGTGTCTTAGGTCTTAGTAAAGGTGGTCATCCCAAAATATCTTGGTTGTTCACTGGTCGATCGCGATCGACTTAATACCCATCCCTGCCTTAGGCAGTTGAACACTATCTCAAATGAACTCTTCCAAAGAACACTACTTTTTTTTATTTAAAATGAGACAAAATTCGAGAAAATCATAATTATTAGAAGCATAATTTGTGATGAAACTGAAATCACAAGGATAAGGCCAGTTATTAACTACCAATATACTAATTTATATATCTTTAATTTTAAATCGATTATTTGTACACTACTTCTAAGTGTATAATGCGAAAAAAATTCATACATAAATTTTAAATGTAACGAAAAAATCATGAAATTTTCTATTTAAATAAGTATTAGTTATTTTTATTTCAAGCAGTACCTGTGAAACAAACACTAAAAAGCATGGGTAAAAATATTACCATGAAATAAAGCACCGATAAATTAACGGGGAATTATTAACGTCAAGAAAGTCGAATGAAATATTGACACTTAGTAGATTATTAACGTACAGAATGTTGCAATTGTGGGGGAACAAATAAATGCAGAATACAACAGAGCATTGTATACAAAAGGAAATTGCCTTTTACACACGAAAAAAGACATAATTTCTAATTAAGGATAAAGTGAAGGCTTCGACAAACATGACTGCTGAGGAAATGAGACTTTTCTAGGAGGTAAGCCCATTAAGCTTTCTAAGGAAATGAAATTTTCGGATCCTCGTAATCTCAAATTGACGGGCAGTGTGCCAAATCTGCAACGTTTCATTAGTCTAAACGAGTAATACATACTTTACCGGTTAAAAAATTGTTCATTATATCTGTTCATTGTTTATTATCGGGGTTAAATTTTTAATATGCAGCTTTAATTAAAAATATTTATTAAGAGTTAGTCATTTTAAATTGTTTTAATGCTTTTGCGTTCTATTAATTTAATGAAGGCGTTTTTACGTTTTTCTAGGTCAGCTTGGATATATAATATTTGGAAAAGTTCCCATTTTCAAAATTATTTAATCAAAAGAAAGTACAGTTGGATCTCCATTTTATGAACCTCTGTTTTGCGAACTTTTACCTGGAACCAAGAACATTTTACGATTTTCTTTGTTAAATAACCTCCAAAAATAGCGAAGTGCATTTTCTATTTAACGAGATTTTTCTGTTGTGATTCGATTTTCTTTCCACTATTTTTAAACTATTTCTAGACCTTCGTGCGATGAAATGATAAATCATTTAAAACATTTCTACGCAGATTACAGTGAGGAAAAAATAGAACTAAAGGGGTTTTTGAAGCATTGCAAAGATGCGAAGCGTATTATGAGAGAAAACATTTTTTCAAATCAAAAAACTCAAACAAAATTGACAGACTTTACCAGTAATTAAATTTAAGGACACATGTAATAATGTTTAGTTAATATTACTATTTATAAAATAACATACGTTGAAAGTTACTGGTAGGCTTAAAATTAAAAAATGTCATTGAAATTCATTAATTTTAATAAAAAAATTAGTTTTTTTCAAAGTTGAAATTATATAGTGTATTCCTGAACAAAGATTAAATTTTTTTCCCTTACAGATTTTTTTTTTTGATCGTTAAGATATTAAAAATAAATGTGAATAGTTTATAAAAAAAAGTGTAAATAATTACTTTTTTTAATAATATGTAGTGTTTATGAATTTAAAATGTGTTTTATATGGTTTATAAAGTATATCGACAGACGAAATTTTACGAATTTAACAAATTTTCCACATAACAAACTTTTTTTTTCAGGATTTAGCAACTTCGTTAAATAGAGGTCCGGCTCTGTACTATGTTGCAGCGATGAAACTTCTTATGAATATGCACTACAGTTAATCCCCTTTACTGTATTCATATTTTGAATATATATATATATATATATATATATATATATATATGATTGATTTTATTGGATGATAGAAGAAGTTTATTTATAGAAACGGCTTAATAAGGCATTTTCAATTTTGAATGATCATTACACGCTCTGATCCAGAAGAAACTAAATGGAGATGAAAACAATTTCGAATATGATATAAATTCTATTTTTCGAGGAGATAAGTTCAATAAATGAAAAATAATTTAGCAACAGTTGAAATGATAGTTTTCAAATAAATTGCGAAAATAATTTTCTGGTTCCTTTCGTGTAATCATCTACTAAAAATTCATTCTTGCAGCATGAATAACACGTTATTTACTAGTTGTATCGAAGTATTTTATTCTAGAGTCTTTCACAGTTCAAAAGTAAATGATGAAATATAAAAATCTGTAACTTACCATACTACAATATGATTTTAAGATCTTACGAAAATTTGTTTATATGTGAATTTCAGGAGATAGCACGCACTTATTTTTCTAAAATGTACACCAGGGGTACTCAACCTTTTTTTCTGCTGGGCCGCATACATATTGTCAGCTACTTCACGCGGACCGCAACATGAGTATAGATGGATGGGGGAGAAATGCTTTAAGACCAAGATAACATTGGAAATTTAAAATGTAGAAAATATTATAACTCCTGTTTTGCTTTTTTTTAATTATTATTTATTATTTTTGCCACTAACATTAAGAATCACTCTTTCACAGTTTCTACACCAGTAAACGGTTTCATATGATTACCAATAATATAACAAATTTCTTAGGGTGCTTTTGTTACCACTGTGACATTCCCACTGACAAAACACTTTTTTGCTCTTGTATTCAGGAAAGCCTCTTTATCACTTCTTGTGTGTGAAAGAGATATTGAGGAAAAGTGTCATTGAATGTGTGATTCATGCTTATTGGTATTTTCTAAATACAACACTTTCGTGACAAATCAAACAATTATTGAACCATGCTTGTTTTTCACTACAAAATAGTCAACTTCCTAATCGTCTTGAAACGATATATTTTCTTCGAATATTTTCCGCTTGCAAGATATGAAAGATACTTAAAAATTAGTTCCACCCATAAAACTGTCGCTACTCCACTGATGTCTGTTATCACTAACCGTAACCGTTCCAATAAGAAAAAGAATATCAATTCGTACCCATACGGCACCGACAGCAAACAGCAAAAATAATATATCTGATTTCTTGACATTGAATTTCCCACCAAATTTTTAATACAATGTTCTTAAATAAGTGGATTTCTCAGAGCAGTGGGCCATGACCGGGCCAGTTAAAAAGGCTCGGTGTTGCTGTTATAGACTGTTCCACAGCAACAAGGGCTTTCTTACAAAAACACGTTTGAAGGTTCCTTTAATAATATTGATTGGAACTCGGTTTTCTATTGGAGGACAGGAATATTCTAGTAATCCCAGTAATCTAAAATTAATGTTCAAGGAGAATAGCTATATAAAATCATAATTTAGAAACGTATTAAGATTTAGGGAAATATATTCGAAATTATCATAAGAGAATTGATACATTAGAAATTAGTATTGATAAAACAAATATAAATTGAGACAGAATTTTGAATGAGAAAAGGCCAAAAAAAAAAAAAAAAAGTTTATATTTCTAGAACAGTGATTCTCAACCTTTTTTTATGCTATAGAAAACTTTTTACAATTTAAAAATTTGGCAGCACACTAACAATAAATCAAGTCAAAAAGAATTTTACTTATCTGTACTACACTATGTAAAATAGTTTATGATAATAGTTTTCAATGCTAAACAAAATAATACGTACGACAAGGCAACAAAATGTTCATTAAGTAATTAATTACAAATTAATAAAAGAATATATTTGACGTGAAATCTGAACTTCATGATTTTTGATAATTTCGTTTATATTTGGTCGTTAAAATGATAAAACTATTCTCATTTCGTCATTTACATTTAAAAATTCTCGATCTTTTTTTTTTTTTTTTTTCATTTTTATATTTGTTAATGTTGAAAATCAGAATTCACGCAAATAAGATGCAGAAAATTGTAACAATATTTTAAAAGCTTTTTCGGCTATTATGAGATAATCGCCTCTAATTTTATTATCCAAAACTAATTAATTGACTCTTCCGAATGTTTTGAAACAAAATTTGGATTATTACAGAGGAAAATATTTGTTGCTCCTCTTCATTCGAAGCTAATACATATGCAGATGTATCCAGTCACAAATAAATAGATTATAAGCACAATAAAAATTTTTTATATATCCCTCTGTCCATGAAAAGGTAAGTGAAATATATTTATTTTACACACACACAATATTGATAAAAAATTTAGCAGCACACTATTTTAGAAATAGTGTGTATTCTTGCTCTTCTTTTTAATACATTTTGAAAATAATTTCAGTTTAAATGTACATAACGATAAGCAAATTATTGATGATAATTAGCTATACGTTTAAAATTAGTTGTTATATTTTTGATGTAAATAAATGTCATGGTTCTACGACATGAAGACACCCAATGATGGAAAAAAGAGGATTTGAATATAGTTGTAAAACAACAAAATTAAACTTAAATTTCATGTTCCCTTTTCGGAAACAAAAAAAAAAAGAAACATGATATCTCATTCTAATGCATAACATATGAGAAACAATTAAGAAAATGATATAAAGATGTCAGAGTAAATATAATTTCGTACGCACGCATTGTATCCAAAGTTATAAATATTCATGGTTTTTTTCTGCTGTTAGAGATGCTCTTTTTTTCTTTTTGAAAATAAATGATTTTAAACTGAATTATGAAGTTAACAGAGTTAAAAAAAAGTAATGTCTTAAGAACAGTTTTTGATATTTTAAATAAATAAAAATGAGCTAAAGGATTTAGTTTGCATTCAACACTTTTGCGTCTAGTTAATGATGAGACGAATGAATACGCGCAAGAGTGTAATTGGCATATTTTTAAAATATTCTTTTGGTTTCGGTTAAAAAAGAGTGCACAGTTGTACTACTTATTGTATATTTGAATAAATGTATTTAAAAAATAAACTTGTTTTTCATCTATACTAAAAATACTGCATTTGTAAAAAAGAGCGTAAAATTTTACTTATGTATTTTGCTGTTGATAATTTTAAACATTCGAAAATTTGTATTAATTTATTTGCAATTCAATTTTTAACATTCGCCATTTTTTTTTTAACTGACTGTGAGATGTAATTAACATTCATCGATATCACATTATAGCATCGAGAACATTTGTTTATTTAAAATCTTTAATTAATGGGAGAAAAGTATTTTGTTAATATATAAATTTGTTTATAAGGATGAATTGAAAAAACTAAAGAAGCGAATTTTTTAAAAATTAAACTGAATACTTATCTAAAATGTTTTGATTTATTCTATGAAATGTAATTTTGTATTAAAAATATCACATCAATCAAATAATGTCCCTGATAACGAAAAAAGGAATTTTTACTAACAATATTTTTTTAAAAATTACAAAAGAGTTTTACTATCGAAATTTTAAAAAAATTGAAATAATAGCTTTTATTCTTTATTTTAGGTGAAATAAGACTTGTTAAAAATTTTGATTATTAATTATAGAACACACACACGCACGCACACACACACACAAACAAGCCTCACAAAATTTCAATAATTTAAAGTTAATTTTTAAAAATAAAAATTATTTGGCAAACAATGATTTTGTACTTCGAATCTGTTATTTTGACTTTTGCTTTATTCTTTCAATATTTTTCACTTGTTCGAAAATTTTACAATTTTTGAATTCAAAGTATTTTAAGTGAGATCTGAAGTGTGTGTGTGTAGACATTTCACTGAGAAAAATAAATTATGCTACAGCAAAAAAGGCTAGATGCCGTTTGATAAATATGAAGTAACAAAGATTCGCTTGGTTTAGGCGTTTCAGGCTTAGGGCAAATATTCGAAACCAAATTTCTAATAATTTTAAATTTCTTTTAAGTTGTTTTGGAGCTCAAGAAATTAATTTTTGCAATCCCACACAGTCTAAGATAATTCAGTGGCATATCTCTATCAATGCATTAGTGTAGTACAAAACTGTTCTGTCAATAATACAGAGCAAGAATTTTTGTTCTTTGCATTCTTTTTTGTGCAAGGAAAATAATCTTTTCTTGACAGGTTTTTATATCTTTCAAAAGTGTAAACAAAAATGCAAAAATCTCAACCTGAAACTTGAAAGTAATTGTGTGAAACTAGAAAAATATTAGCTCTGTATTATAAATTATCAAAAACATCAGAAAGTAGCATTTTGCTTTAAGTAATAAACATCTGGTACAAATTTCTTATTTGTTTTGCAATATGTATAGCAGTGATCTTTATCAAAGGATATAACAACACGGAAAACACTTACAAATTCACTGTCTTGCTGAAACGTTGTATGTACAACAGAAGAGTCGATTCATCCTATGAGACGTTATTATTAACCTTATTCACACTTTAAAATTTACACACCTGCCTGTTTCACCAGAATTTCATCTTTTATGTAGTGCCTGACATTCCACTTTAAAAGATATGAGTTGATAATAACACGATTTGGCTTCTAGGAATTAGATATTTGGAAGAAATACAAACTAATTAAGATTCTAAATGATGCAAAGAGTGTTTGGCTCAACAGTTTTTTTGTTCTCTTCATTTGCATTAGGAGTTATTGGTAAGTCAATGATAGTCTTATTGTACTTTTTTATCACGATATAGTTTTGTCCATGGCATCCATGCTTAAAATCTAACTTTCTCGCTAATGTGATTATATTTTAAAAAGATTTATTTCTTGAAAAAAAAACACAGTTTCGGGAGTTTTCTGTCGAAAAAGTATTTATAATACAGTTAAATTATGGTTTATTCTGAAATTATCGTTTCTTGAGTAGTTTTTTTGTTAGCTTTTGGTGAAATGCCAGAGTATGCTTTTCTGATTGAGAAGCTATCTAGAGTTCGTAGATTTTTCGGAATCATAGATAAAACAGAAGGAAAATATTTTTTGATTGATACGAAAAGAAATAAATATTAAAAGCTTATCAAGAGTTATAAAATTAAGATGAAAACTTTATGAAGTATAATTAAAAATTTCTTTTTTATTACACACTAACAAATTTTGAGTTAAACAAAGGAACAAATCTTTCAACAGCTTTTCCTAAATAATTTGCTTTGTTTTTCAAATCTAATTCATAATTGAAAATATGCTCACGCATACCCAGATTTACAAAAAAGTCCTTTCCTCAAAATACCGTTTAAAATGAAGTGTGTTTTGTATGAAAATTCGTGCAAGTTGTAAACAAACAAAAATGTCCATAACTCTTTTAAACAGTTACATAACTGATTAAATTTATTTTTTCAAAGTCAGATAAAAGTAAATACCTTAAAGCAGTGATTCGCAACCCCCGGTCTGCGGATCAAATGGTGCCAGGTTGCCTAAAGAACATTAAACCAGTGCTTCTCAAAGTTGCAACACTCGCGACCCAATATTCA